>CM073772.1:43333424-43666445 GCA_037158775.1 Hetaerina titia | reverse complement strand
GGCATGGGAGGCAAAGAAATAATACTTTATTTACCGAAGGGAGTTTCTACTGAGATTCTGGGATGCATGTATGGACAAAAAAAAGGATCTCTTCATACTATTGCCACACGGGTCTATCCCTCGGGCAGTTCGACTTGATACGTCCGACCCTCTCGTTCGTGAGATCAACAGGAGGTTAAATCCTTCGATTCGACGCCATTCGATCCCCCTTCACCTCGACTTCCTAAGAAGACTTCCCCAGTGCTCCCTCAGGGCAGCCGAGTGGTTCCCCCCCCCCCCCCGTTTGCTTTCCTTCGTCCTTCGCCATTCCTCTCCCGTCAGAGGAACGATCCGACTAAAATGACTCGCCAGGCGCAATCTCTCTCTCTCTCTCTTCTCGCACTACGGGAGTTTTGAAAACGGAGGAAAACAAGGGTGCGGGAGAGGCGCGATTGCGTACTGAGGCTAAGAGTCGTTGTGTATTGACGAGCCCAGTGAGCACACTCGTTTGACCCGAACAGCATCGATCTCACTTGCCCAGCCACGGGAATAGTAAGAAGGCAGGACCCCCCACCCTGGAGGGAATTGATGCTTACGCGGCTGGGGGTAACCCGCTTGATTTGATGACTTACTCTAGGGAAGTGCGAGAGAGTCGCACCGGGATGTAGCGGCCAAGCGGGTTTGTCGCAGACCGGAGGGTACCACATGATAACTCTGTATGCTTCCAGCCGAACCATGCCATGCGATTGGGGTAAGTGAAGGTATTTTTCGCTCTACAGTGCTGATGTGATACGGCACCAGAAAACCAATTGTACTCCAGCGTGGGGTGGAGGTCGGACCAGTGGCCTTCGAGTGTCGCACGACGGGCTAATCATTTCAACACGGATATTACTAAGGGTAGTCTATAGACTGGTAGGTTTTCGATGGACACCTTAACCACTGCTAAACCTCACCTGGAGGGAAGGTGGCAGTTCATTGGGTATTATACTAGACTACAGACTGTAGGGCCCGGGTTCAATTCCGGTCGGCGCCTCAGCTACACCAAAGCCGTGTAATTTTCCGGATAACAGTTATTTCTAGGAAACCATAGGCGGCACACGGAAATGAACTGCCCCCCTACCCTGATGTGTGAATTTCACACTCCGTCGGACTTAGTACTGGATGATCTCTACCATCAACTACCAAACCTGACTACGGGTTGATGGCTGTGGTTAAACCTTACCTAACACATATAAGGTGAACACCATACACCACAACAAACCCTTCTTCAACTCCGCATAGCTTTCATCCAATCCAACATGCCTATAATCTTCCTCTCCCTTCCTGCCTTTTGTTCGCCAACATATTACAGTCTTCGAAATCCTATCCCCAATCAAACTTCTCTGCGTTCACCTTTTCTGCTTACTCTGGATCTTACAAAAACCATCGCTCTTCCCCTCACAGGTCTACATTTGCATGTTTGTTTCTACTATTTTACCTTTTCAATTTATCTTGCCCACACCAATGTCCCAAAAGCCTCCATTCTACGTCAAACCTTCTTTCACCAGCACGGTTGGCCTAATAATAATTGAGTAAGACCGCTGGAGCCGTTTTTTTTACCGCAAAGACGGCCAAGAAAAACCGTTACAATATCAAGTAAAACCCGCAAATTAGGATTACAACCCACAACCTTCAGTCAGCCGGTGAACACGTTCATCGAAACAACCGGTTTGGCTGTATTATTTCCTTCATCGGGTTCTGCAAGAATATTTTTAGTGAACGTAATAGACTTACCCTAGCCTAAATAATATCTATTCAAGTGACCCAGTCAGTCAAGATCAGTGAATGGTGATGGCTAAAATACTAGGGTGGTTGAGAGGAAATTAAGCATAAAAAGGAGGGGAGGAAGGAGGGGTTGACGTACGTATCAAGAACTCTTGACGATTTCATGATATTGAATAGTACGCGATTAGCTCCTCATCGTGGGAATTTATAAACACTATTACGGGTTGTAGGATTCCTCAAAGATAACCTGTTCCCTGTCAATTCCTTGGTGATTCAATTGGATCATTAATAAACCATTTTGACTTCACCGTTTTTATCGTCTTTAGATTTTTCTGCAGTTCTTTTCTTTTAAGACGACTTTCTACAGACTTCAATTACAATGGAGCGTCAGGATAAACAATTAGTTTCTATTTCCTCAAGTAATGTCTACAAAATAATATAGAGGGTGCACATATAAAACTTTGAACCGTCATGGACAATGTATTATAAAACTTACATTTGCCTTCATGAAGAAATAAATGCATATGATTTTACATTTTGTGCACACGCAATTCTGAATTCTACATTCAGAATGCAATAACAACTTAAAGAGCGATGCACCGTATTTTTTTCTTGACTGTAAATGTAAGTTGCACCTATAGTACATTGTCTATGGGCACGCAAAAGTTACAAAAAATTATTTCGAAAATGTTAAATTATGCATAAAACAAATTATTAATCAAGGAAATTTTTGCTCCAACATTTTTTCAAGAAACAACGAAGGACTAGCGCTGTATTGCCGAAATTTTTCTTGTGACTGATAGGATTCAATCACGGAATGCATGTACAATGTGGATTATCTGAATATGTCACCTTGACGTACTCTTTCTAACGGATAGAGCCAATATTTTTTTAGAGGAAAATAACATCAAAATGACCGATAATATGCAATGTAATTTTTGCGATCCACGGACATTGACAACACAAACCAGCGGGTAAGTTCTTTTTTTCATTGCTCAAGAGTTAAATTTCTCATTTCGCACAGCAGACCAGATTGTTGAGATCTGGGATTTACAGGTATAATATCACAGAAACAATATCAGCCGCAGGGAAGAAGATATGAAGACCTCCGGAACTTTTACACTAGTCGCAATATTTGCGAGTTCCAAAATTTAAACTTTTGGGACTAAAATATATTTAGAATATAAATAAGTACTCGCAATTTCATTGGAAGGTAAAGAAATGGAGAAGTGTTTAGAGATATTCAAGTACGTGACTCATCGAAACGAAATACTAGAAAACATCTTGTTAGAAAAATTACATATAATTCAAGATGTGGAAAGTTTAATGAATACTATGGCCAAGAATTGATTAGACTTTACTGAGTGCATATTGCTCCATTTAATTATTTAAATTCCCAAAATAATCACGGTAAAAATTAAACAACGGTGCGATATTCCTGAAAAAATTTCATTCTATGACCAAACGTTTCGCAAAACCAGATATCCAGATTTGAGCACATGTGAGTGATGAAAGAGTGCTTTGTCTGCAAATGCATGAGAGAAAGAATCATTGCGGAGTGACTATTCACGCCATGTGAACTTAAGACTGACGGGAATAATTACCATCCATTCCTGTTGGAAAAGTTTCCCATCTCGACTGGGACGCCTAAATAAATAAAATTATTAATCCCTCGGAGCTGAAGGACAGGATTTTAATTTAATCGCTACTCATTACATGGAGTATGACTACAAACTTCCCATTTTAGGTAATTTTTCGTTCCTACTGAAACCAAAGAGTTTTTGCAAAACTTAAAATAGCACCCAAAACTAATTTATAACTTCAGCCTCGTACCCATTTTATTTTTTCTGCCTGCAAACTTTTCAGAGAGGATTAACTGTGCCTATTTTTTTGCCACAGGAACTAAAACTCAAACATTAAACGACAAAAAAATTCTGCTACACGGATGACAATGGCCCTGTCTAAACCAGAACAAAGGGCTCGAGTTACAAATATGTGCAGATTTGGTACACACTTAATCCTAAAAATTAGACGGCCCGCAACACTTACTTTTTTTAACAGAACCTCAGAATAAAAGAGCTTAAGGATTACTCGTGTAACTTTACAGAAATTCAATCAACGCATTTAGACGTACGCTAAGGACTGAGCTCATTATATAACTTTCAAGACGAATATAAAAGCAATCAACTGCAATGGATTTCTGCGTGAAATTATGTCATTAATTTGATGAGGAATAGTCCCTATCCACCATTCAACTCTTAGGCTATTGATGCAGAAGCACACGGCAAAACCCGCGTTGGTGCTTCAACAAATCTGCAGTAAAACCGCAGCGGGCACTGCCCCTTCTCCATGACTTCTCAGCCCCACGCGAAATCAGCGAGGAGCCATCGAAACGACACGCTGCACTCATTTGTCAACCTCATATCTAAGCGTCATGGACCGTCACGCGACGTCAGAGCCCGCGTTGAAGTGACGTTGAGCTGAATGTGACCCCGGAATAACCCGTTCTCGAGAGACTGCTAGGGAGAGAGAGATAGAGGTAGAGGGCCCTACACAACTGTAGCCAAACACGTCATGGTCGTGGCGAGTCGACAACTGCGCTATTTTGAACGGCCTTTCACCGAAATTCAGCCGTGATTATCACAGCTATCTTCTCCTCTCACCCACAGCTCCTCTTACCAGAGCAACACGGTAAGGCGAACATTCCGTAAACACGTTGATAGCATGACCCAGTTTACACACGGAGCGATTGGTTCAATTCAATAGGGGAACGGATTCCTCAAAATGCAATACCGTCACCCTCCAAAGAGTCTAATTTAAACGGAGTTACTCTACCACTCCGACCTTTCTTCGCGAGAAGAACTGATGACTATGGTAATTAGTCTTATGCCGCATACTTACAGATGTTATTTTATTTTGCGCCTACTGAGACTTTGTTACGATAAGGTGGACCGCCGCCATTTTGAGGCGCCGTCTTTCTCCAGCCTCCAACTGAGTTGTTTCCTTGTGCTTGCATCTTACCGCGTTAAACTTGGCAATTGCGTAAGCGTCTCGATAGACGGAAGTAGAAAAAAATATGAATTCAGATACCACAGAGCTGAGTTTCACGGGTGGAAAAAATTAGATGGTCAGAGAGAAAGACAATCGAATGTGTCAGTGAGGACTGAGAAAGAGAGGAAAACATCGGATGAAATTCGAAGATGAGAGTAAAAGAGGATGAAGGACATTCTGCCTCGTGAGCGGTACCACGAAGTTGGCTTCTGTAGCAAGAGAGAAATTATTGGTAAAGTGTAGTAAAAATGTATACTTATCATACTGGATGACGCAAGGTATGAATGATGAAGAAGGGAAACAGACAAATTCATCGGCAAAAAAGAATTCATTTCGAGGAGAATTGTTTGAAAAGACTTAAAAACCTGTTCGATATTATTCAAGACCCTACGAAAACGTATGTTTTTTCGGCGAACTACCTGAAAAAAAGAACAGATGACCAGTTGTACTGGAGGAGATGAGCCAGTAGAATGCAAGGCAAGAAGAGTTATGAGAGGGTGCTTACCTCAGTCCAATTTATTCATTGATTTGTGTTTGTTTTTAATTCGTCGAGATTGCATCAAGTTCTGCAAATTGCACATTCAATTGTGACCAGTCCCGACCGCTCCCTCTAAGGGGCTCATGGGTCTCTTTGTTAGGGGTCGCGACCCATAAGTGCCGCGATAGGGTTCGGCAGGGAAATTTAAAGTTTGAGTCCCGCTGCTACAGGGCGATGCTTACGGCGGCGCCAGCGAAGGAGCCGCGGAGTGCTGAGGGCTGGCCAATCGAAACCATCCTCGGTCCTTGTCTTATATTTGTCTCACCCGCTCCCTCCAACTCCGGGTGTATATTTGTCGCGCGGTGTGTGTGCCCTGCCGGAAGAGAGCGGATGGACGGAGCGAAGGATCGGGAGGGGGTAGCGGAAACCTCCCGGGACGAACCGCGGAAATATAAAAGACGGGGTACCAACATCAGGCGAGAGTCGAGAGGGGTAAGGTGGTGATTGGAGGGGATTGTTGAAAACCCAAAGCAAAGCAAAGCTCTTCCAGGTAACCGGGAGCGAGTTGACAAGTTTCTAGTGATCAAGGGTTAGTGAGGCCTATATATGCGTAACAACAGGGTAATACTAGTATACGCTAGGTGAACTCATGGGCGGTTCAGAAGTCTGCAGCTGAAGAATGTGTGGTTAAAAAAGTATTGCTTATCCTTACGAGCTGGGGCCTGAACGAGAGTTTAAATCATATCCGTGAAATAATTAAAAAACAACTCTGATTGAAATAACCTCCGTAACGGAATGTCAACTCCAATTACGATTATTCTAACGGAAAAGTAAACACAATGTAATTAAGCTATGAGTATTGACACAAATATGATTATTTTTAAAAATACTGCTGAACTAAAAATGTTGAAATAAATGTCGTTTTCAATGCTACAATTAAAATCAAGCGTGAATGATACGCGTTTATAATTTTAGCACTCCCGTTTTTACCGTAAGAGGCAAATCCATAATTGAAAAATGAGGTTGTTTGGATTTATTTTTATGAAAATGGATTACAAAATCAGTTTTCGTATAAGAAATTATTTTCGTTTTCCACCAACGAATTAATCTCATCACTATGCCAAACAATATCATAAAAACTAAAATGAGCTATTTTTCTGTGAAAGCTAACTTTGAAACCAATTTCCCTAAGTCAAGTGAATTTTAAACAGGAGAATAATTGAAACATCCTG
The DNA here is from genome assembly GCA_037158775.1 of Hetaerina titia. NCBI lineage: Eukaryota > Metazoa > Arthropoda > Insecta > Odonata > Calopterygidae > Hetaerina > Hetaerina titia. Next base: position 43,659,941 of record CM073772.1, on the reverse strand, counting down.
CCCTGCAGTAACGGACACTAACCTTTAAAAATAAAAATATGAACCACAAAATGGCGTCGACAACTTTTGAGTAGTTACTTGAGAATGCAACTCAGAAGAGAAGTCTTAGTTACGTAAACGAATAGGTGAAATTTATCTCCAATATTTCCTAATGTTGCGGTTGAAAAATATTCTTGTGAATATTATTTCCCTTTCCGATGTGGCCTCAACTACCAATGTAATACGACAATATCACTATCTCCATGATATCTACAAAATATCCTACGACTGGAGTCATACTTTTGACGTTAGAGGAATATTTTACTGTGTCCACTATGCTTATAATGTATACCTATTGTGTTATGCTTATAATGTATACCTATCTACGCCAATAAGTCTGCTCGCTTAACTACAGGTGGTGGGATACTTGACTCTAGAATCGCGTTATTATACATTTCTCACAGTTTAGCTGGTGAGAATACTCGTGGTGTAATCATACAATGCAAGTTAATATAAATTAAGTAGCCGGTACAAACAAAGGAGGACAGGTGAATTTCCATATGAAGAGAAGAGTTATCTTTTCAAAAGAATTTAAATGCGGAAACAACGATGACAACTGTGAGATCGCATTTCAACCTGAAAACCACATGTCACCCACCCTCTGGGGAAAAGACTAAATCTAAAAATAAAACGACTTGAAGCATAATTTTCCGGTATTAAATTTCAGGACTTCAATAGCGCTTAATTTTCTTTAGTTCTTAACATTGTCATTAGTCGAGTTCACCCGGAGGCTGCCAGATTCCTCTCCCATCAGTGATCAACATTACAAGCTACAAAAACTTCAATTTGTTCCTCAAGAAATTTTAACCCCTTCATGTTGCCTCTTCTATCAAACCAGCGAATTACGCCAACTTTATAAAGCTTACTTTACAGGTGAACCACTATTACTTTAAGTTCGTCCTAAGTTTTATTAATGAATTCATATCGTAGGTTGTCTCGCATTTTCCAACCAAAAGGCACTTTTCCATTTGTTCCCTGTGGTTAACTGTCGTGACTGCTTTTGGTTAAAGGACGTTTTTGTTCGACTATTGTTATGAATTAATTATTTAATACAATTAAAGACGTTTACGTAATAATTTTATTAAGCGTATGTAAATGTAAACTTTTAACTTCACATTTAAAATTATTTGGTGCGTAACAAAGACTATTCTGCCAGGAACACCACTATAGTCTTATAAAAAAGTGCTCTTAATGCTGAAGAACCGGAGTTACAGGAATCGATGAGAGTAGCATATAGTGACCATCAGGGCGGCGATTTCATCGCTTAATGATTTTGTGTTGAAGTTCACCCTCCTTCCATCACCAATTAAGTGAGGTCGGCCAATTCTGTCGATCCCGAATTTCAACCCATATATTTTATGAAACCTTTCAAATGCTGTGAAGCGTAGGGTATGCTGGGCAAAAGAAATCTGAGATAAAGCACGTTCATATCGGAATCATATGTTGACTTGAATTTGGACGCCATGCGTCGGATGGCGGCATTGGTGGATGGTGAAAGCCAACGTTGCCTCATTTTTGATGGGTCGATAACTGACGTCCTGGAATACTGGCACGCAAGAAGGGCTAATAAATGATTATCGTCCAAAGTTAACCCACCCCCATTACCAGCCTTTCTCGTTATCGGAAATTGCTCTAACGCGATTGAAAAACGACAGCTTTAAGCATAAAGAGATTGTCCATTCATCTGAACTCTGTTTAAGCTCGACAACGCATATAAATCTTCTGTCAAAGAAACACAAATTTGAGAGATAGGTAGAAAAAAAGTGGCTGGTTAAACTCGGTAGAAACAAAATTTAGAAAAAATAAAACTTGACAGTAAAAAAAACAAACCAACATTTAAGAGGTGTGGTAAACTACAGCGTAGGGCCAGTGGATGGAGGGCACGGTTTGAAATCGTTTCGGTGACCTCTGGACACCATCAAGATTTATCCAAACTGTGTAATATTTCGGTACCAGATATTTCAAGGCTTGAAGAATTGAATTTGACCACTAACCCTAATGTATGAGTATTTTACACACCTTTGGGCCAAGTACTATGTGAGTTCTACACTCACCAATCAAAACCAACTTTCGAGTTTATCACTTGGTTTAAATGAACACTAATTTATGCAAACTGGCATAGTTGGTTATCAGCAATGACTTCACAGAAATAACACACGACATATGAGAAGTAATTAGAAACCCGTCCCGAATAAACAAAAGCAGTAGTAAAATGTTTCAGATGAAGATCTGCAAATTCTAGGTATCACGCGTGGTTTCCTCGGTGCTTTATCATTCACAAACAAAATCCATGATTAACCTTATGATTACCGTCCTTGTGACAACCATCGTTCCCAGTTAGTCACAATTGCATAATACAGGACGTTTAGAATGGACCAATTAAATGAGCTTAAAATCATATATTTTTAAAAATCGAATATTTGTTATGAGCAATATTTTCTTTGTTTATCCTGGCACTACCAATTTGAAATTATTTCTGAACACCGCAACATGAAGCCATTATTTACGAGTACACTAAGGGACACATTTTAGATGCGTAGGAAGTTGTACAGCTTCGGTGAAAAGTAGATTCCAACTAAAAGCAACGGGTTCCAACGCAACTGGTGGAGGATTTTTCGGTGGTAATTCGACACTGACATCTGCATTTTCAGGTATACAGGATTCCTGCCACTAAGAAATGAAAGGCAAGGGGTGTTAGAATAAATAGAATGGGATATGGGAAAGGCAAGTTTATTTGAAAGGTTTAACGCGTTAAGATCATGAACGGAGACCTAATAGCTAATGCGCTCGCGTATTGATCGAGGGAAAAAGGTGTTAGGCAAATGGAACGAGAACATATGGATAAACTTGAAGAATTACCCCATCAGCTACTATATATTTTAAAGTAATTTCAATCTAATGTTAAATATCCTTTGTTTTAATGATTCTCAGGCCAATCCGGCAGGAATCGTAGTAATCCTCTTCATTCGATCAAAACAATATTTAAAAGATAAAATTGTCTCAACGTTGGAACAATTTCGATATCACAAATGAATTTATACCACCATAATTGGGCATCGCCTAATGCATCCCTCAAGAGCGATTCCGGAACGTTCCCGTCGGTAGCATTACGACCCGTCCCCACGGGTTACCACATCACATCGCCCTTGAATTACACAGCTTGGTGTTGATATCCTATGATATGATATTACACGCCTGGCCTGGTACGCCATTAGAGCAACCGGAACATATATAAATCATTCTTCCGTCCCACAAAAACTTTGAAAGACGTTTTGACTGAAGTAAACGAAGCCGAGCTATCTAGCTGGACCTTCGTTTTCCCCATTGCACCGGTACAATCGGCATCAAAAGGAAATCTCGCCGTTTCGCTTGGTCGGCCTCTTTGACCTACGTCCTTTAACAAAACTCAACTCGTTCAATACCCTATGCTTTGGGGTGAGGGAGGGCCCCGGGAAGCTTCGTGGAAGAAGGAAGCCCATGCGAAGGAAGTACGACTCTGCCATCTTGAACGTCATCCCGGCACCCTTGCTTGCATGCGGGTGTCGGCGAATGTGGTAGATGCCTTGTAACGCGACTCGCCGGAGATAAAAAGAAAACGAGGAGGTATTGGGTTCCTGCCGGGCATCTTCGCCGCGACGTGCGGGAGCGAGTGTGTGAGAGAGTCTATCCGGGCTGCCCCCCTCACCCCCCACCCCCCCGGCTCCTCCTCCCCCACGTTCCTAGGGAACTCCTCGCCGCACCCACCTCTCTCTCCCCCCTCCACACCATCTTACTCGTCTTGGTAGGCAGGCTCAACACTGAAATCGGCGAAGCGCCCCAAGATGGGTGTATTCTTGGGAGGGTGGACGACCGCAGGGGCCGGGGCTGCATCCGAGGCATCGCCGAGGCACTCCGGGGACCGGCGCCGCGACGCGAGGAGGCACCCGACCCTTCTTCCCTCCTGCCCGCACCCCTGCCAAACCATCCCTCGGCGCATGCCCCGCCGTTTTCGTTTTCACTAACCATAAAAATGTCCGCGGAGGACGCGATGACGTCTGCCTCGCGACAGAACATAAGATTTTCCCAAATTTTGTAAAGGGGTGGGGGTTGGGGAGAGAGAGCGCGGGTTCTCTTTTAAATCTCGTACACTGTCTCCGCGAGGAATTATTATTATGAGTGGCAATCAATAGTTTAAAGTAAAAGGTTTTGGATGGACACAGCCCACATCCCTTGTCCCTCTCCGTAGGGGAGCCCTCCTGCTACATGCAGCGTTGGGCCAAATTCCTCACCTTGGGTAGGAGAGCGTTTTATGTTACACGTTCATGTGGTGGTGGAATTTCGCCTTGCTACTTACTAAAATCTAGCTTGCACGTTCTTGGATAAATTTCTTGCTGCATCCTAAGGTACAATTATTTGTTATAATTAAGCATATGTACTTGCATGCTTGTGGAGTGAAGGGAGGTAGATGTGTATTTGCATGCGTTTAAAATCATAGGATGTTTCTATGAATGCATGCACTATTGTGGATTTGGGTTTGCATGTGTGTGTTAGTTTTGAATGCGGTTTTTCTTTATCCCTTTTTTTTTGGGTGGTGACTTAACACCCCCCGCCACACGCCTTTGCGGCGGCTTGCGGGGTATTATGTAGATGTATGTGTTGGTTTTGAATGCGGTTTTTTCTTTTTTCCTTTTTTTTTGGGTGGTGACCTAACACTCCCCGCCACACGCCCTTGCGGCGACTTGCGAGGTTTTATGTAGATGTAGAACACACTCAATTTCTGAGCCTTACTTAACACTGACGTGACGACGATTACGTTACACGACGATATGTCATCTTCAATTCTGCATGCCTTCTACCTCCCATCATCCCGTCCAAAGCGCCTAATCCTTTCCTCTCCCTGTCTCTCATGCTTATCTTTCTCCCCTCTTATCACCTTCAACGTTCCCTCGCCAACGAAAATGCCCCGCACCGACTTTACTGGTCTCCTTTGAATTTCTTTGAACTACCCTGCCTCATCCTCAAACAAGTAATTCCACGTTTGCTTTTCTTCCCGTCCGTTTTACCTTTTTCCATCCTCATCCACACACTCCTCTTAAATATTCCACACCAATAATTTTGCCCCGAAGATTAAATTTCTGCGACGTAGTGAAGTACTCTCCATATCAAAGTTTTCCCTAATACTTTCTTTACATATTTCATAAACCTTCCACCAGGTAAAAGCATATCAGTCTTAACGCAGTTCTTCTTCTCATTCCCCACTTCTTTTGGACCATCTTGGATCAAAATTCGTGAATCTAGGGGTAAAAAAAAAAACGTCATGGCGCTCAACGAGCGATTATAAGAAAATAAGAATTCACCATAAATTCGGCGCATGGGATTAAGCTAGAAAGAGAACATTCACGAGACATGGCGCCATGAAAATGAATGTCCAATCAGAAAAAAAAAATCTTTTCGAGTTATCCCGTGATCTCATTAAGCCTCTTCAATGAAAGTCAGTCACACGATATTGAAGTAACTGAACCGGACGCGGGATTCAAAACTCGCGCGTTGGAGTCCAGCCACCAAGTTAGCTCCCCTCGAGCCAACCGGGTCGGCGAAAATAAGTCATCTAAGTTCGAAACCAACGACATTAAAAATATTTTTTTTCCATGGGATATGACCCTCTTGAGTGTTCACTAGCGTGTATTATAAAATGAGAAAAATTGCACATTCCTTTCATATTTCGTAAGAGAACGAAAGCCATTTTTCCCGAACAATACCGACTAAACGAGACAGGCATAAACGAAAGGTGGGGAAAATGGTGAGAGACAAATGGAAGTGTAAGTAAATTACTCAAATTTCTGACATGAACATTTTCTAACGATAATTATTCGTTGATTAAGACAATATTCTTAGATATTCGTTTCTACGTGTAGATCGCACACATAATGGTTAGCCCAACACAATGCGAATCACAGAAAACCATAGTTTTTATTACAATAAACAAAAGCCAAATAGAAAAAAGTTTTTAAATAACAGGAATCCTCTGAATGGAAAAGGCACGGACATGAGCTGACCCAACGAACGGATTTGACAAAGCATGACTACGGAGTCTGTTGAAGGAAGTCCACATTTTTCCCAGTTACATAAATATCACACATCATTTTTTTAATAATCTGCTCAAGGTATTATTTTCAGCATGGTTTATTGATTTGTGAGGGGAATTCGTCAAATCCTAGCGTGGTTCCTACCAATAAATCCAAAACTGAAGCATCAAACTTGATCTCAATACCGCGGGCTCTCTCTTTCATATTTATCCACTGTTACGAACTCCCCCAGGGTCCTTTCGTTGAATTCATTCCGTTTTTGAACTTTTCATATGAATTTCCTGATATCTGCCCTACTAATTGCACTGAATGACAGTTTCACACATTCCAAATACCAATTCTAAATTTTTGGAGACAGGCTCTTAGCAACGGGTTGATGATTGTCTCAAGGAAAAGGTTGCTGGTGCACCAATCATTTTCGCCTTCACCTTTGCCATACATAGGATAGCTGCTAGCCCATCCCTTGGTCAGTGGCAGTTTATTTGTAATTGCTTACCACTCGCCTGCTCACAACCACTTCTTGGGATTTCGTAATATTTTTAAGGCCTCTTACCCGAAGGTAGAATCTCCGCCTGTCGAGTAACACAGCTTCGACATTATGTTCGTTTATTCCTCAATTATGCTTGCATATTTAGTACAATACACAGGCCTGTATCTAGATTGTGAACCATTATGTGCAACCCATTGAACGCAATCGATAGATTTAAGCAACGCTTCGAATAAACTTGGATGTGACTTGGAAAAAGGTAGAGGAAACATCCAACATATTGAAAAATATCGCGAAAAAATGAACGAGAAGACCGAATAATCAAGCAAAATTAGCAAATAAAGTGACGGTTGTAAATGAATTCGTCTACATCTACATAATACCCCACAAGCCGCCGCAAGGGCGTGTCACCGCCTGAAAAAGGGAACAAAACTGCATGCAAAATCAACACATCCATGCGAACCTATACCCAAAGGTATGGCATATAGAAAACCATAAACACAATAATCAACCCGAAGTTCGGTTTGGTAGGTGATGGTAGAGTTCACCCAGTACTAAGCCCGACGGCGTATGAAATTCACACATAAATGTAGGGGGGCCAGTTCCTTTCCCTGTGCCGGTTATGGTTTCCCAGGAATATCTGGTACCCGAAAAATCATATAGCTTGGGTGGAGCTGCAGGTGCCCAGAGAGACTTGCCCGGGAATCGAACCCGGGTCCTCCGGTCAAACGTAGTCGTAGTCCAACACTCTACCCCTGGACTACCGCGACCCTCAGTGGCATATACATTCATGCAAAAATCCTCTCAACTTACACGCATGCAAATACATATTCTATCAACTGACAAATAATTGCACCTTAGGATGCAGTAAAAAATGTATCCAATAACTAGACTAGAGATAACTAAGTTAGAATTTGACGAGTAAGAATGAAAATTCCACTACCAAATGGGCATACAACATACAACGGTCTCCTTCCCAAGGACACAAGTAGGGGATGTGACCCAAGGGGAAACGTAAAAACAAGATAAAGCAGAAGAAGCAATACAGTGAAGAGCAGTATATTATTAAATGGAATTCTAATGCGCTCATGGAACTGAATGCTAGAATTGTCGCTGAAGAGAGAAATAAGAGGCAGCCGTTACAAATTCTGATCTGATAAGTAAGGAAATCTTCCCACGGGAATACGTAATATTGCCAAACAATTGAAGCCATAAATCATAAACATACAACTGCAACGAAACCTAACTCTAGCAACTCAGAAATGGCTGATATGTACCCTCTGAATCATCAAAATGTCCAGCGTTTTCAAAGAAATCAAAAGGAATATTTTAAAACTCCTGAAATAATATCACAGATAAAGGCACGCAAATCTACTCAGTTGTCTATTTGACTATTTTTACTTTCAAGCGTAGAGCTAGTTTTTTTTAAAGTCAATGTGTTACTGACACAGGATTGGGACGAAAAGAGAAAAATAGATTGAACTCTTCAGAATTATAGTATGATTTAACAATGAGAGAGGACGATTGATTTATTTCGCCCTGAAATTCTATATACGACTAAATATCCTCGACTTATTTATTCTCGTATATACACACCATTCAAGCCGTTCCTTCCAGGGAAGGCACAGTCAAAAAAGTCTCATTTTAAGTCATTACAGAGAACTAAAATCTCTTTACTAATTCCTTCCATACTACCCTATCCTTCCACTTATCTACCCATTCATGTATACTTTCATTGTTCCTTAGAGTTCTAATAATCCTCGTTCAGAGAAAGCCCTCAACTACACTGCCCCGTGACCTCCTTCGTCTATCCCTTATTCTCAAAACGAACCACTCTTCTATCATAAATATGTTTGATGGTTCGAACGTAATCCTCTCAATTCAGCCAAACCAGCGAAGCATACCCCTTCAGTACTTGTCTGTTAGTGAAGCATTCAGTCCACATTCTTTCAGGATCTACTTATTCCTGACCCAGTCTCTGTTATTTTTAACACAGATAATTCTCGAGTAATACATATGCATTACTTTACTCGGCATTTAGGCTTATCTTGGTATAACAACACAAGTTCCACTTCCTTTGTTGACTATTCTAGGGAGTAGTAAGTACACTTTTGCACTTTGCGTACTGAGGCGTGCATCCAGAGGTGATGGAGGAGCGAGATCAAGGTAGCCCGTTCGGAAAGAATACTAGTTCGTTTGGAATACTTGAAAGCCGACCTGCGGTGTCAATAGCATTTGATTCCACTCATCGCTAGCTGGATAAAATGTGTTAAAACTGAGCAGTAGCACCGTAACCGTGACTCACGTAACGTAAATGTTGTGGTGACCCCATAACTATGTACATTTACTCACACAAGTCAAAAAAAAAGTCCCCTACGATCGAACCCATGATGGACGAGGTATATTGTATGTGATTGGTCCAGCGAAGGAATCAACTCTGCAATCATTTCTTCTGCTTTATGTGCATGGTCACAATGGACGAGATATGGATGCCTATTAATAGAAATCAGCTATTGCTCTGGCATGTGAGCACGCTTCAGAGCCCTATGAAGTATTTCTAGTAAACTTCATAAGTGTCCTTGACGAAATAGGTTTAAAAATAACTACTGACGAGTATCAAATTCATCAATCGTAAAATCCAAACTACATTTCGAGTAACGTCAATTCCTAAGTATCTACGCAAAATGTTTTTAAGTAGATATCGCTCATAATAAGAAGCCGTTTAAGATAAATGTGAAGCGATTTCCGAGATTTGAAGGGTGAAGCGACCTTGTGATAGTGTCAGACTGAGTAACAACAGGCATTCGTGAAATTCTTGAGCATATAATCGTTTTAACACATTAGAATGTCACGGTATAAGTCTCACATACTTCAAAAATAACATTTTCACTGCATGTAAGCAGGACAGTGTTAGGTTCTGGAAGACCTTTTGACCTTCATTATTACTTGCTCACTATCCGTGGACACGCCAACAACCCATGGGAAAAAATGTCACTCCACTGTACGGAGTCACACAAATGGGCTAATACAGCCATACCATACTTGTAGATTCTTCATTATAACCTTCTAATTAAGACATTTCAATAATATAATTGGCTGATGTATTCACCCGGAAAATCTGTTGTTTGAAGAGGCAAGTAAAATGATTCTTGGAATAAAACTCTTCATACTGTTTAAACGAGAATGAAAATGAGATGATCATTAAATTGCAAAGATGACTCGGTGAAAAAACCTAAGGTGCAGCTTTATACCTTTTCACCTATTTTCTTCTGTTTTCACCAAATATATAAAAAAACAATGCTTTCGCACGTACATTAAAACATTAACTTCACAAGGGCACGTTCAATAGTAGAGCCTCTCTTCTGCCTTTGTGCACCCTAAGAAGTGATGGGTACGCTTCGTTTTCCATCAAGCGACTTAGTATGTAATATAAAGCTATAATTATCTCATCTGCTTAGGTGAATATATTTTTCCCATCTAGGATAAGATTCCCTTGTTTCATCTGCTCATGTAATGCTTTTGCCATTGATTCGCAACCGTTCCCTTCTCCCAAACAAAAAAAAATGTCTTGGGAGAACCTTGGGAAGAGTCTTAATCTAGCCAGTCCGAAATCCAACAATACTACAACGACTACAAGACGATTCGAACCCCACAGGCGGCTGTTTGTATGTGCAGACTGCAAGTTTCGAGCAGAACTTAAAGAGCCCTTACATCTGTGAGAGAGGTTTCAAGGCAAGTCACCACTTGTTGCGCTGTCGCACGAGCAGGTCACTTACGGCACCAGGTGTAGTCCCTTTCGCAAAAGTCTGCTGACCCGCGCGCGTTTCTCGTAATTTCTCCCGTTCTCCAAGGTGTGGAAAGAGATACATATTTGACTGAGATACATATGTCGATACATATTTGGATAATGTCATCCCTTCCCTTTTTTTAAATTTTACGAGAGCGGGCATACCTTAATCTTACTTTGGCAACGCAGAAACAAGAACCGAGACTTTCATCTTTCAACTTTCATCATGTAGACACTTCCTTAAACGCCATCACGTAGTCTCCCATCAGGGTAGGCAATCCCGTTAAAGGAAACGAGAGGAATCTTGGCATTGTCATTTCATAAGGCGTCCCAAAGGTTATTGGATACGATATGCAGGAATCGCCTCTAAACTGCAACATATTTACATAAAAATTCATGCTCGTGCGACCGGGTCCGAATTTTTGAGAATTAGAGGCAGAGCGAAAGATGTTCTCTGGTATCATTTTTGATGTGTAAATTTTTTGTCACGATTTTCCGCATTTTGATAGAAATTTTTACAATCGATCTGAGGCAGGTCGTGCGACGAAATTATCTGGGATGGTAAATATGTGAACAATTACAGGGCTGATGGAAGACGTCTTCTTAAAGTTGTAGTAGCGAGAGTAATGGGAACCTTTTCACCTTGAAAGGTTCTGAAGAGACCAGCAAACTCATCGTCTGAGAGCGTCGAGGTGACTGGATTCTTGGGTGAGGTATGGACTGGATGTCAACCTACTCCCACTTGCAGCAGTCGAGCCGGCTTGCACGCTACGTTGGATACTAAAGATGGTCGATGAATAGCTCGGAGCAGACAATCGATTGGATTCAGTTCGCGAATCGATCAGTTTAAAGACAACATCCGAAAGATTGATATCCTTCCGGCCGGGCAATGTCCTGAAAATTATGAGCGGGGGGGGGGGGGGGCTGAAAATAAGAGCAACTTTCCCAGTTTTCATTTGTCAATCAGTCAGCCTAGTATGTTTAATCGACTACCATCGAGGACCATATTTGTCTGAGCGGTATCACTTCGTCTTAAGGGTTTCAAAATGTTATACAGTCGTTTCCGGAATGACCTTACACAAAAAGAGATAACTTTTTTGGAATTCGGCACCAGTATCTGGTGCTCCAACGCCTAAGATTTTATTTAACGTACGTGAAATGTGCTAGGACAAACATTTTATCCATCCCAGAGGAGGGATTCGAACCCGCAATCTTTGAGTATTCTTGCAGAAGGTTTTCCACCTGATTACTGTGGCTGGCGAGATAAAAATATAAAACATGAAAAATAGGACTTTTTAAAGCTGATCAACGCGTTCCTTTGAAGGTCAGTGTTCGATCGTTTAGAAAAGATAAAGCAATTCGGAAGGTGGGGAAGAAATTTATCATTAGAAATAGGTCATAAGTAATAATGTATATTTTGACAGGTGCCGAGAAATGTCCCGAGAAATATATTCAAAGTAACAATTACCATTAACTATGTGAACAGATGAATTGGTGTGTATAGCTCCGCCGAATGGTGATATTATCACAATCACACCAAAAATTAACTTTTCCAGCACCCAACATCCAGGAGCAGAGCTCGGTGGGAATGAAAAGAGGATAACACGCTAACATCAGCAGCAACTTACACCATCAAAGTTTATCAATTCATCCATTTTTGACTCCTTCCTTCGATAACTCATCGTGATGCTATGACAAACACCATTTTAATCTCATATGGATAATAAAAAAATAGCAATGTGGCCAACAACATTCTTAGTAGTTTTTTTAAATTTTAAATACTTAATAATAAATCTCGCCATCAACAGAATACCCGCGATATGAGCAACTAACATATTTTTTCTCTAAATCGAATCCCGACTAATTAGTCCTTTTATCCAAATCATGACACCTAACTGCGAGTACAAATATGCGTAGAGCAATCACTAATACGAGTATAACAGCTCGAACTGCGTTTTGGTGCCGTAAAAGTCTGAGATTACTGTATTTACCCACATTACAAGTATTAATTACTTGTATATTCGCCAAGAAAAAAATATGCATTTCTTTCTACATGATTTTCTTCGTCTGGGCTGCAGTTATTTAACTGTATATACTACCATGGTGTCTACAACTGTCATTGCGGAGGATTCAAGGCGTGGTCTTTACGCCCCCACCAGATAGAGTCATAGGTCGTACGATCTGGTTTGGTACGACCTGGGGTCTGAAAAATTAATGTGGGGGTTAATTCCTTCACAATGAAAAAAAAACAGTCCTCGTCATGAGTGAGTTATTCGCGGCTTTTCCACCAAGTCAGGCATTCAGCTGCCGGCGTTGTTTCAGCCCCACCAAGGACCAAGTGAAACACCCGCGAAGATTTCACTTCTGAGGAAAACACCAAATGCTTCCATGCAAACGCTTCAAACCAAATGTTGAGGGTGTTAAACACTAAGCTATTCCGCGTTTCAATTTTTCATCCTGCGGCAAGAATTTTTACGCAAAATGTCATCTACACTTGTGTACCCCTAAACCTAGATCATTGGATGAAAGTTCATTCAGAATGACAACCTTAAGTGTACACTGTTATTGCTAAGCAATTTCGTGAAGTCAAGCAAGTCAAGTTTGAATTGTAGCAATTTTATGGAGACACATGGACAAAAATGAGTATCCACATTTTGTCAACCAGGCACTCCTTTTTGCCTTGCGTCCTTGTAAATGTCTGGGAAGAAAATGGGCGTTCAATTATAATCATTTGGTAGTTAACCGTTTAAGGTAAGGGTTTGGATGGACGTAGACTGAACGCTCATAATCTTCCTAGTCTCGCCTAACAAGACACAACCTGTCACACAAAAATAAACTGTTATACGATTCCATTTCTATCTCCCGTGGGGAAGGGATAGTTCAATGGGTAGAGCGATGGACTAATGACTGGAGGACCTCGGTTTGATTTCCTCTACGCACCCTCAGCTTCATCCAAGCTATGATTTTTTGGGTATCAGATCCTCCTGGGAAACCAAAGGTGGCGGAGGGTAATAACTACCCTCATGCGTGAATTTCACACGTCGCGTCGTTGGGCTTTGGTGGACAAAGGTGAGCTCTACCATCACTTGTCCATTCAACCTTCGGGTTGATAACCGCAGTGGTTCCCCTTCATTTCGTCCAACAAGTCAACCGTTTTCCTACCCATACCCTTCTTGCCTAACGTCCTCCCGTCGTTCAGTCTTCACCATTCTATCGTCCATTGAAATGCTCTGTATCCATCTATCCTGCATTCTTTGTATTTCTCCCGACAACCCTCCTCTGTCACCATGCTTAATATCGTACTTCATCTTTTATTTTTCCTTTCCACCATTTTACCTCTTTTCACACCCACATTTCGAAAGCCTTCAATATACGCCCATCAACTCGCTTCAACAACCGACTTTCCGAGCCTTACAAAACCACTCCCCATACCAAAGTTTTCACTAGTCTTTTCCTTACCTCCTTACTTAACGTCCCTATCGTCAATAACCTCCACGTGAAAGTTTCTTTGTGCAATACAATTCTTATGTGAAATGGTACCCCGATATTAGAACATCTTCAACACACTCCTTTGCGGAATCGAAAAGTTTTTTCCATCATTGGATATTTCTCTAGAGTGTGAAATGGGATCTACTTACGTCAGTGGATTTCGATCGGTCCTCGATTTCACCCTTCATTTTGTCTCCAAAACCACGGGAATAGCTAATAACTACGTAATTAATGAACTACCAAACACAGAAGCACCTTGGATATTCTCTCAGGGTGATCCAATTGTACGCGGAAAAGAGCGGACTCCCGACCCAACAGGACCCAGCATCACAGGCGGCCTGTTTTTTTTTCCGCGGGGTGGGACCCTGGCTAGCTTTACGCCGTGGGTCAGCGCGTGGCAGCGGCCGGCCACACGAACGAGGAAAAGGCGAACCGTTCCCGAATTTCGGGTCGATACGGGAGAGCCGCTAGAAAGAGGAGAGAGCACGAGGGGCCACTTAAAAACATGGGGGGGCGTCACGGGGCAGTTTGGAGCTCGGGAGCCAGCTAGGGCCCAGGGAAAAAAATGGTGAACGCTAACATTTCCCACTGGCACCCATACTACAACATGTGCCTCCGTCACAGTGGAGGTGACGCACGTGGATGCCCAGATTCCGTGTACGATCCTAGGGTGGGGACGAGAAACCCACAAATAAATGTTAAGTGGCGTTCCGAGACTAGTTGGAAGGTGCGACTGAGGATAATAAACCATCTGCCTCCTCCCCAAAATGTAACCGACAGGGAATTATAAAAGATGGAGCCAACACAGAGGGTCCAGTGGACACACCCACGATCTCTGGCTAAATAGGTATACTTTTCTAAATACCAATGTATGTTTATTTTTTGAAGTCACCCACAGCGACCCCTGGAAGCGACATTGGAAAAGCATTTACTTAGGGCCGGGATATATAGTACATTGCTCTTACTTGTAATGCTCCCGAAAAAAAGGGTCCTTAATTCACTTTTCAATCTGCAGTCTGTTCAATAAATATCTTACGCATATCTTCGACAGTTATACTTACAACTAATTAATTGCTCCTCATATATGGACCACTTCAATCCAGTGTTAAATATTTTTAAGGATTCAAGCCCCAGACCTGAAGATTTTAAGTCAAAAGATGCTGATACTACCATGAAATTATTGTTTTTGGGATAGGTTCTAAGTGCGTTATGATCTGGCTTTTCGGGACTCTTTTAAAATGTCGAACCAGGCTACATACTAAGACAAAAACAATGCGCACATACATAAATGTTAACACTTTGTCTCTCTGGAAATGAGTAGGAGCGGGACACAACTCCTGAAAAGTCACAAGCATGTTCAAAGACTTCGTTTACTTGAATGAAACTTCATTGTATCAAGGAAGGAATACGTAAACCTGAAAAATATTCTAGAAACCTTTTAAGTTTATAGCATGTTATCGTTTGAAAGACTTTTCGTTTGCTTACGCCTGAGAATACATTCTACGCTTGTAGAATACATTCTACAAGCAAAAATTCATATAATACAGCAAATTTTTGGAATGTCCAATCGCTAAGGAGTGTTGATCAGGGTCGTATTATTTAAAGGATGGAGATTACAATTCTTTCATCATACTTGTTACAAAGGCCTTATTTGACCACATATTCCTTCAGCGTTGGCCATAGAAAGCGTTTTTCTTTCATAATAGTGTTGTCTTTAGTTGGCATGGTGCATAATCTAACATTGACCTACGGTTGATGAATAAATTTACAGTAACGTACGAACTAAAGTCGATCGGGTGTAAAAGACAGCTCGGGCGTGTTCACGTGGATAATTTTGTTGGGAGGATGTGGTCTCCCGCAAAGAAGCAATCTGCTTTAAGGTTGCTAGAATATAACCTTTTGTAAGGTAAATGCCCCAGTGGGAGTTGATCGCTGACCAGCTAACAAAAATTCCCTGCCACTGAACAGTATTCAACGAATTTTAATGGAGGAACGAGCCCCATATGTATCCCTAATATTTCTTTAATTGCATAACACCACAGCCTCAATATTCAAATTCGACTCATTAAGTTTTGTTAAAGTTTTTATTTTTTTAAGAATCTCGTAGGTTCCTCCTCGCTCTTTGCTTTGTTAACGGCTGCATCATTGGACATTGGGTACAATTGGTACATATTTCCATTGCAGACTAGGATTAGACTTTTATTTTTCAATTAAATGCATTCAAAATCGTCTATGAATAACTATTTATGCCCAATATTCATGTATCATCCGCCATCAGTTCCAAAACATCGACGACGAAGAATATTTGAATCGCTATGCATAACCTTTACCCACGAATGGCCTCGTGCTTAATGCCACTCAATTTCACCTGTAACATCAAATGGTCTGCCAGATGACTATGTACTGGCATTTGTATACTAGTAATATGGATAACTTTATTAAAATTGAATTAATGCCCAAGCGTTTTCAATACTATGGATTGAATATTGGCTGCCTACCACCACCCTTCTATCCCAGACCCACTCCAGGATATCGTATGTTCTCTATTACTTCACGGAAAGAGCTCTCCAATTCAGCAAAAAATAAATCATACATTTGTTATGCGAAATTAATCTACTTCCTTAATGCTCTTCAGTGTTGAGCAGTGAAAAGGCTACTTTCTCCCACCTTCAGGAGGCCCTCGGTATCCCCTTTGAATGTACAGTACCTACTGGCGCTGCGAAGGCCCGGTTCCGCGCGAGGGTGACCTACTATGAGATAGATGCACGCTTCTCCATGAATTGACGGATTAAGGAAGAAAGGGGAGCTGGAGTTGAAACTTTGGAGTTGCTAATGTCTGGATGATCACAGGGATTTTCATTCATTTCCAATGAAAGAATTTCCAGTGGATGTACGGTTTTCATTCTAATGCATCGTGGTATTAGCGAGTCTCCTGAGGCAATCCGCACTAACAACAATATTCAGGTGGGCTAAGCGCATGGTAGATAAAACATGTACCAATAGTTTAACCATTGACCAATATACGACGGCTTTACAATTCGCATTACATTTAAACCTGGCTACATTATTTAAGTGACATCGTAAGTTGTTCCTTTAATTATGAAAGGGTTAATTGGGCAAACACCTATGGACGGAGTTGAAAGAGTTTTATTTATTTTAGAAAATTCATGAAATTTGGAGGGGTTTTCATCGAATAGAAAAATGAGTCGCAAAGCCCACACTGTCCCGTTATTTGTTTTGGCGTTATAGCATAGCGCTGACCAGTTTCAGGAAGAGAAAGCACGTACATGTATTTACTATGGTAAAATACTTTACTTTCGTTGGTCCTACTCCCGCTGGATGTATCACCAAAATTAGTCCAAACTTTGGAAAAACAAGCGTGTGCTTTAAGGAACGATAAGTCCACACTGATTTCAGGTCCTCTGCCACTCCTCGTCCCAATGCGATTGATTTCTTCCATGACCTCTCATGACCTATGACTCTTTTGAGCGACCCAAGTGGGTGCCGCTGGACGTCGGGCACACAAATAAGGATATAGAGAGAGGAGTTTTGACGTCGAGGGTGGCTGATTCACATAATGCGAATACATGCGGCAATAACGAGACGAAGCCACCATACCGGGAAGAGTTATTAGGACCAACTAAGCATTCAAAATAGAGACTCCAAAATTGTTTCGAGAAAATGAAATCGAGTATTTTTCCACCATTGTCCAACAATATGGCTTTATCCTAAAAAAAATTTCGCATTCCAAAACAAGTAATAGAAAAAATGTCAATTTGAGATTATTGTTATTAATCAAATGTTCATTCGCTAAGAAAATTGCCAACGGAAGCCGGGAGGATCCATTTGTCGTTCCCAACCAAACTACCGTTATTGCAGAAAGCCTATTCACACGGGACTAGAGTTACCGATAAAATGTACGGTCAGCAGAGTTTAAGACAAATTACTGCGGATTTCTTTGCAAAGTAAACTGATTAGAAAACGATAATCAACCTTTACTTAGTAACAATATGTAAGCACATACTCACGAGATTGCAAACACCTATTTCGCAGCCCTTTAAGGCAAATCTAACACGAAACCGAAGGGTGAATTAGAAAGAATACGTACACCTCTTCATGAAAAAGACATTCACTCCAAATAATTATATCATTTTTGAAAAAAAATGCAAACTAAGAGTTATGTCATCTTAATAAAACCGTAGAGCAGCGTTCAGTACAAGAAATGAGAAAGGCTGAAGAAATGACACTAGTTCCAAGGAAACCAAAATGTAAGAATACAACCTCCAAGGCTTGTTAAATCCCTGTAAATGCGGTCCTCATTCGCGGAGCTTTCCCATCCATTGGACGCACGATCGAAGAACGACCAGCGATTTTTTCCCCTTTCCGTAACCCACCAATCTGAGACCCGGAAAGCAGTTAGTCCGATCCACTGTGTCAGGGTTAACTAACAAGGTAGAGCTGATTCACATGGTCGCCGATGTCAAAGCGACAGCAGTTACTCCACTGTCAACGCACAAGCTTAAAGAGTAGGTTGGTCGTTACTTAAGTACCTATTGTCGAGTTCGGTGAAGCAACTACTAGAGCGCCATCGCAACTGAAATTATGGGCGGGGCACCAATGTATATACAAACACAATGCCATGGGAAAAACTCAGCCCGGGGCTATGCCCAAGAAGAGAGCGACTGGAACTGAAAACTAACAATCCACTCAAGTCATTGCCATTGCATATGTTTCCGTTTCCGCAATGGAAAATGATACGTACGTTATATTACGCAAAATTCTTTGACTTTGATTTTCCGAACCGTAGGCAGGCTTCCCTGGATTCATATCCACAGAGCATACTTCGCCGATTTCTATTAAGAAACGTCTAATTTTCATTGAGTGAGTCTGGTGAATTGAGGGCAAGAATCTACATATCTCATGCAGCTAAAGTACTTCTGAGAGAAATAAGCAACAGGCTGCAAGAAAAACTTCTGAGCGAAGGATCTTTGAACTTCAAAAGAGGAGGATCGCGAAATGAAATAGTCAAGTGAAGAAAATCGGAAAAGCACTTATTGTAAAGAATAAACCAGCTTTCATGGGATTTATCGATCAGGAGAAATGCCGTTGATATGGCGAAATAGAGTAAGCCGATGACAATTGCAAGGGACAAAGGAGCACAGTAAAGAATTTAAGACAAATCTGGAATTTGTACACTGAACAGAAAGCTATTGTTAGGGTGAAAAAGTCTCTGTGAGAAGAATATATATATATATATATATATATATATATATATATATATATATATATATATATATATATATAAAACCATAAACACAGTAATCAACCCGAAGGTCGGTTTAGTAGGTGATGGTAGAGCTCACCCATGTACCAAGCCCGACGGCGTGTGAATATTCACACATCAGGGTAGGGGGGCCAGTTCCTTTCCCTGTGCCGGTTATGGTTTCCCAGGAAGATCTGGTACCCGAAAAATCAACTAGCTTGGGTGGAGCTGCAGGTGCCCAGAGTGCCCCGGGAATCGAACCCGGGACCCTCCGGTCAGTAGTCCAACGCTCTACCCACTGGACCACCGCGACCCATATATATATATATATATATATATATATATATATATATATATATGACGACGGCCGTGCCGTCGAAACGTAAATATCCAATGTAAGTGTCCTTCTTTTATGTTTCTATGTGTGTAGTGTTTTTTGTGTTAGTGTTTGTGTGTTTGTGCGTCGCCGGAGAGCGTCTTTTCCAAGTTTATATATATATATATATATATATATATATATATATATATATATATATATATATATAATATGGGATGAGAATCAATATTAATAAAACAAAGGTTATGCGATTTTCCAGAAAGAAAAAGGCTAAGCTAAATATTAAAATAGGCGGGGAAAGAATAGAGAAGGTAGAGCAGTTTACATATCTCGGAAGTGTTTTGGACCAATACGGTCAAAGTGGTAGGGACGTAAGGAGAAGAATTGCTCTAGGCAAGGAGGCTTTCTCAAGGAGGAGGGAGTTGATGACGGGGACGTTGAGTAGGGATGTTAAGACAAGACTCGTAAAAACTCTGATATGGAGCGTAGCTATATACGGCGCGGAAACGTGGTCGCTGAAGCAGGAGGATAGACGTAGATTGGAGGCTTTTGAAATGTGGGTGTGGAGAAGAATGGAGAAGGTGAAATGGACCGAAAGGAAAACAAATGAGGAAGTACTAAGGATGGTGGGGGAGGAGAGGGGTTTGTTGAGAGAAATCCTATGGAGGCAGGAAAAATGGATGAAAGGCGTATTGAGCGGTAGTGGAATGTTGAAGAGGGTAATAGAGGGGAGAATGTTGGGCAAGCGTGGTAAGGGTAGGAACAGGATAGGGATGTTGGACAGGATGATGGGAGGAAAGAAGTACACCGAGATGAAGAGGGACCTGATATAGATTAGTTTGCTAGGTGGGGAGTCACAAAATGTTTATTTGATAGTTGTGTCCATCCAAAAACCTACCTTAACCGGTAGATTACCTAATAATATATATATATATATATATATATATATATATATATATATATATATATATACATACACATATGTGTGTGTGTTATTATTATTAATAATATACCGGTTCAGGTAGGTTTTGGATGGACACAAGCTACCAAGTACCTCTCTTGTCTCACCCAACATCACACACTACAACCAAGTCCCTATTCATCACAATATATTTCCTTCCTCCCATCATCCCGTCCAACATCCCTATCCTGTTCCTACACTTTCCTCGTTTGCCTAAAATTCTTCCCTCTATTACAGTCTTTAACATTCCACTACCGCTCAATACGCCTTTTATCCATTTTTCCTGCCTCCATAGGATTTCTCTCAACAAACCTCTCTCCTCGCCCAACATCTTCAGTACTTCCTCATTTGTTTTCCTTTCGGTCCATTTCACCTTCTCCATTCTTCTCCACATCCACATTTCAAACGTGTCCAATCTACGTCTATCCTCCTGCTTCAGGGACCATGTTTCCACAACGTACATAGCTACGCTCCATATGAAAGTTTTTATGAGTCTTTTCTTAGCATCCTTACTCAATGTCCCTATCATCAACTACTTCCTCCTCGTGAAAGCCGCTTTGCCAATATAAATAAATAAATATGATATATATTGGCAAAAAATATATATACTTATTTGTGGGTCGCGGTAGTCCAGGGGGACTACTAACCGGAGGGGCCGGGTTCGATTCCCGGGCAAGGCACTTTGGGCACCTGCAGCTCCACCCAAGCTTGTTGATTTTTCGGGTACCAGATCTTCCTGGGAAACCATAACCGGCACAGGGGAAGGAACTGGCCCCCTACCCTGATGTGTGAATATTCACACGCCGTCGGGCTTAATACTGTGTGAACTCTACCATCACCTACTAAACCGACCTTCGGGTTGATTACTGTGTTTATGGTTTTATTTATTTATTTATATATACATGCATATATTACATATGTTAACGAAAAATGTTCACAAAAGTGTTTATAAGGTTAGTCACAAGCTTGGCAATTACATATGAAAGTTAGAAACAATATATAAAAGGCACTCACATTTGTTTTGATTTGTTTCAGTCGTCGAACCACCTTTCTCAACTACTCTGAATGATTAGTGCTGAAGAAATTAAACACATATAGGCAATATGGAAGTTTAACATGTAGAAAATTTTAAGTGCCTGATATTTCTAAGATGCAGAAAGTGAAAAAGAAAAACATGAATATGGCTGGCACAAGAGACCTTTGCGGAATCGAAAAGAATACTACGTGGAGGTTATGGAAAGATTTTCTGTTGAGTTTATTTCTGTACGGTGCAGATACGTGGTCATTATGGAAATAGGGAATGGAGATTTTGAGGCATGGTTGTGGATACGTGTGTTGAAGATCAGTTGGAATGATAGGTTAAGAAATGTGGATATCTAGGAAAATTCAAGGAAAAGAGAATAAAGGACTATGTGAGAGAGTAAGGAAGAGAGAAGCGAACTGGATAGGCCATGTGCTAAAATGAGACGGTTCGTTAGAGAACGCTAATGGAGGGACGGTTGAAGGGGAGAAAAATAATCAAGATGCTGGATGACATGAGAAGGGGAATGTTCTACGGTGAAATGAAGAGAATGACAGTGGAAAGGTGGCAGCGGAGAAGAAAGTGGCAAATGATTAAACGGAACTGACAATGGCGACCACGACGCAACCGGCAATGGAATTTTTATAAATTTGCCACATCCGCCCTACTCTCCCAATCCCACCCCAAGCGACTTTTTCTCAGTTTTAGATCTTAAAAAATGATTGCGAGGTCGGGGATTTGATAATGAAAATAATGCCATTCAAGAGGTGAAACGATGGATTTCGACGCGACCTGTTGAGTTGTACAATGACGGCCTACAAATGGTCAAGAAACACCGAGAGAAATGTGTAACTTAAAATGGCGATTACACAGAGAGGTCTTTAGAGTAACAATAAACAATTAAGTTTATATTTCTATTACTTTTAGTTTTAATTAAAAGTCTACAATATCCTCTCGCACAACATCGTAACTATCATTTCACGCATCCGCGGACTCAGCATTGAGGGAATCCATTCGTCACCTATCAAATGAAGCTTTTCCTATAGCACAACATTGACCTGGTAGGGTCAACAACTACACTGACTGAAACGAAACCATTTACTATGTCGCAACAGACCCTACAGTAGTTTGAGTAGGGTTATAAAACCTCCGCCATGAGAAGCTCACGAATGTGTGCACATGCACTCATGATACGCAATTTATGTCCGACAACAGACAATCGCAACTGCAAATTAACAACAAATTGAATTACCTGTAATAAATCTGATAAATATTGGTATCCTTCCATCAGAGAATCCTGAAGATTTACAATTTGCAAACCGGAAAAGCCACCTATTCTATGGTATTTCGGACGCAATCAGTAATTTTACAATAACCAAATTTAAAAGTATTTTGTTTAAAAGGTATATGCCGCACTGGACTACTGACCGGATGGCCCAGGTTCGATTTCCATTGACTCACCCGGGCACCCTAAGTTTCACCAAAGCTGTGTGATTTTTCGGGTCCCAGAACTTCCTTGGAAGCCATAGGTCACAAAGGAAAAGGAAGTGGCTCCCCTATTCTGATGCGTAAATTTCACACGCTGCGCCGTTGGGTTTAGTGCTAGGTGAAGCTAAATCTAAGAAACAGGCAAATACGTCCTGATTGTATTATTATATATATATATATATATATATATATATATTTATTTATTTATTAGGTAATCTACCGGTTAAGGTAGGTTTTTGGATGGACACAACTATCAAATAAACATTTTGACTCCCCACCTAGCAAACTAATCTATATCAGGTCCCTCTTCATCTCGGTGTACTTCTTTCCTCCCTTCATCCCGTCCAACATCCCTATCCTGTTCCTACCCTTACCTCGCTTGCCCAACATTCTCCCCTCTATCACCCTCTTCAACATTCCACTACCGCTCAATACGCCTTTCATCCATTTTTCCTGCCTCCATAGGATTTCTCTCAACAAACCCCTCTCCTCACCCACCATTTCCAGCACTTCCTCATTTGTTTTCCTCTCGGTCCATTTCACCTTCTCCATTCTTCTCCACACCCACATTTCAAAAGCCTCCAATCTACGTCTATCCTCCTGCTTCAGCGACCACGTTTCCGCGCCGTACATAGCCACGCTCCATATCAGAGTTTTTACGAGTCTTGTCTTAACATCCCTACTCAACGTCCCCGTCATCAACTCCCTCCTCCTTGAGAAAGCCTCCTTGCCTAGCGCAATTCTTCTCCTTACGTCCCTACCACTTTGACCGTATTGGTCCAAAACACTTCCGAGATATGTAAACTGCTCTACCTGCTCTATTCTTTCCCCGCCTATTTTAATATTTAGCTTAGCCTTTTTCTTTCTGGAAAATCGCATAACCTTTGTTTTATTAATATTGATTCTCATCCCATATTTATCGCACTGAACCTCCAATTCACTCAACAATGCTTGCAACCCCTTGGCTGACTGAGCAACTAATGCTTGGTCATCAGCAAACCTAACCGATTTTACGAGTTCCCCTCCGACTTTCATTCCTACCTCCAGTTCTTCCCATGCCTCTTTAATCATTTCCTCTACATATACGTTGAACAGTACCGGTGACAATGGGCAACCCTGCCTTACACCTCTTCCTAACACTGCCCATCCAGACTCTCCGTTCCCCACTCGCACCTGAGCAGTCGGAGACATGTACAGGTTGCGGATCAGTCTCCTGTCCCTCCAATCCATTCCTATTTTCTGCAATACACGCATTAATTTTTCCCAATTCACTCTATCAAACGCTTTTTCGAAATCTACAAAACAGGCAAAAACGTCCTGATTGTATTCTATATTCCTCTCGACTAGTGATCTCATTACTGCAATGGCATCACGCGTACCTCTTCCTTTCCTGAACCCAAACTGATCATCCCCTAAGTAATCATTTGCCTTACTCTCTATCCTTTTATTGATGATCCTGAGAATAACTTTAGCTGCGTGGGATATCGAACTTATTGTTCTGTAATCCTCACATGACGAAGCCTTTGCCTTTTTTGGAATAGGAACTAACACCGATCTCATAAAATCTTCCGGCCAGATTCCTTCCTCATAGATACTACGAATCAGTCCATATATGGCCTTTTTCCCACCTTTCCCTAACCATTTCAACATTTCTACAGGAATATTGTCCACCCCCACAGCCTTATTTGCTTTCATCTCCTTAAATGCCCTTTCTATTTCATCGTCGAGTATGCCTGGACCTAAGCTATCTTCTTCTACGTCATGTTCCTTTTCTATGTCTAACCTTGTCGGCCTAAGTTCTTTACCATACAGTGTTTCTATATATTCCTTCCATATATATATATATTTAAAGGTAATCTACCGCTTAAGGTAGGTTTTTGGATGGACACAACTATCAAATAAATATTTTGTAACACCAAGCAAAACCCAATCCCGCAACCTATATATATATATATATATATATATATATTTATGTAAATGGACTAACTAGTCGACACAAACACAGAAACTGAAACACATAAAAGAGGGACTCACTGGTTCTCGAATTTTCGGTGGTGGAACCACCTTTCTCAAGAGGAATTAAGAACAGTTGTTTCTAATTCCTCTTGAGAAAGGTGGTTGCACCACCGAAAATTCGAGAACCAGTGAGTCCCTTTTTTATGTGTTTCAGTTTCTGTGTTTGTGTCGACTAGTTAGCCCATTTACATTATTGTGCACGTTCGTGGGATTTTCAAGAAAGTGACTTTATATCCGCCTTCTCCACCTTTCCTGTGTTTGTCTTTCATGTGTTTTCCTATCCCCTTTCCTTTCCATCTATTTCTATGTGTAAAAATAATATATTTATTAGGTAATCTACCGGTTAAGGTAGGTTTTTGGATGGACAAAACTATCAAATAAACATTTTGTAACTCCAAACGAAACCCAATCCAGCAACCTAATCTACATCAGGTCCCTCTTCATCTCCGTGTACCTCCTTCCCTTCATCCCGTCCAACATCCCTATCCTATTCCTGCCCTTTCCTCGCTTGCCCAACATCCTCCCCTCTTTTTATTCTTAAAAAAAAATAATATACATATAACACACACACACACATATATATGTGTGTGTGTGTGATAGGAAAACATATAATGAACATCCGCCGGCAAATGGAAAGATCCGGTGTTCAAGCCCCGGACAAGGAAATATTTTTACCCTCGGGATCTGCTCAAATGCGCCTTCACCACCTCTCCTGTGTTCGTTCTTTTTTGTGTTCCTATCCCCTTTTCCTTATATCTATTTCCATGTGAATGAATACATGACTATTCACATCCGTGAGACTTTCACTTAAGTGATACATGTATATATATATATATATATGTATAAATATTTATTTGATAATTGTGTCCATCCAAAAACCTACCTTAACCGGTAGATTACTTAATAATATATATATATATATATATATATATATATATATATATATATATATATATATATATATATATATATATATATATATATATGTATGTATGTACATGACGGTGGTGGAGTGTTGAAGAGGGTGATAGAGGGGAGAACGTTAAGCAAGCTAGGAAAGGGTAGGAACAGGATAGGGATGTTGGACGGGATGAGGGGAGTAAAGAAGTACACAGAGATGAAGAGGGACATGATGTAGTTTAGGTTGCTCGATTGGGTTTTGTTTGGAGTTACAAAATATTTATTTGATAGTTGTGTCCATCCAAAAACCTACCTTAACCGGTAGATTACCTAATAATAATAATATGTACATGAATAGTCATGTATTTCAAGAGAGCACTCCTACTTCTCTCCAAGGAAGGGAAGGAAGGAACTCCTTTCTCTCCCTTGAGATAGGTGGCTTGAACACCGAAAATTCGGAAACGTGTGAGTTTTTTCTTTTTTGTGTTTTTGTTCCCTAGTTCTCTCTTGAGATACATTTTAATGTATGTCGGAGTCCTTTAAATTGTACAAAAAACTGAGGATGGTTTAGCATTAATGTGACACGTCGGGAGTTCGAATCACCTCTAAGCATGGACCACGTTCTCGCGATTCCTTTTGCCAAGGTGAAGAATATTTTCGGCATAATGACCCAATGCCTACCGTTGAGTCGTGTGTTGCGCGAACACTTGACTAACATGACACTAAAGAGAGAACGAATTTGTCTGGGGCATGGTTCTTCATTTCCTGACGTGACTTTTACAATGTTGTAGAATGACCAGAGCC
The DNA here is from genome assembly GCA_037158775.1 of Hetaerina titia. Taxonomy (NCBI): domain Eukaryota; kingdom Metazoa; phylum Arthropoda; class Insecta; order Odonata; family Calopterygidae; genus Hetaerina; species Hetaerina titia. The sequence goes on along the minus strand of CM073772.1, from coordinate 43,633,284 downwards.
ACCGTAGCACCGAAAAACACATTCTGCCAGCTTTCTCGTTTGAAACTCTTCCACGTTAGAGCCGCAGAAAGTCATTCGATTGTAATAATTACACAAAATTGGGAAATCCACACCAGAGTTATCACAGTCCACTAGAATTGCAAAACATGTATGTTGTTAAAACATGCTCACGCTAAATGAAATACAAAATGGGGACATGGGTAGTCCAGGGTGTAGACAGTTGGACTACTGACCGGAGGGCCCGGGTTCGATTTCCAGGCACCTGCAGCTCCACCCAACCTATGTGATTTTTCGGGTACCAGATATTCCTGGGAAACCATAACCGACACAGGGAAAGGAAAGGAACCCCTACCCTGATGTGTGAATTTCACACACTGTTGGGTGTAGTACTGGGTGAAATCTACCATCACCTACAGGATTTTTTAATGTATATATATATATATATATTCATTCACATAGAAATAGAGATAAGGAAAGGGGAAAGGAATACCATTTAGGACGAACACAGGACAGGTGGGGAAGGCGGATTTGAGTAGATCATAAATGTAAAAATATTTTCCTCGACCGGGACATGAACAGTGTGTGTGTGTGTATACACACACACACTGTTCATGTCCCGGTCGATATATACATACATACATACATATACATATGTAAAATATATGTATTTTTTAGGCAATCTACCGGTTAAGGTAGGTTTTTGGATGGACACAACTATCAAATAAACATATTTTGTTATATGTACATACATATATGTATGTATATATATACCTATACATATATATAAATATATGTTATATAAACTGACAAACACTCGGATACAAAATATTCCACACACAGAAACATCAAGGAAGGACACTCACAGTATGCATTGACGTTTATGTTTCTGTGTGTGGCATATATATTTTCAAATAAATAAATAAATATATATATATATATATATATATATATATATATATATATATATGCACTCATATAATTATCAACTTAGTAAATAGTATTCCGCGTGGGTACACAAGAAGCTGTTCCACGGTAGAACAACCCAGAATTCATAATTATGTCGCATGACTCTAACATACTGGTTGAAGAGCCGATGGTCTATTAAATTTTCAAGTGATCAATCCAATGGAAGATGTCAATAGAAGATATCAGGTCATAGTTCTTACCACCCTTAACTGTTTGACGGAGAAAAATTCGGCGACGGACTATAAATTAGCAATGGAGCCTATTGGGGCGACTAAATTAAGGGCGCTTCGATCCGTCAACGTTATCGGCCTTTAGTTCTTGGCGTCGGAAGGTTGTGGGCCGTCGCTTCTCCTGAGAATCGGCCATTATGTTGTTCATCAAAACAGACAATTCTAATCGGAGAGCTGTGTACTCCCACTGCGGGTTGGCGTCATTCATGTGCGACTCTATTGAGAAAGAAATCTCCTTGGATGAGAATGTTCTAAAAAAAGTTAGCAAAATTCAAAGAAACAATCAAAATCCACTGGAATTTTTTAACGAGGCAATATTTCCCCGATACGCAAAAAGGACTAAAAATTAATAGTTCCATTTGTTTCGTGTCGGACACCATCGAATACGACCTGCGAGTCCCCGGCAAGCGCTCGCTTATCTTCAAGACTTCCTAGGGGCCGAAACAGCAAGGTTTGCATAACGCCCGTGCCGAAGCGGCGAGGAGGGGGGGGGAGGGAGAGGCTCCTAACCTGTGACCTTTGGGTTAGCGGAAGAGCGAGAAGCTCACCCAACTGAAACGGCCGGCTAATATATTCGATGCCCTGACGGTTTGAAGTTCTTTACGCGTTAACAATATTGGTTTATTAAATAAACAATAGTTCTACTGGTGTGCTGATCTTCGAGAGTTCTAACCCTCGACCACTGAGATGGTCGGTGTGTCCAATGAGGATTGAGTGACCGGAAACACGGGCATAGCAGCTGTAAGTTATCCATTAGGTTGATCAAACGCTTCCGAGCTAACCTAGCTCGGGACCTGAAGCGTTCGATCAATCTTAATTTAAGGATTTAAATCCGGTCCCATCACAGCATACAGGACATAAATGTGAAGTTTGAACTTCCCAGAAATGGACAGACACATAGTTGAAACCAAGCAATGGTGGCACAAAATGTTTTCATGCGAGCAAGAGAGCAGTGAAAAGACGATGGCTTTTTATTTGAAGTTCAAAACCAGTGGTTCTTTCGGGGCTAAAAAATAATTCAATGGACCATCTGAAGGAATTCGATTTCAGGAAGAAAATGGTAGGGTGGGAAACATTTCGCCGGCGCCCTACCTATTCCGAAAAGAACTATCCCAGGTGTTTTATTCCGCCGGATACTCTCCCTGAAAGCCTATTGTTCATATAATAAAGCATAACGGCTCCCCTATCTAAAGATACGAGTCTGAGAAGTGAGGGTGACGAGGGAAATTCTGAATATCCACCCTTGTGTTTGTAACCAACACGATTCGGATGTTTCCGCATAAATTTATAAGCATTGCTTTTAATTCCGAGAATAAAAAAAAATCCATGGGTGGATGCCATGGTATGCCTCAAAGCTATAAACTCCACGGATAGATCCCATGACCCATCTTACCTTGCACCAGAGAGGAAGAATTGCCATACATCGAACGGGATCCTTCCAACCCTCGTTAAATTACGTTGATGGGAAAGACACGTAGTGTAAGTATTTCTCGAACGATTTGGTTATGCTATCTACGCAAAACGTTAAGCAACCCGACGAACGCTGCCAGACTTCAATGCACGGAATGATCTTTAAGTTAGCCTTCGAGGCTTAAGGATACATTTAAGCAGGCTTAGACCTTGCCCGTTCGCCATAGGTTCATACGGTGCCTATCTAGGGCACAATAATTGAGAGGATATCTGAGGAAGAGTGTAGTGATCGGAAGGAGGGCGGGCTTATTCTCGGGAAAAGAGATTATGGATCGCGAAATGAGACGTTATCGAGAAGAAGAATCTTATCAACGCAGCGATGTCACTCCAGGCACCTCCGCATCCGCTAGCTATAGAAAAACAATAAGATATCTCGCTCGGGCAGAGGGTTAACATGTTTGCGACTTCTGAAGATTGAATCGAACTATTCTCGAAATTTTCTTCCTAACCTTTCAGAAGGAAACGTGACTCAATTAATTAATTTTAATTAAAAATTTGGGTGACAAATGTGCAGTATCCCAGGAGAGATTGCGAATTCCAGGATGATCAAGTATACGGGGCGGAAATATATACTTACGTATTTACACATCTGAACGTATTTACGTATTTTCAATTATTAAAAAAATTTAAAGTTCAAAAAGTCTTTCATGCCAACAGATTCGACAATGGTGAATACGAAACTAAAAGAGATTGTTTTCATCCAATATGCTACCGCTTAGGAATCATCCAAAGGGGTGGACGTAAATCGTTTAACTCTTCATATTTTTGGGGGTTTCAGAGGATGCCCGTTTCATTGTTTGATATGTGATAATGTATGCGCCAAATGAGGAAGTACTAGAAATGGTGGGGGAGGAGAGGGGTTTGTTGAGAGAAATCCTATGGAGACAGGAAAAATGGATGAAAGGCGTATTGAGCGGTAGGGGAATGTTGAAGAGGGTAATAGAGGGGAGAATGTTGGGCAAGCGAGGTAAGGGTAGGAACAGGATAGGGTTGTTGGACGGGATGAAGGGAGGAAAGAAGTACACCAAGATGAAGAGGGACCTGATATAGATTAGTTTGCTAGGTGGGGAGTCACAAAATGTTTATTTGATAGTTGTGTCCATCCAGAAACCTACCTTAACCGGTAGATTACCTAAAAAAAATGTATGCGCATAATACCTATTGATGGTGAAGATGCACATACAATGTAAATTATCCGTCGGCAATATTCAGTATTAGAGATAACATATAAATCAAGCATTTCTTTAGAAAATTTCCAATTCCTAAAAATATATCGTAAAATTTTAGCTCTCATCATTTAATTTATGATTGATGGCAAGCAAACACCATATCATCATTTAATCAAAGGTTGCATATTTGAATCCATTCTGCGACGATTGACATTTGCAAATGTGCGTCGTTACCTCCGATAAACCCTGTGAAGAGTGAGGCTATAAAGAGTTCTTATCGTGCACAGGGGTTACCGGAACTGCTCAACCAGAAAACACGTGGAGCGTACATTGGAAACATAGTATGGAGAAATAACACTCCATTAATTCTTTTGAGTTATGATTATTTATTTAAATTAAGAAAGCAGGAAAAAGTTCCCTCGTTACCCTTTGATCCGTAATTACATAGATAATAACGTTTTACGAGTGCGTCGAATAACAAAGCGTCTACACGGCTTGGTATATTTCAACGTGATTCAGCATTGCAATAAAACTCGCAAAATGAAATGGAAAAGAGCAGCAAAGTGGACTAAGTATTGAAGTACCACAATATCCACTCTTAAGACGAACTGTTCCTTTCTGAACATATTATTCTCGCCCTTTCCCCAATATTAGTTCGAAACACTACCAGTTTAAATGTCCTGACATTTCATTCCGAGGACCCGAGTTCGAATTTTCAATTGGACGGGATTTTTTTCCAAAATTTGTTACTTCATGGGGTTAAATTTCGCCTAATACTGAAAGAAGCAAAACCTTGACATCTCTTGGTACCTCATCTGCAGAACAGGTTTACATTGTTTCCCCACCCCTCAACAGTCACGCGAAATGTCCAGCAGGACATTTCTTAGGATTTTGACGACCTAAGAATATTGTCGAGCGGAGATAAAAAAATATTTTTCTCTCGACGTGGAAAACGTCTCACATAAGCATACTCCCGAGGAACGCTTGGGCTCGTCAGGCAGCGACCGCGGAAGGCGCACAGCCGGGTCGCCACGTCATCCCTCCCTAATTCCACCACTGCACGTGAAACATGACGGTAGCTGGACACACCAGTGTCCAGCTACCCGAAAAAATATGTCGACTAGCCTCCTCTCTACTTGCCTGTGTGCCAATGATTCTGTGGCGATTGGGAAAAGTGAATGACGCACTAACGACGACTTCGACGCATGCGAGCGTTCAAAACCGTCAAGTGACTACTCTGGGTGCCGAGTAATGGGAGCAAGAGGGAATTGGGAGCGCTATACACATCATCAATGGTAGCGGGATAATGGTGGCGTCGAAATTACAGGCAACGTCTTCACTGATTGTTTTGCAAATGCGATGTCAATCTTGCATTTGGTAACATTACATCTTTAATGTCGACTTACGCCATTTTTGGAATAACGAAATTGAGGATACACAGTACTCGTCGATAAATCTCTTACACACACCCAATGCAGCCTATACGGAGGGCGGTGGACGAATGAGCGATACAGGAATGGTGCGCTATTCCAGGGACCAAATTCAAATGGGATGTCGATAAAAGGAGACTGAATTAATCATTTTTTTCAATTCCAACCAACTTACAGCCAAGGCCACAGCACTCTATAAGAGCCATGGAACGCTTAAAGTGACTGCAGAAACTAGGAATAGCCACATTTCTGTACCACAATCCTTTACGTCAGGAGTTTCCTATAATGATTAACTTAAGACTTTATCCAGCCAGGTGGGTTTTGCTGGTGGCGCAATAAGAATATTCCCAAAACAGAAGGGTTGAAACCCAGCGTGGATACTGAAGTTACGCTGTCACGAAACGCAGTTTTACAGACTGAATTTCATTTAACTACTTAAGTCATCGGAGCACCTCAAATTATCATGCCATTAATATTATTATAGTTAAAAGTTTCCAAATGAAGGGAAGCCAAGTATCAATAGGATCACGCCAGGAGCCTGACTCAGGTCTTGTTCTCAATTAACATGTGAAAATGTTAAAAGGTGGTATGATACTAATGCAGAAATTGTCAGGAAGTGAGTTGATATTTACTGCAAATGCTCATTTTTCGAAGTCCAATGAAAATCATAAGGAAAGGGTAAAGAGTCATATTGATGATGAAACTGGAGCATCCCGGCGAATTATGTGAATTCTTCGCGGGTTGGACAAATTGATAGTTAAATGATGCACGGTTCCTACGTGTACTACAAAATGAGAAGATTGTCAAATAATTGACCTTTGACAATGAGAAAATATGCTTGCATATCTTCCGCCAGGATAAAATTAACCTCCCAGATTTTAGCGTTGCTCTATTGCGTAATGTAAAAAAAGTCGGAAATGTAGATCCAACTGCAATCGTTATTTACACAACAGAAATATTTATAACTTGTCATCAAACAGTACTCACCGTATCAATGCGCGAATATTTTGATTTTAAAATTTAATCAAAATATCTAAAGATTACCAATCGGGTGAAAAAAGTAAATAGTCTCGCAAATAGCCTAGCCTTGTTTAGTGATTTTGGTGGTAGTCTACCGTTTTTGGACACCCTTATTCAATTCCGTATACTTTTTGCATCCCTACATTCCCCACAATAAGTATGTTATTTTCTTTCCACCTTAATCACTTGCCCAAAATCATCCCCTCTATCACAGTCTTCAACACTCCCTCGCCAATCAAAATACACTACATCCACTTCTCTTAGATCCTTTGGATTTCTCTCAACAACCCTCTCTCCTTACCTACAAGGGCTAGTACTTCATTTTTGTTAATTTCCGCTCATTTTGCTCGTTCCAAACCCATATCTCAAAAGGGTCCAACGTACATCAACAATTTTCCCTCCACGACCAAGTCTCTGTGCCGCACAGAACTATGCTCCATTGAATATCTTTCTTAACATCCTCATACCTCAGTCACCAATTTCCGCCATTATTTGCAAATTCAAAATAATTTCCAAACCCATGTAGATAGTGCAACATTTAGCTCCTCGGTTATAAAATTAGCACAATTCAAAAAACCAGAATTTTCTCGACATTGATGAATCAGTTCATGACATTGGAAAAGTTAAACATTTAAGGGGCCGCAGAGTTATTCAAAATTAACAATGAAGACTGATGAATAGCACTCAATTTAGACAACCAAGTCGCAGTTCAGGAATAAATTGGTGAACTTAAATTTTTCTCATCGTGGCATCAGCGGTCTCCTGAAGCAAGCCTCGGGGAAAACTCCTTCACTTTACGAAATCGCAAAATTATCCGTTATCCGATGAAGAACTCTCTTCCTAGGGCCCCTATTCCTGAAGATTTCCTAGGGCCCTAATCACTACCACGCCACTTGACTCAGATGAACGGTGTCGGCTATCAATTCTGTCGATGTAAATAGTTTCCCATTGATATCGAACCGATAACTAAATCATTGTGCAGCGAAGGACGAAGGATTTTTTCCGAATCCAAATTAGCTTAATTATCCCAAAACACCTACGATTGATATTATCCTCTTTGAAATATCGATTGTCTGTAGTATTGTGTTGACAGCGTTCACCAATTGAATCCAGAGACCCTTTTTTCGGAAGACAATTCCAATTTGCAATCCTATTAAAGAGTCCTTTCAATTAGCTGGTAAAGAATCCTCTAATTACAATCAATCAGTTATAGAACTTAACGTGCAATTCACACTGCAGTATTCCTATGGATGTGACTATTACGAAGTTTTACGCCACGTGTACCAACCATGTGAACTAATTGAACCTTTTGAGCAACGAGACTCCACGTTTTGAATAACATACACACAGAACTACTTTGGGCCAAAAATATATTCGATTCCACATGTTTGTTTTCAATGGTTAAAAATATCTTAAAGTTCCTCCACTTAATTCATATTTCGTTCTGAAGTAAGTACCACAAACATAACACAGATTATACTTGACTTATTATTTTCATACATGAAACATCTTTTTGTTTGTTCATTTGTTCCCTACGGGGGCAGGGTGAAAAAAGTTCTGATTTGTAGCTTCCAGCATGAAACAACTCCATTTTCCTTACTTCTTTCATAATATTTAACGTGGTGAACAATGATAACATAATAAAATTCATTTTCCACTAACATAGATTTTTCTGACGTACATATCTCCTGGTTGTTTCCAGAGAACGTACAGAATTCAAAGTGAACCATTAAATCTATAGCTGTCACCATATAAATAGATAAATTACGACAATTAATGACCAACCGTAAACTCTTTAACGTGATGACCAATAACACAGCATCCATGCCGACGAAGGGATTCGAACTTACAACCAAGGCATCTGGAACCACACCCCTAACTGGCTTGCCGAAGAGCAAGCAGGCTTACCCGCCGGACCGAGCGGGTCGGCCAAATGATGAATTTCCAATTGAATGAAGCATTCGAATTCCTCTTAACATCATCTTCCAAACGTCCTGATTTGCTTCACTTCATTGTAAGACTCGAGACGAACGCGTTACCCACAGGGTTGACTTAGGGTTTGATCCGAATCGTTCTGAATCCATATTCCACGAGTATACGGCATCGGAATTTGCCTCATTTCATATTTATGGGCGTATGAATAAGTGTGACTGTTCCGTCGGAAAAATTTGCACGACCGCGACAGCTTCTACCGAGGACCTATGTAGTGGGAAAACAACGCATTCAAACTTCACTCCCACACGACGCATATCACAAAAGCACGCACGCTCTTATTAAGCTACAATTGGCCAAAATTAGCTTTGCAGTGGGGTGTTAACAAAAAGGGTTATGCACAAGTGACGCAAACTGTGTAAAAAATATCAATAACACCTCCCACGAAGTTCCACTCCTGATAAGGGTTCCATAAATTTCAAGTTTCTTATACAAACTGTGTTTGTTTCACTTATAAAAACCATTCCGACAACTCAATTACAGCGAAGGAGAACCATTCGATTCAATGACTGCAAGTTATAACATAATTTGGTCAAATGAAAACGTCAAAGGAAGCTTTTCCGTATAACAGAAACTTGGAATAGATTCTTTTGACGAAAGAATGAAAATGTTGAAAATTATGAAAGCGGTTGCAGGGCTTCAAATGCCACCATCGTAGAACAATATTATACAGACCTGTACGTCTCGCACGCGGCTAGGACCGGCAGTAAAACCGGTGAAAATGCCACGCGAGAGCATTCATTGTGCAGTTACGTTTACTCATGAACAAATCAGGAAATAAACTATTTCTCTGAGAGAAATTCAATTCCGGTCGATTGTTTAAATCGAATATCCGCTCAGAGATTCTGAAATGAAAACCAACTGCGAATATTTCATAACCCTGAAAGTGTTAAATAGGAATTTCAATTACATTAATTATTATCAGGTAATCTACCGGTTAAGGTAGGTTCTTGTATGGAAACGGCTATATACTCTACATCAGGTCCCTCTTCATCTCTGCGTACTCGCGATTAATGTTAAAATCATGGATTCAGCGCATTCGCCCTCCACCATAATTTAACGCAGGGACAAATGAATTCAACATTATTTTAATATCTTACCTGTCTAATACCGTTTCTTTGTGTTCGAAACACAATTCCAAAAATTTAAATTTTTGGCGAACAACTAATGAGATTATTTGCCACCATCTTAAGTATAACTCAAGACCTGACAAGAATCAAAGACGTAATTCAATTGCTCGCTAAGAACTCCATTCCACGGAAAGATTCCTTGGCGGTGCCGCTAACCAGGAGAAAGGCGGAGATAGGTTATCGTAGGCACGATAGAAGAAAAGACTGCGGGAAGAATTCAAAAGATTACGGGGCAAGGTAAAGGAAAGAGACGAGCAGGAAGAGAACTCCCGTCGCTTGCTGATAAAAACCGGCAGAAACGGGTCAACTGCTCCTTCGTCGAGGACTTTACGTCGGACCGGGGCCAGAAATATCGCTACGAGAGGAATCGCGTTCGCGTAAACACCCAAGACACGACGACGCACGGCAGCGCTCCATCGGGCTCGCTGGTTCCTCGGCTTTGCATCTGCTGGCCTTCGCTGCCGGCCGCCATGTTTCGATTACGTCACGAAATTAACGTCTCCGTCTGCGGGCGGCCTTTCTCGGTCTGCAAGCACGGGAGGCGTAGCATGAGGCCCGCCTGTGAGAGAACCCCCTCCTTTTTTGGACCGAGAAGGCGAAGTGTATTTTCTGATCCATCCTAAAGCTTTTAAAGATGATAGGTGCAATGCATGGGAGGGACGAAAAACCGATGGACTGCGAAAATGACACGCCGCGGGTCTAACAAGTATGGTTGTTGGCCAACAGCCGCTCTCAAAACCATCTGCGTGGCCGAGAGAAAGGGAATGGCGATGGTTCACTAGCCGCCCTCACGAATTCCCGCGTTCGATTTTTTTCAGCTGACATTTTGGCCCTCTCTCAGTGGGGAGAACAGCAAAGCAGGCCAATCTGGACGCAACTTTCACAGCCTCTTTTACTCAGAGTTTGACTACCTATGTTTACAAAATAGATACCAATAGTGCATTCAGTTCTTTAATGTGGAGCGAAGGTAACTCTTATCGGTATGCCGGTCTGTACTGTACTGAATCTTGCTTTTGTCAATGGCGCCCTCACTTTTTAACGACATGAAGTGTGAATACAAGCATGGCAAGAGAATCGATGATCCAGTATTTAAACATTGCATTTTTTTGGGATTTCCGAGTCTTAAACAAATACGACTACATAGGTTAGCGTCCGGCACCAAATGTCATGCGGCCGGCGAACAGAACTCATGGGTCTGACATGTCAGTCTGTTTCTCCCGTTCCCGTCAATGCCGGGATATGAGTTTGCTCCGCGAGTCGGCGACATAGGTAGCTCCTCCCATTAAAATTAACTAGGCGGGCGGGAGTCCCGATGATAATGGAGGACGCGCAGGCAGCGAGCAGAGAAGCACGAAAAGACATGGTGTCCGTCCGCAAGGTCATACCGTCGACGCCCTCGAATTCGATCGCATTCCCCTTCATGAGCTGCCTCCTCGAAATAAAAACGAGATAGAGAGAGAGGACACTCGCAGCAGGCTGAGGCCCCGCCAGCCGCGCGCACACACACACACAGACACAGCGGGGGCTGCGAGGCGATGCGGCTTGCGGGAACGCCGCTGAGGTTCGACGGGGGGAGTCGGTAATGCCGGCGATATCGTCATCGATCGGCAACCTACCGGAAAGCGTCCTTAGCGAACCATCCTCGGGTGGCGTTCAGTCGAGAACCAGCGCCTTATCTCACTTCATCCATGCGGCCAATGAAAAGACTACAGACGTTACGTGCAGTAAACATTCCCCGTACCGTTGCCGTACCAATAGAAACAATCGGTTTTCAAATGCACCTTTTTTGACCAGCTCGAAACAAGTTCTAATTCCACACCAATCCCCTGAAACGCCATCCACTCCTGAGGTAACGCCAAGCGTTAACAAACGAAGTGCCACGAGCGCGCTTCGTCATATCTACGCCTGAGGCCGCCATTACCGTCGGACTGAACGCGTTATCTGAAAGGGGACCATGGTTGCAAATGCCTTCAAAATCATTGCGACGAGCATGAAGGAAAGACAAATGGGTAGTGAATGGCAATGGCCGTGACCCCGTTAATTTATTTACAATACAATAATGCATTCGTTAAAGACTTCTCGCATGGAAAGTGTCCCTCTGACGGCGGTGGGGCAAAACCACGATTGCGACTTCTCTTGGGAAGACTCCAGGTCCTAGAATTTCCAGGGAGCAAACATCCCCAAAAGGTGGCCTGGGGCGTCGTAGAAAAGCGGCAGAGGAAGCAAGCCCCCCCCGCCCCTTAAGCCTTATCCTCCCTCCTCCACACACGAAACACCTCGCTCGGATCATAGTAGCTGGCTTATAACGTCGGCAGTTCCCTCTGCGATATTCTCGGGCGCACCACACGGGGGTGTGGGGCTGGTGGAGTTGGCTCCAAGTGGGGAGGTGACGGAAAGATCGGGTGTGGTGTGTGTGCTCGCCTTCCCCCTCCCCTACTTCCCCCCTTCGCACGACGCCCCCTCCTCGTCACACCCGCAAGGAGCAGTACCTCTTCCCCCAGCGTCCATCGGCCTCCCATCGACTGCGTCTTCCGGCGACGGCCCCTTCCAACCGAAGAGGAGGTGCGCATGCGCCCGCATGCATATTTCACTGGGGACCACGTGGCGACGAGTCCAAGAGAAACGCACTCTCGCAATTTTCTCGCGGAAGATAGAGAATCGCTCAAGTGGGGACGGAGTTGACCGATAGGTAAAACCAGATGCGAGTCGGAGAGACGGGGGGTTAAACCCCAAAATTTCGCGGACGACGCCCCATCCGGGGATCGATCCCGGGACCCGCCAGGGGTAACGCGGACGTCGACCCTAATGGTGGGGGGGTACCGCTCTCTCTCCCCCTCCCTCTGATCCCCGCACCCCCCGCCCTCCAGAGCGTCCCTACCGCGCCCCTCTCGCACAGAGGCGGTGGCGTGGTGTGGGGCGGGGCACCGCCCACAGCACCCGCTCTATCGATTCCCCCGCCCCCGTGCCCCGGAAACTGCGAGAGAGGACCTCCTACGGCGACCCCACGGAGGCAAACGACACCCTGGGCTTTTTTCGTGAGACCTGCCGGCGAAACGAGGGCCGCCTGGGACATTAAAAAAAAGATAAGATTCCTAATAGCGGGTGCGACACCGTGACCTCCTTCCTCGGGAATAAAAGCAGAGAACAAATCAGTCCTTCGACCTCATGATCGCTCCATCCGCAGACCATCGCCTCCGGAAATCAATATGATACACCAGCGCGCGGTGTCCTTCCTCCGCCCTTCAGAAAACTTACCCACAAAAGAGATAGGAAACGAGCCCCGACCCGATTGCTCGAGAGAGGGATAAAAGCATGGGGAGACCATCAGAGGCGAGCCTCCCTCTTGGCATTTTCATACCATTTAAAATGGTCGAACAACTCCAACAAACCAAATGAGGGGGTACGTACCTTTTTCAAATTCCTCTATCTCTCGCTCAAGAGTTGGCTTCAACCACAGGCCCAATCGTCTGCAGTTCCCTTTCTAGCTGGCCTTCGCCCTCCGTCCAACTGTCGACCCGCCTCACTGCAGTCCGAGAGAACAGCGGCTTTGAAACTAGAGGACGACGGCGTCGAGGAGATGCCTTGCGAAACTCCGCAGCCGCGCCTCCACCTCCTCCCGGCCTCGCTGCTAGAGAGAGAGAGAGAGAGGGAGGGAGAAGGAGCACACAGCACGACAACGGCAACAGACTAGGCAGGTGGGGCCTTTACAGCGACACACCACCACCGTCGTCACCACGGCCACCGCCGCTCTTCGCCCCCTTCCGCCTGACGCGAACAAGCGATCGCCCCCTCTCTCCCCCTTCAACAAACTCTCTCTCTTCCGCTCGCTTAGTCCCTCCGAGGGTGGGTGAGGGAAGCGGGGGGGAGGAGGTGGCGGTAGTTGAGGGGGGGGAGAGCCAGAGCTCAGCAGACCACCAACCAACCGGGGATACCGCCAAAGGCGGCAGGCAGCAGAAGGAGCAGCAGCAGTAAGAGGAAGGACGGCACCGCCCAAGACTTTTGAACCGCGGAGTGAGGATGGCGTCCGGTGACGAGAAAACGCCTTAAGCGTGGTCGGACGTACCTAACCGCCGCTCCTCCGGTTTCCGTTTTTTCTTTTCGAGGAGACAGCGACGGAGGAGAGACCCGGGGGAACGCACGGGCTTGCAAGGGAGCACGCAGGCACACACACACTCTCTCCCTTTAAGCCGGTTTAATTATAAACGCCCTCTCCTCTGGTAAGGAAGGAGAGAGAATGAGACAGCGGGAGAGAGAGAATGAGAGCGCGAAAGGAAACGCCAAGGAGGGAGGACGATCCAGGCGAACGGATCTCGATCCCATCCGTAGTGGGCGGCGGAGTCATCCGGAGCTTCAGCAATTCTCCCCCCCCCCCTCCTCCATCGCTCACTCATCTCTCGACCTCCCTTTCTTTCCTTTTCGATCGATCAGGACGAAAAGATCGCCGCCGAAGGATCGGTCGGCCGCGGGGATTACCTTCTTGTCCTCCTTCAGCGGAGGCGTTAGGAAGGCGCGTGCATGTGAAAGAAATTAAAAAAACGTATACGACGTAAGCAACGCAACGCCCCCGCCATAGGTCGTGCACCGCGACGAGGAGAGTTAAAAACGCTGTCGTCCTCGGCAAGAGGCCGATCGATGTCCACACACCACCAAGAGAGAGAGAGAGTGGCTATCTCCCACCTCTTCCCCCCCCCCCCAATGGCGCTTGCCGGGCAGATGCCGACTGTCGCCGTAGTCCCCCTTCCGAAATCCCCCGACGCTCCTCCCTTCATCACAGGCCACAGACCCCACCCCCCAGCTCTATCTCACTCGTGGGGAACCCAACGCCATCCCTCTGCAGCAGCGCAAGAGGCGAGACGCCATTCGTAACAGGGCAGCCGTCATCATCCTCGCTTCCACGAGATGGCCGTCCTGTGACGCGACCTTCCTAGTGGTAACTTTGCCCCTCGTCATACCGGGCAAACATTCCTGACCCCGTTTCTAACTGCAGAGGGAAAAATAATGGCAGCTTAAAGGAGGGCCCTTCCATCTCTGGTTATATTTTGCCAGGACCGCGGGTCCAACATGCGTTACATCGCGCAATAGTTTCGTCACACTTGGGAACGTTTTAAAAATGATCGAGCCACGTTCTGCGCTGTTGTTCGAGTGCGAGCGGCTAAGGGCTGTAGGTATTCCGTCACCTTTTCTTTAATCCCGAGTGACAATTAAATAGGACCTCGAGGGTTCTTAGTTGACAAAAGGGGATGAACAACACTGCCGCAGGGAAGTCCATTTAAGAAGGAATAGGACAAGCCAGCGGTGACGTCCGCACACAACAGATACCCCAGTCTCCACTGCTAGCTAATGACTGGGCAAATGGCCAAAATAACTCACAACCCGTTGTTACCTCATTAGATGGTTTTATTTGTTTAAATTTATACTGCGATAGAAAATAAAATTTTTCAATTTCCTATGAGTTTAGTTGAACATCTTCCAAAAAGTTTACCAGTTAAAAAGCAAATGCTTCCTACCTCCCAGACACGGACGGGTGCTGGTGGTGGACCCCCAAATATATATTATCTACAATCCCAAGTAATTTAAGATGCCCCATGGTTTAGTTCTGGATGCAACCAGAACCGAACAATAATGAAATAACATGAGGGGAATGGGGGGTTCAAGACAAGATTATGATTTAAGAGTTAGCTTGACTTATCTTTTGTCCTGCCAATATCTCAACCTAATGACACTTATGCTTGTCTGTTGTGAGTACCCTCTCACATATTAGTATACCTACTAGGAAACACTATCCAATGAAAGGCTATCAGTATTCCAAAGGTAACATTAGCATCTACTACAAAAAGTCAATTTAGAAATTCAGGATTAGAAATCTGCAAAAGCAATGCCACGGACATTACACAGAAATATGGCAGTAAAAAGAACATTAAAGAGGGGTAGACAGTGCAACGCAATAGAAATATAATAAGAACCACAGGAAAGATCTAAAAAATTGATCTGGAAAACGAATCAAAGTAAATAAAGTTAAACAGCTAAATTCTTTCAGAAGCAGAGAAAAGTTACTCACTACAAGTTTAGCGTTACAGACTACCAGTATTGGAAGAAGGTACAAAAATCACATATTCACACACCTAATGATGGGACCAATGTTTAGAGTATAAGTTTAATGCCCAAAAGCAAGAATCATTTTTTTTCTTAAGAATTAACTTTACAGATCTTCATGAAATTACTCTATACATCATTACTGAAGATATAATACAATTCAATACAACCCCAAGAAATAATAAAAATTTACCTATGAACCTGGAATCAGCAAGAAGCCACAAATCTCACTTTATGTCCATGTAATACATGGAAAAATGTGGAAGGCATGCATTGCTGAACTTAGGTCAACATCTATATTCCACACACATGAAGCTTAACTAAACATGGTTACATAGCAAATAAATGCATTTTAATTTACATTTCAAGGGACAAAACTATAAGAAATAAGAAATCAAACTGAAATATTACTGTCAATGACTTTACTCAATCTTTCATTCCTCCATGAGTCAAGCATTCCAAAAAATATAAATCCATTCCTAATAAATGGTGAGGGAAGCAGTAATTTAAAATATAATAAAAGGTTGGCTCACGAAAAATATGAAGCACTGCAAAATTCTACCACATTATGCACAAATATGTAATAAATACTTTTAAAGTCAGAACTCCAAAAGGCACCATCAATGTTTTTAATATTCAATGACTGAAGTCTTTTTAAGTCTTAACAAATTTAAGAGAACCCTTACTGCATTACTCTCATGAGAGACTGCCTGATTTCACATGTCTTTTAGTTTTTCTGAGTACAAGTCCATTTGTTACCCAAATAAATTTTTATAAGTTTATTCCAGTGTTCAAACATTTTAATCCACATTTTTTAACTGATGAAGCATGTTTAAAAAAAACTCACCAGCAGAAGAAAATATAATTTGTCATGTTGCACCAGATCATAAATATTTGAATTAAATGAAGATACGTAACTTAAAATTAATCAATTTGCTATGTTCTCTTTAAAAATTATTACAATTATTACGACAAAACTAACCGAATATATTCACAATTGCAACTCCATATGACTTGATAATGTTCTTTTCTTGATTAAATTGATGTTATGACTTGTCTTACAAATCACAATCAATTCAGATTTAGAAAAAACTTTCAACAAAGACACCACCAATATAGTCAGGGTGCAACAGGAAGGAATCAGAGGGGGAATGTGAGTGAACACATGATAATATTCCCTGAACCACAAACACAAGGGCCATTCTGTCAATATTCATTACAGCAATAAACCTCATTTACACATACTTCTGGATGAACTCACTGCATTCCAGAGAATGCAAAGTTTAATCATACTAAAATTCTTGGAGAAAACCATTCCACACGACAGAAACAACGAAAATAATTGGGATCCCTAATCATTTATAAACATGACTACTCATGCTTTATAGATTGCTTATCTTTTCCATGTATTGCTCTCCTTTGTCATTCAGTTCATTAATCAGCGGCAACTTAAAATAAATATGACACCAATATACAGGTGAAAACACTTGTGATGAAATATTCTTCAGTCCATGCCAAAAACTGACCTAGCTTTTGAATTAAAGTCTCAACGAAAATTTTTTCCAGCAACAATTACAGTGTCTAAAATCCCAATTATATTTTAAACCTACTCCACATAGATAGCAGTTACAACAAATAAAAATAATACAATTTATCAATGTTGGGTACATGGAAAAGAACACCGAACCCCATAGATTAAAAAAAAAAATCAGAACAACATTCACGCACTTGAAACAAACCAAAGGATCAACCTTCACATCTTACACATAATGACTGCAGGAAAAAATTTCTTCTTAGGAAGGAAAACCATAAGTGATGGAAATTTCTTGCAATGCACAATTATATACTTCCTAGTGTGATAACACCTGGTACCTAAACCATATACACCAAGAAATTTAATGCCCAAGATGACATACGTTGCTCTTCACTGACCCTACCTCACTAACACATCCACAGCAGGTAAGTTGTATCCAGCACAACACTGCTCGAACAATGAGGAAAATAAACTGGGTCAATGGTCCCAGCCAAGTTATGGTCAGGATAGACTGGTGTTCTAAGTGAATATTCACAGCTCCCAGAGGGGAGAAACGAGGTGAGAACAAGCTCATTGGTTAGGACAGGGCATGCCACCCCGGTGGTGGTGATCCTCATCATCACTGGCATATGCCTCTGACCTCTCACCCCTACCCCTGTCATCATTTGGGTCATAATCCTCCAAAGTCACCTCTTCCACGCATTCTGCAGCTGGGGATACAAACTCAGGGCGAGGAGGCAGCAACACCTCCAGTTCCTGAGAAATACATAACATCGTGAACATAAAAATTGGCTTCCTCGTTAGAGGGGCTAGGTTAACCAATGTTTTCTCCTTTCATCAAACAAGGAAGAGCTTGCTCTATCATATACCAAAATCTAACCTATTGACAAAAACCAAAAACCCCATTGACATTTTCAAGTATCATTTCCTCCAAAATAAGGACATGAGTGGACATTTTACATAATCCATGTCACCAATAAATATATTTTTGGTGATATACTCAACACTGATTTTACCAAGGAGTACTTAAGGCAAGATTTTGCATTGCCAGACTTTTCCTAGTAGATATTATTTCTGTATGAACTGCTATTAAAAACATTAGTACTACTTTCAAGATTAAAACTTTATAACATGGGATAAGGCAATCTTAACTCTTTACTCAAATATCTCGAGTGAGGCAAAATATTCGAAGAAAAGGGAACACAAGAAATGAATAACAGGAATTACCAATAACATATGAAGCGATAAAACTATCAGCAACATTCAAAATTGGGTAAAAAACGATTATATAAATATTAGAACATCTCCATTCCACAACTAAGACACATTTATTGGAAGTGGATTGCACTACTAAATAAGCCTGGTTGAGTTTTCATAGCATTTGCGGAAAAATTTGTTTTAACAGTAGATGCCTTAAAAATTGTAGGTGGGGTAAGGGGAGAGGAAAAACCATTGCCTGTTGCACTTCGTTTTAACCCTTTACACTACTCTTCATAAAAGACATCTTTCCCTTATTTGATTCACGCCATTTTGCACAATGACAAGTCCTGAAGAAGCTATTGAAATACTATATTATACTCAATTTCATTACTAGAACAAAACCCAAGGAATTAAATTTTTGGAATCAATAAGAAGAATATTTCACATTGAAAAGATCACATAAAAATTATTTCTCCTATGATAAAAAACTAGCTTTTTAGCTTTGTACACCCAGAATTACATGAATGTGAGAAACTACGAAGTCTTGAAACTTCCACCTCAGCAAAGATGTTTTGGCTTGAAGCTGGTAATTCTTAGACCTTTGGTTGGAATGCATGTATCATGTAATTACCATTCTCATAAAACATTAGCAGTGGAAACATGGCGATACGAGGTATTCCAATCACATCATACCATTTGTTACTCTCCGCAAAAATAACAATTAATTTGCATTAGCATGGCTCAACTAAACTTAAAACATTGGCAATTTTTGAGATCTGATCACTGAAACGAGGTGATTCAACAGTCCAAATCATCAATATAGACCCTCCACATCACAAGTATTCCACCAATTCAAGTACATGATCATTGTCAAAATTATGCCATTAAAAAAAGCAAAGTAATTCTGATTATATGTGCACATGCAAACTTTTTAATTTTGTTGGGCGGGTGGTATTTTTGAGATGCAGATAGATGATTACATGCATGAAAATTAAGTGAAACACCTTTAATGTAACAAAAAATGAAATGTTATAACACAATTCTTTATATTAAAAAAATAACCCATGGCATACAAAAATAAAAAAAACTTTAGTTTTCAATGCAGGACCCCTGAAAAGTATACTTTTCTCAGGAATGTAAATGAATAGTGCCTTATCTTGGTATTATGTTTTGGTGTATTAGTAATTCATTCACAAAACTACAGCAAAAAAATAGGTTAATAACAATACCTACTTTGCGGGCTAGTAGACTTCTATTTGATTTGGGGTTGTTGATCAATCTTTTGAATCACATTAGTGGCTTACCTTCAATTTATGTTGATCTGCAAAATGGCTTACTGGGAACGTTATGTTAAAATTTATGTACAGGTTTCCTTTTTCAAAATGATTTCGGTATATTGGCATACCTTCCCCAGTAATTCCTTTAGTATCACCTGAGAATGATGGATAGAATTGAAGAAAATTTGATCAAATGTTTCAAAATTCACAATACAGAAATATATTTTTAACTGCAAGAATGAAATTTAATTGAAATTAAAAAATGCAATTCAAATCGGTAAGTTTTTTACAGAATGACACTTATCGAAAAGCGTTTATCTCCCAACCAAGGACATTCAATTACATTTTGCAGCATTTGAGTTGCATTACTTGATGTTTTTCACAAATGTCCAGTCTTATTAATGAATTTTCTTGGAATCTATTACTTTTGATGCAAATACTGACTTTAAAATTTAAGTGCTACCAAAGAAGTACAATGAGTGATTTAAATTTGAAACATGGCTGCTCTTTTTTTTTTGCCCTTCTCATATTATGTTGATGCTTCCTTTCAACTGATGCTTTGAGCATCTGGATATAACTCTAGGGCAATTAAAAAAAAAGCATTCATTGGCCTATCTCAGCCTAGATTCTCATAATGAGTTTTAAGCCAGCAAAACTTATAATGAAAGGAGGCAGGAAAACAAAATAACGGAATGTCGTTCTAATTGAAAACACTCCTCCTCAAGGCTTACCGGGTTTAACAACTTGACCAGGTGGGTGCGTAATCAACAATTCCCTCCCATCTAGATGCTGAAGCAAGAATGAGAAGCCACAGAGTGCCTCTGTGAGGGAAATATTATGAGAAATGGCTAAATCATTTCCAGAACGTTGGAACTTGCTATGAACTTTCTGCTGTATAACAATGATGATATCTCCTGCCTCCACATCAGGCTAAAAAGAAGAAATTATAGTTAGTTACACCTGTTGGATATCGGTTAAACACACAACATAGTCGATGTGGTTCACTCTTTCCTTAAATATGACTCTTATGCAAGTTGTACATATATATATGTGATACTTTATACGACTCCCTTACTTCTATCTTTTTTAGGTTCTATAGTCAAAAGTTCCTTTATGTCCTTCAGCCAGAAAATGCCATAATCATCAATTATGAATGTATATGGAGACTATGAAATTGTGTGGAAAGAAATAATTTCTGTTACAATTACACAGCAACTGAAAAATATGGCATTTAGCTTGGTTAATTTACAAATGAGTTTAGCGTAGTAATAGTTTATTCATCATTTCAAATATATATTGGAATATATATGCATTATTTAAACATGACATATGTATTTTCACCTACAGTTGTAAACACAAACTTGCAGATAAAATGCAATTTTTGGCATATTAAAACTAGATAGCCTCTCACGAATCCTGAATAAGTCACCTGAACTATAAGACCAAATTGTACAGAGTATATAGCAGTGCAGATTAGCAAGGGTTTACAGTACCATGCTTTTAGCAATGGTGCTAAGCTACTGAGATGAAATTCAGTAGTTGTAATTATTTTTTCAATATTCCCATTTTCTATTTATTATTTATTCAAGTAGTAGAGGTTGAGTTTACTTATTGGTGAAGACTATCACATTTGATCAAAGGACAATATGAAATTCTTAAGACTGAAGTATATTATATAATTTTAAACCTTTCCAGATATAGATAGATTGGCTAATGGAGATTATGCATTGAAGAGAACCTTGGCAGAAAATGAATTATAAAATCCACTCTTACTCTTTTCTTTGGTTGGAAAAGGTTTATGTCCATCCTCATGGACTAAACCCTTAAAGTGGTATAAGGACTTATATGTTTTCATGAATCCTAGAACTGTCTTGGCAGGGGTAGTGATAATTACTCCTGGTAGGGTCAACCATTTCATGAAATTTGAAGGGTAGGAGCTAGACAGTGCAGTGTCTTTCCTCAGTAAGGTTGCTCTCAAGATGTCCAACCCTAGTGGGGCATTCATTTGAGTGGTTTTTTTGGTTTTGTTGGAGAGGCCACTGACAGCTAAGGTTATTTGCACCATTAGAGATGGGTGAGAAAGGAAGGGCAGAGAGAAACCTGGCATCGGCATTAGCCTACACTTGTCGAAAGGTGCCAAGGGGTCTGTAGTTTAACGTCCCATCCGACGGACGTCGTACTCACTCAAGGTGCTCTCCACAAAGCACCTCAAGTAGGAATCGGGATACCACTGATAAATATTTGTTGTCTCCAGGATTTAAACCCAGGTCTTCCTGGTTGGAACCCTGAACGTTAGCCTCCACACCATCCCTATCCCCCTTGAGTGATGGTGTCACACTATAAACACTATGAAGGATAATAACAGGAGACCGCCTCAATTATTATCGTATGGATCGATGATGGACAAGATTATTAGAATTTGTGTTGACAACTACTGGATTCAGGAGCAAAACAGAAGAAGACCAAACCATCTCGAATAAGTAGTTTAAATGTTTAGACAATGCTCAAAACAAACAAATTAGAAAATAATACATGGGAGATGGTGAGATAAAAACCACATTTATCAACCTGCAGATTGGTTTGATTGGCGAGGGTATGGCTCACTTAGTACTAAGCCCAACAGCATGCGAAGTTCATACATTCTAGTTCTTTAACTTGTGCCACCTATTATTTCCCAGGAATATCTGATAATTGAAAAATCAAACAGCTTTGATGATCAAGAAACTGTAATAGTAACTTTAACGGAGTCACCCGCTATGTGTGCATTATAATGCAACCATTTCAGAGAGTAAAAATCATTCGCCTTGACCGGGATTCGAACCCGGATCCCTCGATATCCGGCCGAGTGCTTTAACCATTTAAGCTACCGAGACGTCCTCTTACACTCTGAAATCTTGGGGGCTTTAAAGGAACAAGATATTATGACGAAATACCGTACATACAATGTCACAGGCATTCGTAGTCGTGCGCGATGCGCCACAGTCCACGATGTTAATAAAGCCAATTTCAAACACTTAGGCTGTTCATACCTTAGACAAATTTCAAGAAACTGTAATAGTAACTTTAACGGAGTCACCCGCTATGTGTGCATTATAATGCAACCATTTCAGAGAGTAAAAATCATTCGCCTTGACCGGGATTCGAACCCAAGATATCCATCAGCATCCCCAGGAATCGAACCTGGGCCCATCAGCCAGTAGACTAATGCTCTACCAACCGGTCCACCAAATCCCTTGAAAGTATCTAATTATTTATTTAACGTCTTCATTAGGATGAGATTGAAACAAAAGGTTCTTCTTCTGCCTAACCCCTAAACATTGCATTGAAGACAATCTACAAGTGATTCTTAGACCCAACACCCTCCTGACTGTGCCATCTATTTCAACAGCAAAGGAGTAGCATCCCATGAAGACCCCTGAGAGCCCATTTCCACCATTTGGAAAATGGGCTTGGATGCCAATTCCCTCCTAGGTGTGGGGCATTGACTACATAGAGATAATAAATAGATGTTATGGGGAAGTTTAGGGCTGTGTCACGTGAGATGTAAGAATAGCGGGAATCACTAGAATGATAGTTTTTGAGTAATTACAGTGTAGGGTCAGAGAGCCAGAAAGGGATGGCAACAATATTGATCAATCAATATTGATTGTAGGAGGAAGCACAGTAAATATAGAGTAAGAGATACTGAGGTAGGGGACTACGGTTTAGGAACAAGAAATGACTGTGGGGAACAGGCAATCGAGTTCTACAGGAGATAGGGTTCAATCATAATGCCTAGATTTACACAATATGCACACATTGAAAATGCACGTGAATTAAGAAATATAACAGTAGTTGTAGTTTTTAGGGGAGGTGACCGAGAACCGAGGTCTTTGTGCCATTAGGGATGGACAGGAAAGAATGAAGGGGGGAGAGAAACCCAGCATCGGCACTAGCCTAATCTTAATGAAAGGAGACAAGGGGTCTGCAGCTTAACCCTGACTTATCTGACGGCCGGCGTACTCACTCAAAGTGCCCTCCAAAATGCACCTCAACTAGGGATCAGGATATCACTGAAAAATTCATCTATCACACCCATGATTTGAACCTGAGCCCTTTGGGTGGGAAGCAAGTACATTAGCCACAGCACCATCACAATCGCCCAAAATATATCATATTAGTTGGGACTATATTGCAACTAGCCACAAGAATGGGGGACTTATCCACAACCTATACATATCTCAGACTGCTCAGGCATGATTGGCAGATGGCGAGTCCAGATGGGCAGTGCTATGAAGGATAAGACGGGAGTGTCCATTGTCACCAGTTCTTTTCCATGTATAAGTTGAGGAAATGGTAGGCATGGGAAGGGAGAAAAAAAAGGCATGGGAAAACTGGAGATACAAATGATATTTGGTACACAACCCATAATTAGTTAGGTTAGCAAATTATCTAGTTTTAGTAGAAACATGGTCATTTAAACAAGATGATAGGTATGGATTGGAGGCTTCTGAAATGTGGGTATGTAGAAGGATGAAGAGGTGAAATGAGTACAAAGGAAAATAAACCAGTAAGTGCTGGGTATGGTGTGGGAGAAGATAAGATTGTTGGGATGAACTCCAAAGAAGGAAGAAAATATGCATACAGAACATATTGATGAGCGATGAGACATTGACAACTATGCTAAAAGGGAGAGCATTAATCACACAAAGTATGAGGAGGAATAGGATATGCATGTTGAATGGAAGTGAAAAATAAACCACGTGGAATTGAATGATTTGCAGTGTCAGATGTCTGGTTATGCTCTCTTAGGAATGGCAAATAAATGTACTGCCGATCAGTGTGTTCATTTAAAACATACTCCAAAAGGTAGAATAAACTAATAATATGAATGTGAACTTTTAAATTTTTTCCTAAAAGTTTACTTCCAACATATGCAAGAATTGGTGGTGCAAAAACTCGCACTTCCAGTGAAATTCCCTAATATTCACTGGTTATAAAATGCAATTCGATAACCTTAAGTCATCCTACTAGAAGCAGAGCCTGATTTTCTCTGTATCTGTTGACACTTGTTGACCAGTGAAGCGATTAATGCTCTGTAAGAGCAAACTTACTCTTGCACTTCATTCTAATGCTGCCATTTTCCAAAAAATGGTGTGGATACTGTTAATGCTCACATTGTTTAAATTAAATCAATGGCATAATTAGTATCCCCCTGGTGGAAGAAATGTTTTCAAGTTCACTGCCAAAATATTTAAAATAGAACAATGCAGTTTTTGCTTCATTTGCCCTTAATTTTTTGCCGTCAAGTTAGTTTGGAATATGGGATTAACTTCTGCTTTCTATGCGCCGACACATGTCCTCATTTGTGTTCTACTTGTTTTCAGATTCTCCCAGAAGTTGGGCCCTTTAAGTGTGTGTGTGTTTCTTGAGTGCTAGTGTTTGTGATTGGTCTGTGCTCGTCCTTCATGGATGGTCACAGAGTGTGTACTTGTAGAACATCCTGGTATCTTTAACGGGATCTTCTCTACAGCCTCATGAAGGATTACATTTCCACCTGGAATCTTTAAGGGGGTCTAACAGCCTCATCAAGGATTCAAGACAGGATTCCAGTGCGTGTAGTCCCTAGCATGGATTGATTACCCGGAAACCACCACAGAGGGTATTCTTGGTCGAGAGGTTGTGGTTGGTCCCTGACGTGGTTCCTGCGAAAACCAACACAATACTTTGGTCTGACGAGAGTTGCGACTGTTTATTACAGCTATTGGAGTTTTTCCCCCTACTTATTTTAACTTAGAGGCCATAGAGCTCTTGATTTCTTGCTAAGGATTCTATAATATACCTGTTTGACTGTTTTAGAAAGGCAGGATTTTAAATAAAGTGTGATGAAGAAATTCCAATTCAAGTTATTAATGATGATGATACAATAGACAATGACAGTAAATAAGAATGTAAAAGTGAAATTTCTCCTTTCCTGCTATTTGCATTTTTCTGCATTTCACTTGTTTCTACAGGTTTCTAGAAAAGTACAAACAAAGGGTTTTATGGTATTTTTTCCTAATGGTTTTAAGTTAATTTAATGAAGTAGAATGAAGCCCAAGTTGTCACTATTTTTAGTAAATTTTAGGACTTATGCTAGAAGTAATAAACATGTAATTCCTTATCAGAGATTTGGACACTGCTATTAGTCTCTGTGAAGAAATATTACAAGCTATATTAATGAAGATGATAATACGTTTGTTATTAATAAAGTAAAACACAAAGTTCCTGACATGCATATTTTGGGATTGAACTTTCCAGACTTTCGATGCGAACCTTGTTTCACATTGTAGGATATCTTATTGTTCTGACACTTCTTCCAAATTTGTCTAAAACAAAGCAAAGCTTAAACTACAACAAACTTCAAAAGGAAAAACTGGAAATAATACTTGGAGAGGATGAATTGCCAAATAAAAGTTAATAAATAAAATAGAAAACCAATATGACACTACTGTAAATAGCCAAGTTGATAAAACTGTATAAAATCTGTAAAAAACCACAATGATAAAATAAAATTAATCAAAAAAGATTGCCAAAAGATGTATGTTATGAGCTTGCCACACGTGACTTAAGCCATATCAAAGCCATATTTATAGCATCTTACCACTGATAAAATAAATATATTAAAAAATATTGACTAATGACAATTACAAACAAGCATAAGGATCCCAGTATAAAAAAATTGCAAAAAAAATTTAAACATAAGCAATCAAGAAATCTTCCTGCGATATATAGCCATACAAATGCATACATTTTCCCTAAATATATATATATATTTGTGAATTACATCCAAAATATATATTTAGATATATTCTTTGTAATAACATACAACCCTTTTAGCTTAGTCTATTTAATTCTAGAGTAACTGTATCCTTTATTTGTGATTCTGTCTATGGCAAAAAGTATTCACTGACATAGCAGGAAATTTCTTGGCTTATGCACAGAGATTTATGGAGATAACTACAAGTGTGATTATTACCGTTGGTTAATCTACAATGTAGTTAATTGGAGTAACTCAAAAAGATTGATACAAAGATAAAACTTGGTTGACTGTTTCTTACCAAGAAATTGTTCCAGGATGGATGAAAGATTGGTAGATACTTATACAAATGGTGCTCTTATCACTGATGGACCAAAAAGGTGCTTTATAACATCGCAATTTTTGGCTCTCTCAGGACTCCTTAAGCAACTTTTGGGGTCCAATGTGACACAAAAAGTATCCATATTATTTGTACTCATTTAATCATTAATATTAAACTGTTTTTATTTGAAATTTCCCAATATTCTCCAGCGCACTCTGTGCATATATCCCATGTCACCAGCCCACTCGTAACTCTGGTAAACAAATAAGGCCCAACAAACTTGAATTGATATTAACACAACACTTTTGTTGCTTGTAAGTACCCAGATTCCTCAAAGAACACATTTACCTGCTGATCCCCTTCTCCACAGAAGCGAATTTTCTGATTTTCCTTCATTCCCTTATCCACATGGACTTCCAAAATTTTGGTTTCATTCACCACCTTCTGA
The DNA here is from genome assembly GCA_037158775.1 of Hetaerina titia. Classification (NCBI taxonomy): domain Eukaryota; kingdom Metazoa; phylum Arthropoda; class Insecta; order Odonata; family Calopterygidae; genus Hetaerina; species Hetaerina titia. The sequence continues at coordinate 43,606,225 of CM073772.1, read as the reverse complement.
GCTTTGCAACCCGGGCAACGATCCTTTTCACTGATTATTTCACCTTAATTAGAGAACATGTATTTAGTACATTAAAACTAATAGGCTACATACACATGGGTAACTGGTCTGGCCTAGTATGCCGTCTAAATATATGGAAGGTCATATATGAAAAATATTTTTAGGCTAGACCATTGAAATTATCCAATATTCTTATGTACAATTGTAATACCTCTTTAAATACCAAGTTTTAATATTTGTTTTTGACTTTAACATGATATTAACAACATATTTACTTTATTCCTCTAAATTGCTTCTTAAAACATTCCTATGAAACTCCTTATGTGTATGCAAACACTACAAAGTCTTACTTGAACTTACCTTTACCATGGCAATCATTACATTTCATTTGTATTTGCTGAGTCAAACCAAGAGCCAATGGCCGGTATGTAACTTTTGCTCCATATCCACTACAGGAATGACATGTATGCTGGTGACCAGACTTACTTCCCTTTCTGTAGAGAAAAAGCATATCTGTTACTAAGCCTATAATAAGAAATATATTGGCCTTAAAGTTAAAGTGAAAGCTGTAACAATAAATACATATGGGAAAATTAACACACTGGAAACATAAACAAAATGTCTCTAGCAAATAACACAAGTGTAATAATTGACTACAGGGTGTGGAACTAAAATCCGGAAAAAATTAAATAAATAATATTTCAGGTCAGAATTTTAATGACAAATACATATCGACGTTGTCACAAAACCAATTATGCACCAAATGACCCATATGAGCTGGCAAACTGTCCTGCTTTTGGCCTTCTAGATGACAGTTTCTACCCATGGCTTCACTAAATTTTTCAAAACACACACACACAAACTTCTTTGTCGATGTTTTCCTCTTTTGATAAAGAAATGCACTGGCACGACATCACCATCAATGGACATAACTCCTAGCACGTGAAAATCCACAGGAAATATTGTTCAAGAAACAATGAGGACAATAGGGTCATGGGTGAGCTGGCGGTCATTCCTCAGTTGACTTTAGCATCTACAGTAAATATTTTTTTGACGAAAATAATTGATTCGGCCAGCAGCATTGGTTTTACACAGAACACAAAAGCAGGTTGCAAAGTTCAACTCACTTTGTCCTGGTAGCTTCAGAAAGCATCTGCCTTATTTTATAATTCATTGTCTTGGGCATGACTTCATGGAATCGACTTAACATAATGAAAAGAGAAACTTTATAATTCCACATTGCTTCTAAGTCCATTGGTTAACGTTGGGAATCCTTAAAAATGAGCTTCTTTGAGTAAGTTTCTCTCACTGGTGTTGCAAAACCATTGTTGGACTTTTCCAACTAACATACTTTATGGTGACACATCATACACCCTTGACTTTGGGTACCCAAAGAACCAAATATCACCAATCTCGGGTACCCATAGAACAAAATAATTTTGGTCACCGAGCAACCAGAGTGTACACTTTCAATAATCGTGGTTCTTTAGTTTTACACTGAACTTGTTCTCAGTTTTAGGATTGTTTTGGGGTTATGACTGTTCAGTACATATGTCAAGCTCATTTTGGCGCCAAAGGCGACCTCGACATGTCGCATAAAACAGCAGGAATTTCAAATTGAATTTAATCGGGCCACTTAGCAACATGCCTATTGTAGATAATAAACACTCCTGGAAGGCTTTGATGTATTATCGTAAATCTTTCCCACAGACAACCAAAATTGATCGTGATTGATCTGAACCATTTTCCCCATTTAATTCTGATGTCACATTTCATTCATAGTACTAGATTACGCATAAAATTACCACTAATTTATATATCACGATGTCCAAAACTCTGTTAACTGAGCTAATATAGACTAAGTGATATCTTCCAGGATCCTCTGATATTTCCTCTGACTGTTTCAATCCCTGTTATGGTGTTTACACCAAGTACTCCTAATGATTAAGCCCTTTTTCCTATAGAACACTAATCTCGCCACCATCTCTTCGTCCTCCTACTGCAACATTCACTGAACATACAAGGTTGGTGTAAAAAAAGACGAGGCTGGTCTTTCAACACACCAACTGTTAAATGGAACACAATCAATGAGGTGTCGTCTTCTAGCATCACCTGTGAAAGTAAAACACCCACTTGCTTGTGGCCCCATCTCAATTTGCCTCAGCAGAACAGGGATTCTTGTACGAGCTAGGACATAATTGCTTTACAAATTCCAGGGTAGGTAAGAATGAAGGTGTTAGAGAAGCAACACGTGTACATTGAATTTTGTTTTAACCTCTGGAAAAGTGGAGCTGAAACTTATGCAATTCCACACATTACTGTGATACACTTGTTTAGAAATCAAATGATACATTAATATTTCTGTGACCTAAGAACACCACCCTAAGAACTTACCCTAAGCACATCTTGCACACCACTTTTTTACAAAGCTGAAGTTTGGTTAATTTTCCATTGTACAAGTCTTCCAGTGTAACCCTGTGAAAAGAAATAAAAATTAAAACATGCAATTCATCAAGTAGAAATGCTCACAACAGATCATTTTTTTAAATGGTGTGGCTTGATCTAGTCGATCGAGCATTAGTCCCCTAGAGTTCACAATTTCTTTCACTTCGGTTTCAACAAATGTCACTATGATCTTGTGATCTCTCTAGTAACTTCATTCCATAAATCTTACACTACTTTCATAAGTAACGATAATTTTAACAACAATTGCTCAACTGGTCTTAATATAGTTATAACATATTGACAAGAACTTAGACATAAACCACAACACTACCACATACAACATTTTAAACATATTTAAATCGGAAAATCAGGTTCGGAGGGCTGCATGCTAATTGCATAGCGACTAAAAAGAACATGCCAACACAATAAGGGATTGTCAATTTACTTCAGTCCATGAACAGTATCCTCTCCTTTCCGTACTCTTCCCATCCCCATTCCTCCACCCATCATGCCAGACAGTCCCGATCCTCCAAATAAGTGTGAAAAGAGGTCTCCTGGTCCAAATCCACTTCCTCCATCATCACCCATTCTCTCCTTAATACCACGCATCCCATATTTGTCGTAAATTTCTCGCTTGGAGCGATCTGAGAGAACTTCGTATGCAAATGATATCTCCTTAAATTTATCTCCCGCTTCAGGATTTTTGTCTGGGTGGAATGCCTTGGCTAACTGCCGATATGCCTGAAAACATGATAAAAATGAGGTATGCACAGAAATTAGCACCAAATGACATAAAAGAAATTCTAAATCTTGATTGCCCTCAATGTTTTATGCGCTGCAAGGCTATCCAAGGGTCATATTGTCAACTTTATTGCCACAGAAATAAGTGATTAACTTACGGTGGCCTATGACCTTCGGCATCACTATTCGTAAAAACTCTTAGTGATTACTCCACGTGAATTATTTTTTAAAAGCAAACACTAAACAATTATTAAAAAATACTTAGGTCTATGACCGGGAAATAACGAGGTAATCCGATATTACTGCACACTTCTATTGCACAAAGGAACATTGAAGTTGCATCACGCTTGAATATCGATCTAAGAATATATATGGCACATACGTGTTACAATCGGAAGGTGAAAAACCGTCCACCTCTACAAAAGACGCATATACTTATGGCGTTTTAAATTCTTAGCTTGTCCAAATACTCAATCAGATTATCAAGAACTACTCATATATTGGGTTGGGTGAAATAATTCTTCATACTTATGCGGAAGAATAATATATCATTTGTATGAGCGAGTTCATTTCAATTAAATACATTAGTAACACTTAAAATACGGCAACCACTGGTAACTTGCCTTCGTGTCAAAACAAAACGTGAAGCGATACTATTAAGAAACAAATTCGTAGATGCCGATTTGCTCGGTAAAATATCAATAGATTGTCTCATAGGCAGCAAGGTAACACAAATCATCGTTCATCAGCCATTGCTAATTAATATCGTTGTTTGGCCAAATGTAGTAACTTCCCAAGAACTTAGCTGCAATAGATTTATGAAATACACTTAAGTGCACTTTAAATTTAAATTAATGTTTCAGATCATTAACCTTTACTGTAAACTTAAAACCCATCTAGAATACCCCGTGAATAAAACCATTCTAAAACCATTCAACATCTCACATTAACCATAAAATACAACGAGGAAAAAACAATATAACAATAAGGAGGACCTTAAATAAATTGATGACTAATGACTTAATGCATGAAACTACATAAAACACACGTTTACTAAAAAATTGAAGTTACATTTTTGAGAAGTCACTTTGAAAAACTAACTAAATACGTCCACTTCGGTCCACCATTACGCTGATCGAAAAGCCATGCGACATCACCCGCAAATTCGTATTTACCTTCTTAATTTCCACATCAGTTGCACTTCTACTAACACCAAGAATTTCATAGAGTTTAGAGTCAGCCATTCTTGATGTTTTTTCTTAAGGTCCACTTGCCGTATCTTAAAACTTTAAATTAAGACGCACGTCCTCGACAGACCAGAGGACCCGGAGACTAAATGATCGATTTGCCTCGATGTACAAGCCTCGATAGTCAAAAACGCGAGTATCGCGTTCAAGTATTTCATTTTTCGATTTGTGGCGGTTGATATGATAACATTATTTTAAAATTTAAAGGTATAGCCAATTCTATGTTAGTACAGACGACATAATTTATCTAAAAACATTTTTTTATTAAAAAAGTATTAAATTTTGATGCAAAGGAAATTGACTTTTTAAAAGTGTCTATAAAATATGAAATTGATATTAATATAAGATTACATAATATTCATCAGGTTCGCCTGGGTAGTCCAGGGGTAGAGCGTTGGACTATTGACCGGAGGGCCCAGATTCGACTCTCGGGGTACTCTCAGCTCTACCCAAATCACAGGTAAATGTGCTGCCCCCCCTACCCTGATGTGTGAATTTCACACGCTGTTGGGCTTAGTACTAGGTGAACTCTACCATAACCTACCGGACCAACCTATAGGTTGATTATTGTGTTCATAGTTTTTATAATATTCATCATCATATTGTGCTGTAAATTGCTTTCCTAGATTTCTAGTTCGAATGAAGTCAATTTATTGCATGAAAAAAATGGAGTGCAAATTTCGTGATTGTTTCCTACTAACTTAGTGGTACACACATCAAATTTTAAGTTAGTGAATATTATATTCATCGTAGTGACGATTCCCCGTGATTAGGTTATTGAAATTGAGGTACGATTAAACGGTCTGCATGGATAAATTGTATGCCTGTCCTGGATTTTGACGCAAATATAAAATTTAAAAAAATCTCCGCCAGAAAAACTAAAATCTACCGCACAGTAAATTTGTTATTTTCGCATTAAAAAATGGTACACTATCCGTGGCGATCTTTTACGAATTCGTTTAAAACTATAAAAGTTGCCTATTTCTGAATCACTTTCTAGGCACACATATTTTGACGAGTCGTACAGACGTGATCCATGTGAAAAGTATTTCGACGATTGAGAGAAGACCAAATGTACGATCGTGAAAATGGCCACTGTGTCATTATGTGTTAATTCCATTCCATTTTTCGACCCAACAGCACCACGCCCTGGCGTTCCGACATTGGCGCCCTTAGGCTCATAGAGCTTAACAAGAGACATGAAACCTTGAGGGAATATGAATGGACATGGAATTTGAGGGAACCACAAAAGCTACATCTGCGGTCCAATTGTAGGATTTTTCCAATCCATAATTCTCTTCCTGCATCTTTTCTTTGGAATAGTACACTCTGGTTCTTTGCAATTTCTACAATGCGATATCTCATATTCCTGTTCCGCTTAAGAGTATGGAGTAGGCGAAGTGCGCCCTTTGTTAGTCTATCATTGGCAATTTATGGCATTATTAAGTTCTCATGAGGAATTTTGATATTTTATTTAAGAGAAAGGGAGAATTTTATGTTAATGCAGAGTTTGTTTTTGGCATAGTCAATCATGTCTTAACTTGTGATGTTGATTATAACAATTATAACGTTGGTCACACTGCTTAAGACGTTTCATTCCATGTGGGATATTCATTAATATGATATTATCAAGTGTGAAAGAAGACAGAATAAATATTACTTGATTTTCATCACCACCCGTGTTTTCCTTTCCTTTCGTTGATTTATAGTTTCATGCAGTTAATTTGCAATCTATCATAAGTAGTGAATGCGGATTTTGTCATTCTTTTTAACCGCCTTTTGTGTACATCGAATTTTAATTTAGTGAACGGTGTATTCATGCATCTACGAACAACGCTCGTGGACACGTTGGAATTAAGGAACGACTAGAAGGTCTACTAAATATGGATAAATTGAATACCTGTTCAGGGTTTTTTGATCTGAATATAAAATTTAATAAAGCTTCCATCAAGAAAACAATAGAAATGGCTAAACAGTGTATGTATGGTAGTTTTAAAGTCGCCTCAGATGGCAATTAGTATTCGAATTAACACAAGTGATCCATATTACAGTGGGATACAATGTTATAGCTCTTGACACTCGCCTAGAAGAATCGGCATTTGAAGTTAAAAAGAAAAAAAAGGGAGAACCACGTGACAACACAGATATTGTTCCTGCACCGGCTAATTTGAATGATATTTTGGGTGTGAGTTTTTAGACGAATGCAATGAAGACTGTTTTTTCTTCACGTTTCTATTCCTACTAATTTGCGTTTCCAGGAATCTCAGACCAACATTAAAGTTCTTCATCGCCTCACTGTAGAATTTGGCAACTCCCTTCAGGCACATAAGCTGGTACGTACAAAATTTTAATCGTTCTGATTTGTTTCTCTTTCAATGAAAATATTCGTTTCCAATCTCAGGCGCAGTCAGAAAATTTCAAAAAATATGAGATCGTAGCTGTCATTCCAATGTCACAAAGCGCTTTTCAGGTAGGTTGCCTATTTCTATTATTCATATTAACTTCAAGGGATAAATAAACTTTAATAATTGCATTATTTCTAGTATTCATGCTCAAACTTGGACATCGATATAATTTCCTTCAATCCAGAGGATCTACCTCAATTCCGTATAACGAGAAAAATGTACACTATGGCAACAGACCGAGGAGTATATTTTGAACTTATGTATTCACCAGCCATACATGATTCCACGCCTAGAAGAAATATTGTATCGTTGTCTCATGTGTATCACGCAGTTGGAAAGTCGCAGGTAATTTGTGATATATTTATTATAGAAATAAGTTCCACTATTTTTTCAGACAATTGTTTCCTGAGTGCATGCTCATAAAGACTTGTTGTGTATTCCCAGATGCTGTTAAATTGTATATTTAAATTGGTAAATATTTAAAACGCTGTCTAACTAAGACCAAATACAAAGCTTGGGCGGTAAAATACTTGTTATTTCAGTTTGTTGACTTCCAGTAGGTACTCTATATTACACAGATCTATTTTGTTGGGAAATATACAATGATCCAGCTGGGTTTCTCACTAATCATCAAAACAATTCAAAAGATAGCTCATTTGATTAAGAACCCCATCATATTTAACAAAAAGATGGAATTGCATTCATTCATTCCCTTGGTAACTGACAAGATTGAGATGGATTTTTCACAGGCTAGGACAAAACTTAAAGACGCTTTTGTTTTCTATTATTACTTAATTTCCGCCAAACTTTGATTTCATCATCGTTAAAAAAAATGCTTAATTTGGCATTACAATTTTTTCCCTAAATTTTATCTCAATGGCCATTTTGATTTGAAATAATTAAATGACTTTTTCATTGTTCCTATCATTCTTTACTTTGCCCTCAACGACTTTGGTCCAGGAACTATTCTTATTTCTTTAGAATCTAATTATCTTTGTTTTCTCACAACATATCTTCTCTCTATATACCTAGGATTAATCCTGTAGTACACTTAAAAGTGACTAAATGATTGATTTGGTAAACATAGAATGATAATTATTATTAAGAATAATATACTGTTCAAGGTCGGATTTGACTTTGTCTCAAATGAGCAACAAAATTATGTTTTTGGGAACATCGCCTGACTTCTGTAGAGTTTTTATAATGTAAAAAAAGTATATTGGGTACATGGCAAAAATATCCCCATGGCAAACTGCATACCATATTTTAAAGAAATAAAAATTCTAACTTTACCGATGATCCAGTTAATGGAAATTGTACCCGACTGATTGTTGATGTACATTTGTTATGCCTTTGTTCTGCTATGTATAATAAGAGTCACTTTTATGTGACCATCAAACTTTTCAACTATTTGCCACAAGGCATAAAATATGCTCCTTCTAGGGGTACATTTAAGAAATATCTCAATCATTTTCTAATAGATAAATGCCATTATAGTGTGGAAGAGTTTCTGGAGTTTTCAGAAGACTGAAGCAGCTGATTTTGTTCTCTGATTTGCCCTATATTTTACTTTGTAAAGACCTGGGATCAATTATTATTATTAATATGTAAACCCAGTGACATTTCTGAACCCTTATATAAGCCAACACTACCATGCTAAATACATACTCTAAAACATGCATTACAATAAGTCATTCCTCAAATCTGCATGCATACTTCCTGCCTCCCTTCGACATGTCCTACATGCTTATTCTTTTCCTGTCTCTTTCTCATTATTCCAGCATTTTCCCATGTATCATGGTCTTCAACATTCAACGGACACTCATTGTCCATTATGTATGTAATGCATCCATTATTCCTGCCTTTGAATGGATCCAAATGACCTCCTCTCCTCCCTGACCATGCCTTTTGCATCTTTATTTGATTTCCTTTCTGTCTTTTTTCTTTGTCTATTCTCCTTCAACCCTTATCTCAAAAGCTTTTTCTACTAATATTTATTCTCTCTCCACTGTGACCGAATATCTTAGCTATACTATTCTACTCTCCAAGTTTTCACTAGTTTTCTTCTGTACATATCTATTTATGATCCCATTCATCAACTCCCTTCTATTTGTAAAATATTTTGTACTTAATGTGTTACTTTTTTGCAATGCTCTTCCTACTTTGTCCCCCTTTTTCTAAATGTTCTTCTAGTCACTTTACAAATAGGTTATTATTTCCACCTGGTCTAGTTTAAACCCCCAAAACTATAATATTTATGTTAGCTCTTCATATTTTGGGAGAACCTTATTAACTTAGTTTTTTCACATTGTTTATCATCTCTCTTACCTATCACACTGATTCTGTGCTGTGCCTAGTAATTATTATAATTCCATGGCTGACAGTTGCACTGAATCTTAATCAACCACAAATCTTCCTTGCTTGATGATTTTTCGTTGAATATGTAAACAAAGCAGTATGAATATCATTCTCCCATGTGGCAGTTTGACTCTTGTTACCTATACAACTGGTGTGTTAGTTCTTGTTTCAGATGTGAATAAACTGCAGATTTGTTTCAGTGAGCATTCTTTTCGATAAGGGTCTCACCAATGCTCAAGTGTGACCGATCATAATAGACTTTACCTTTTTAATTCATTGACCTACTATATCATGTGTAAAATCAAGCATTCACTCTCCATCACCTTTGACTGCCTTTCAGGATAATCATACTCTTATTCTTTGTTGAACTTTCTCCAAAATTGATTCCTATGAACTTTACTGCTGGAGTTGGTAAAATGATTTTTTTAATTCAATGCACAACTGAATTTATGTAAGATGAATAAATCAAATATTTAAATAAATTTAAGATAGTTCAGTACAAGACAACTGATTTTTTTCTTTAATTAGCAGTTTTAAGACTGATTTCCATGTAATGGTCTCTGCATACAAGTATGTGTTCATCCCATGCCATCAACACCTAGTGGAAAATGAGTAAATTAATGAACATGGAGCTGATAACATCATTTGGCATTCCCACCTAGAGAACTGTCCTCATGCTTCCTACCTTCTGAGGGCATGGGAAGTTTAGCAACAGTTTGTGCATAACCTCTTCTGTCCTGATTACCGGCATTAGCATTGGCCATTATCCATACTCATATTAATAAATGTTAGAGTGCACATTTGGACATGGGGTCAATTCATTTCCTTGTCTGGCATGTCCTTTCATAGTAATATCAAATACCTAAAGTATCACACAGTTAAAGTTGGTGTCAATGGGTATCATCTGTGTTTGAACCTGGGCCCTCCTATTGGTAGAAAAAAGGCTACCTTCTACTCTAGCATTCTGCCAAATCTGAATTAGGTTTAATTGACAGTGGAACATTATGGAATTGATGTGCTTCAATCACAGGAGTAACTGTGCTATTCCATCCAACATTTTTATTCAACATGTTTATCTGGTTTCCCTGTTTAGTAGCATCATTAGGTGAACATTTGTAGATTGGTTTGGCTAATGTATGGAAATGTTCTCGGCCTCGTCCATAGATGGAATCACCACTCATGATTTTTTCTCTCATGTTGACACAATTGTGCTTAGACACAATGTGAAATTGGAAGCAATTCATCTAGCAGTTTACTGTGGGCAGCCGTTTGAATCGGTTGCGATTCGTGTGTTTTTAGAAATGGAAAAACTCAAGTATTGCGCACTGATCAAATTCTTCGTAGGAGGAGGTTTAATTCTGACTGAAATTCATTTGAGGATTGTAAATGTGTATGGGGACTCTTTTCCTTCAATTTCCACCATGAAGAAATGGGTGGTTGAATTTAAATTTGGCCATGGAAGCCGCCAAGATGATCCATATGAAGGATTTTCAAAAAGTGTAATCACACGAGAAATCATCAAAATTGGCATTGGACACAAACTGAATTCGGATGACACTTTCTTAAAAGTGCTTGGCACACTACATGAAAAAAAGTTATTTTCTGCATCAACATAAGACAAAGAATGAAACATGGTTTCACAATTACTTTTTAATTGCCAGATCGTTTCATAATTACCAGAATCGAAACAACACGACATGCAGTGGATAGAAGCTGATGCCATCTGTGGGATAGGTCATGGCACCAGTTTTTTGGGATGCAAAAGGAGTACGGTTGATCAACTATTTTGAAAAAGGTAAAACAATAACTGGGGTCTATTATTCTAACATAATGAAACTGGGTGCCAAAATTCATTAAAGCAGACCTGGCTTGCTGAGGTAAAAAAACAATATTTTCAATCAGGACAATTGACCTGCCTACTAAAGTGTCTTAGTGATGGGAAAATTGAGCGATTTGCAATATGAAGTGCTGGAACATGAACTCTTCCAAAAACTTAAAATTTTCCTCCCTGGTCAATGTTTTGCATCCAATCATGAAGTGATTGCAGCTGTGGACGAGTGGTTTGCAGCAATTTCAAATCAACACCAGAGATGAGATAATCCCACTGGAACACCAGTGGATGAAATTTATTAACATTAAAGTTGATTTGTTGAATAATGAAACTTCTTTGGAATTGTCATTTCAAGGTCAGGCCAGTAACTTGCAACAGGATGCTACCTCCTGAGAAAAATTGTGATCCTGGCTGACACTGCTACTGCTCTCTTTCATACATTTATTCACAGTAGACTGAAATATGGGATGCTGTGTGGTGGCACTCATTATTTCATGCACCTCTGTAGAATACAAAAATGGGCTGTAAGAATCCTACGGAAAGTTCCAAGAGCAAGCAGTTGTAGGCTTTACTTTAACAGATTCAACATTCAAACTCTTCCCTGTTTTTATATATTCCAAACTATGATATTTTTGTGGCAAAACAAAGCCATGTTCAATTTGAAAACCAATGCTGGTGTGCATAGGTATAGCACAAGAGGTGGTAATGACTTTAGAATAACTGCCCATAACTCATCCATGTTTGCTAAGAACCCTGAATATGCTGGTGTGAAATTCGTGAAAGCACTACCAAGAAAATTAAGGGAAATATGAGGTCTGTCCAGTAAATATGCGAACTGAGGCCATAAAAACTTTATTTTGCAAAATTTAGTCCACATCAATTTTGTACCTTTCGAAGTTCTCTCCATTCATTGCTATGCACTTATTCCATCTTCTTTTCCACTGTTTAAAGCACCCTTGAAAGTCCTCAGCAGTTAGGCTTGTTAGTTTTCTCATCCTTACTTGCTTTATTGTGTCCATATCTTCCCAGTGAAGTCCCCTCATTACATTTTTGCATTTTGGGAATAGGAAATACTCACATGGGGCAAGATCTGGCGAATAAGGAGAATGATCAAGGATGATGATTGAATTTTTGCCAGAAACTGGTGAACAATCAATGCTGAATGAGCAGGTGCATTGTCATGGTGAAGAATCCTTCCATCATGTTTGGTTAAAATAGTGTGCACTGTTGATTTTCTTAAAATCAGTTCATCAGCTATGATTCGGATAGTTTTTCGGTAAGGACAAGGGACTGCACACGATCAATGTTGTCGTCAACACAGGTGGCCTTGCATCGTCCATGTCATCTGGTTGGTCATCTTTAAAATGCTTAATCCACTTGAAAATGGACGATTTCTTCAGAGTATTATCACCATAAACAGCTGTCAACATTTCAGTAATTTCTTGATGACTTACCACACTTCACCAAAAAACTTGATGTTGATTTGTTGCTCCGTGATTTCTTCAATTTCCATTTTCGACAAAAACAGTAAAAACAAGGACAACAGAAACTAACACAACTGGTACCACAAGCATAGTTCTACCATCTGCCAAGCACAGATGAAGCTCATTGGGTCTCTGACAACTAGCACCGCTAGTGGGCGGGGTTATAGTCAGCGTCATGGCCACCAGATTGATCATGTTCGTGCATTTATTGCACAGGTCATGTAGATAATTTTTTGTAATTCAAGTCTAAACTATATCAATTCCTTTGCGATCATCAATGCTTTTCAGTTAATGAATTCATGTCCCTTTCTCTAGGTAAATGACTTTCTTCATAAATAACTCGATGATAATTCTCTCGTTACTGGTCCTGACTCCGGTCTTGGTTTTTACTCTGTACATGCACTAATTTCTTTATTTTGAGATACATGCTTACTCGGTAATATCCCCTCCGTGGTGTCTTCATAAAATATGAGCAGACAATGTGACGTGTTCCATACTTGTTACAAGCATGTCTTATAGGAACCAATAAACATTATTATTATTTTCAGATCATTGTCATAGGGTGTGGAGGCGAAGATAGTTAAGTGGTTGTAAGATGGTGGGGGAATTAGAAAAAGGGGTGAAGGACAGAGAGGGAAAATGGAGGGTTGGGATGTCACAGGAGTCTGCAGTTTTGTCATGTAGACATTTTGGAATTCTAAGGAGGCAGTTCTTCATCTGCAGCTCTACAGCCCGGTGTGGGCCTTGGCTTCCTCCATGATATGCCTCCATTCAGTTCTTGTTCTTGCTTTTTCCTTCCATCTTGTAACTCCCATTGCCTTCAAATCATCCTCCACATCCTGTAGCCATCTCTTCCTTGGTCTACCTTTTCTTCTGGCTCCTTCCATCTTGCTATTAAGTATCAGTTTGGGCATTCAGTCATTTTCCATCCTTTCTACACGCCCCAACCATGCCAGCCGCAGTGACTTGGCATATCTAACTATGTCTATCCCTTCTAGTAGTTCATTTATCTGCTAAGGAGGCAGTTGTGGGTGTAAAATACTCTTACTTCAATTGCAATTAGTTTTCATTCTTCTTATTTTTAAAGTATGATGCTAATCTGTGAAACCCAGTTCGTGATGTTGTAGAATATAACAAGTTACTGTTTTCATTTTCATTAAAAGTGAATTAAGTTGAAGTAAATCCTATTATTGAAACCTGGAAAATTGTTATCATTTTTTTGGGTACATGTACATTTGTGAGATAATGTACTTGTTCTGAGGTATATTGATGCAGTGTTGGTATATAAAGTTGGAAAAAAATTGAATCAAGGATTATGATGGTATATATAAAAATCAGGATAAGTGGGAAATGTTCAGGGAAATATTCTGATCATATACTGTGGAATATTTTGATCATACCATATTATGTTTCAGATTTACATTTAAAAAAAATGTTTCATCTCAACGTATGTACATGATTGTAGACTGGCTTCGTAGCTCAGAGCGCAGTTAAGAACCGACCTCTTGCCATCTGTTTCCTCCGTATGATGCATTTGCCAAGTCCATTTCAGGTTACAGTACTGATGCCTTCAAGCACTTTTTTTTCACTTTTTTGCAGAGAACTAGGAGGAATAGGTGACATTGTGCAAATGCTTGTTACAGAGTGATACTTTAAGTAACATAACAGTCAGGTGTGACTTTGTGAAAGCTTTTTATATTCATTATGGAAAAAAATTAGTAAATTTTTAAATTGTGTCTGACAAGCATATGATGCATTTCACTACGGTGTAGTATACTGATGTGCAACATTCAGGGATGTTCAAAGAGAGGGTCCAAGTTGAGAGAGAGAGGGGAAAGGAAAGAACAACATATGTGATAAGATGTTTCAAAATGTTATCTTATGTTACATGGTTGTGATAAAAACAAAAGTAACACATCACAACAAAATATGTTGTGATGTGTTACTTGGGATGGCAGAAATCAGCATCTCTTTTGTACTTTAAATTTTATGTCATTATTATATTGCAGATTGCTCTTATATCTTCCCCAAAGCATGTTTACTCCTTTCTCAGTCTTGTGGTAATGGAGTTTGGTTTGATAACTTCCTTTTTTCTTGTGCATGAAAAATACTTTGCAATGATAAAAAATTTTACAAAAGACAAGGATAGGGTCGTGGTAGTCCAGGGGGTAGAGCATTGGACTACTGACTGGAGGGCTGGGGTTTGATTCCCAGGCAAGCCTCTCTGAGCACCCTCGGCTCCACCCAAGCTATGTGATTTTTTTGGTACCAGATCTTCCTAGGAAACCATAACCGGCACAGGGAAAAGAACTGGATCCCTGACCCTAATGTGTGAATTTCACATGCCGTCGGGCTTAGTACTGGGTGAACCTACCTACCAACACCATCACTTACCAAACCAACCTTCGGATTGATTACTGTGTTTATGGTTGAAAAAACTAGGAATCCATATCAATCTTTCTTGGAAGCAAACTCCCATGAATTCATAACCGAATAGTTTGCTGCTCCAAATGACCTGTTAAACTGCTAGGAGGTAGCATATAATAGTAAACTTTGGAATGCATTATAGTATCCCCATTAACTTTCTCAAAAATATGTTGTCAAAACTTGACACTAGGAATTGAAAGTGGGTATAAGTTATTTCAATCCTAGAGCTAACAATTTCATAACTCATGTTGTGGTATTCCATTTTTCCTATCACTATGGGAAAGTGTGTATCAATTGGAATTAAAGTATTAAAAAGGTTTTTTTTATTTTTTTTCAGAACATTGTTGTTACCAGTAATGCAGAAAGCCCTTATGATTTACGAGGACCATATGATGTTATCAATTTGTATCCTTTATAAGTATTGATTAGTGAAAGTTATTGTGGTGGTAAAGTTGGAAAAAAATTGAATCGAGTATTATGATGTACCTTGTCAACCTACTCAATGTCCAAGATCATAAGGGATTCCAATGTCTAAGATCAGAAGGAATTCAGTACACCACTGTACCAACATAGTTAAATGATAAGTGTAATTCATATTTATAATTGCATGATTTTTAAAAACCTGTGATTTTGAATGGTATTCTTTATAGCATACATATATATGAACCTTTTGATGACCCATAGAGCTGTACTAGGGAGAGCATAATGATTAGTTGGTGGAGGCTAACCCATGTCATATCAATATCTGATTAAGGGCCAGATGCTAGATAGTTTGTTCATCACAGTCAATCAGCCAGGTAACTGATGATTGACTTTGCACATTATTTGTGTGCTTTTTAAAGTCATTGAACGGCTGCTTTAAATTATTAGGTTTCTACACATGGTTTTTTATGCTGCCCTTTGGTAAGTATTCTTATTTTGATCCCATATACCACAGAAAAACTATGATCTACATGCCTAAACAGTTGAACCTTAATCTATAATTCTATAAGGAACTGGGATAAAATCGTGAATGTAGTAAAGGAATAAGGGTGTGAATACAAGGGAACAAGAATCATGAATAAAAGTGTCTAGGAAAATAATATGTAAAATAGAACTTAGACATCCACTTAGAAATTCTAATGACATGAAAAATATTACAATTATAAAAGCTTGAATCTAATCAATATTATAAAAGAAACATTTTATTTATGAAAAATCTTAATTTTGTTTGTTTTCGGGCAAATCTTCAATCGACATTTACTTTTGAGGGTCTTGGTTTAATGCCATTAATTAATATTCTAATATAAGAATGTTGTATTAATTTGAATTGCCTTTTGGATGTGTATGGAAAAATGACTTCAGTTTCTTAAAAGTTTCACGGGCTTCTCCAAAAGTAGTAATAGGTTATTCTTCTTCCTTGTCCTTGTTTATGTCCACTGTGTTATACTGACTGATGTCACACATAAATATTGCCAGTATTGTCAGTCTGGTCAACCTCAGCATAAGATTCAGAATCAATTTGGAGTGATTCGGGGTACGAGTTGATCCCCTCTGCTATGTTTATCAAAATCATATACATTCACTTTTTCATTTCCTAATGGTGATAACACAGGGCAATTGCCATGTATATTTTGTGAATTAATTTTTTAAATTGTAGTTAGGTTAACCTGCTGTCAAAAGGTAAAACATGGCTCAAAGGATGTCAATCTTTGTAGAACTTTTGTTAATATTTTTGTCTGTATTCATCAGGCATCAGGCAGGCAAACTGCCTTTCGAATGAATTGTTTTTGGAATATACTTTGTTTGTGTAGCACAAGTATTTACAAAATGGCTATATTTGGTGGTATTGTGCTCCCATATTGACATTAATGCTCAAAAGAATAATTGTGGCCATACATGCTTTCTTATTTGAATGGTGTTTCACTGGTCCTAAAACTCTTGTCTCAATCGTCTACTATTTTTTGCTGCCATCACTATTTATGCTCAACAAAATTGAGATTCACAGAAAAGTTTTCTAAAACTTTCCACTCTGGCAGAATTGGCCATTTAGTTTGAGTGTGCATGGGCAACCATTTGTAAAAAGCTTCTTTCATCAGTACACCACTCTAGCAGCTTGTGCAGCTGTTTAATTTGCGGTTTTGTTGCTTCAGTATTAATAACAGCTCTTTCTTCAGCAGTCTTCTTACACACAAGGTCATGATGATATTTGAATTATTAGGTAATCTACCGGTTAAGGTAGGTTTTTGGATGGACACAACTATCAAATAAACCCAATCCAGCAACCTAATCTATATCAGGTCCCTCTTCATCGCTGTGTACTTCTTTTCTCCCTTCATCCTGCCCAACATCGCTATCCTGTTCCTGCCTTTTCCTTGCTTGCCCAACATCCTCCCCTCTATTACCGTCTTCAACATTCCACTACCACTCAATACGCCTTTCATCCATTTTTCCTGCCTCCATAGGATTTCTCTCAACAAACCCCTCTCCTCACCCACCATCTCTAGTACTTCCTCATTTGTTTTCCTTTCGGTCCATTTCACCTTCTCCATTCTTCTCCACACCCACATTTCAAAAGCCTCCAATCTACGTCTATCCTCCTGCTTCAGTGACCACGTTTCCGTGCCGTACATGGCTACGCTCCATATCAGAGTTTTTACGAGTCTTGTCTTAACATCCCTACTCAACGTCCCCGTCATCAACTCCCTCCTCCTTGAGAAAGCCTCCTTGCCTAGCGCAATTCTTCTCCTTAGGTCCCTACCACTTTGACCGTATTGGTCCAAAACACTTCTGAGATATGTAAACTGCTCTACCTGCTCTATTTTTTCCCCGCCTATTTTAATATTTAGCTTAGCCTTTTTCTTTCTGGAAAATCGCATAACCTTTGTTTTATTAATATTGATTCTCATCCCATATTTATCGCACTGAACCTCCAATTCACTCAGCAATGCTTGCAACCCCTTGGCTGACTGAGCAACTAATGCTGATGTTTGAATAGTGTGAGCCAATAGTTTGATGCCATAAATTTATCGATGCCAAATGCTCTCTGCTATGTGCTTAGCTTTTTCCATAATTATGTTACAATCAATTGAGATTTTTGCAGCCTGTGACTGCTGACTGCAACCTGTGACCAGGTAAAGAGAATGGATTCAAACTGACTGTATGTTGACTCCTTCTCTGTCTTCTTTGGTGCTTTTCCACAATTTCCTCTTTGTTCATGTCTCATAAAATGTCTTCATTGTTGGGCAACTTAGGGGGCTTATTAGGGTAAACAGATTTATAACTGCTAAAATGAAATAAACAATGAAGAATGAAGAAAATGCTGTCAACCTCTCAATTTGAAACCAGTCATCTGATGATGAGGTGAGGGACACCTTTACATAGATGCACATCTCTAACCCGTCATTGACTTCAGGGATATCACTTCCCAAGCAGTATTACAATCAAATTCACATTGGTATCACCTATCAAACACAGCTGGCGTAGAATGTTGTAGTCTCAAGATGGATCAGATGTATATGTGAGCTCAATTGGTGTTACAAATAATGAATTGGGGAAAATTGTTTGGTTGGATCTGAAAATTCTGAATGATGAATATGGGAAAATGATACATTGAGGAATGATGAATATGATTTAATTAAACATCGTTTAATGGAATTTTTTCCAGAACATGAACTAGTTGGAAGGCCATGCAGCACTCTTTATTTTTCTTGTTCACATTCCACCAGCTCTCCTTTTACCTATTTCATCTTACATTTTTATTGAGATATCTTTCGAGGAAGTATGCTTTTCTCTTTCTTTTCCTGCTTCTTTTGATTTGTCTCTCTCGGGATGAGAGATATTACAGCTTTTGACAGTACTTAATTATGTACATGTAGAAACATGCCTTGATATAAAATAGCAGGCAATTAGATTATGATCTTGTATGCTGAATGTTATTTCTGCCAGAGATAGAGGTCACGTGAATGACTAAAAGTAATAGTCAGTAAAAGAAAGCTTTTTATATTTCTTTGGTTTCTTCTGATTAAAACTCGATTGCATAAATTCTACTTCTGTGATTTCCAAAATAAATTTTAATGGTTCCAGGACTTAACAAAGTAAAATAGGACAAATCAGAGAACAAACAAGCAACTGTTTAAGTCTTCTGAAAACTCCAGAAACTCTTCCACACTATAATAGCATTTATCTGTCAGAAAATGCTTGAGATATTTCTTAAATGTACCCCTATAAGGAGCATATTTTATGCCTTGTGGCAAATAGTTGAAAAGTTTGATGGCCACCTAAGAGGGACTCTTATAATGCATAGCAGAAGACTGGCAGAATAAATTACATCAACACACCGTTGAGTATTATGCCTATGTACTGGAGCATTGGTGGTAGTTGCTTCTTATTATCCTTAACGTGCATACATAAATAATAAAGAAATTAATAAAATGAATAAGGCAATGGCATTTAATTCTGCTGTTAAACTAATTTATCTGATATTATGTCATTGATAATGTGATGTTATTTTCCAGAATATTAAATGTTAGATATTACAAATGCTCATGTAAATGTTTACACTCATCAAAACATGATTCATTTCACTGTTCAAGTATTTTAGGTTTCCTTTATATTTGAATCCATAAAGACATGGTGCACATTTTACATTCCTGTGAGTGGTAAATGATTTTATGCAACAAATGTACAATATACCTGTATGTTGCTTATTGTCCTGTGGTAAAACAAATTGTTTATATATATATATATATTCATTAATTTCCTATGGTGATGCACAGCCTTTGATGTATTACATATTTTGATTTATAGTGACATGAAAAGTATAAATGGTACAATTTTAACTTATTGAATCCCATGAAATAATATCCATGCTAAAAAGAAAGACTTGTACTTTTCCACAGATTTTTATTATAGTATGGTACAATGCGTTTCACCGACTTTTGGCATCATCAGGTACTCATTGATGATGCTGCAAGTTGGTGAAACGCATTATACCATGTATTAAAAATCTGTGGAAAAGTACAAGTCTTTCTTTTTAGCATGGATATTAAATACTTCCACGAAGTGAAGCCTGAAACAATAGAATATATCAATGGAATGATAGATTGAAAAGGTTGCGTCCAATCATCATGTAAGTTTTCAAACGTGAAGGCCTTCTTCTATAAAGAGTATATTATAAAGTAAATTCATTGTACAGATAATATATGATAAGACCAGGACCCACTAGTGTGTTGTGGCATTACTTGCAGTTTTTTTCATTGTGCTTTGAACATTTGTTTCACCTATAGTACACATTACTAGGTCTTTATAAACCCTAATATTGTAAAACTTAATTTTCTTAGCACATTTAGATGCTTGATATTTGGAATGACTGAAGAATTGGCAAAGCATGCAATCAGTGACTCCTGTAGAAGATTATACATTCGTTCGGGTAAGTGAAACCTTATTTTTTACATACTTGAGGGTGGTTGCTTATTCTATTTGTTTGGATAATTATTTCTTTTTTGAATGATAGTGAACTGGAGGGTTATATTCTCAGCCACACAGGGGATATATTAGGACTTAAGGAAAACGAACCGTGAGGTCTAAGAATACATGATATGGTATTATCTGATGTTGTGGAATTTTTCCATGTTGATTAAACATATTTACAATGTTTCACTAATGTTATATCATTAGAAAATAGCTAACATTGCCTCAGCAAAGTCTTGCTGAAGCCCAATGGTGCAAACTGGCAAAGGAAGCAAATGTACTGCTGCATTCCCTTTTGCCAATTTATGAATGGTATTACAGGATTCCTGATATATTTTGGTCACCAGAAGTTATGTATTATTGGTTATACCCCTTGTTTTTTGTTAAGAGTAGTGTAATGGATGCATACATACATGCTTGCACTCCTTATGCTTCTTTCTTTTATAGTAGATGCCTTCTAAAATGGCTAATTTTAGGGTATATATGGACATAGAAGACTGACTCTATAACAACAGTGAAAGCTGGAATTTATGACATAATTGTGCGATCAAAGTAAATATAAAATTGGAGGAGAAATATTTTGAAACAGTCCGGTGATGTTTAATACTTCACTGGTTTATCATAAAACTATGAAAGTGAAAAGCATCCATTTTTGTGTGCCAACAAGTCAATTAGATAAAAAGTCCTCTCACTGAAAATTTTGAAATACATATGTACAGCATCTCCTATTGAAAAGAGGTTTTTGATAAATTTGGATAAATATCAACTGCTTTTAGTTTACAATGTATCTTTCACCAGGAATATTATGTTATCCATTGGTAATATTGAAACCATTGAAGGCCTCAAAGGAAAACACTGTTTGTCATTTGGGTCCTTCATATTGCATTCGTATAATAATGTAAGCAAAAAGGAAACAGTTTTCTCAAACAAATGACATGTAACTTGACCCATGCTTGAGAATTTAACTTAAATCTATTTATCCTCAGCTTTTCCATTTCTCAAAATTCTTATTACTGTTTCCAATTTATTTTTACCCATCTCACCTCCCCGTTATCATTTTCACTTTTTAATTTATTTAATTTGATTTCATGCTTTCCATCAGTTTTATCCAGATTCTCAAATTACTCTAATAGTCATTGAGTTCTCATTTGTTACATTAAATCTCCTTTCCTTTTATTCTTTGTTTCAATGGCTTTGCCATGTCCTCTTGCTCCATTTCCTGAACAGCATCTATGTTCATCAAAAACAATATGGCAAATTCTCAAATTCCGCTCCACACATCATTTGCCATACTTTTTTCCTATAAATTTTACATTTACTTTTTGTCCCTTGGGCACATTTTATGCTTGTACCTTTCAAGTCTTCTCACTTCTGCCAGGAATCCTCTTAAATGCTACTTTCCTAATTGGCATACAGGTACTACAAGCCTTCATTCCACTGAAGCAGCACCTTTCTCATAGGAACCCATTTTTCTGTACACTTTCAGTTCTTTTTTCGACAATCTTCTTTTACTTCATTGGTACTCATTCATCAAATTTGTCTGCAGCAGTCTTCCAGTTGGCTAACTTTCCTGCTCTTCTTTTTAATTCCATGTAATTGGTAAGGTTTCATTGTCTCTAATGGGTACCTAATTTTGGGTAACCTGGACCATCTCTTTCCCTCCAAGGTGTCCAATTAAAGCCTTGTTACATGGAATATGCCCATAAATCTCAACCTTCTGTCCCCTCTCCAGATGCATTACTTTCTCCTACTCTCTGATAAACTTTTTCATTTGTTATTTTGTCGGTCAAACTGTTAGTGAGGGTTCTCCAGTAGCACCGCTGCTCAAAGGTCTTCATTTTGCATCGATTCCTGTCTTCTTTCAGGTTACCAACATGTCATGCTAGGCAACACTACATGTATATTTTTAGTAAGCTCTTCCTTTTACACATGCTGATGACATTTGTAATAAATGGGTATTTCTTATTGTTGAATGCTATCTTTGCTTGCCCTTATCCTACTTTTTATTTCTTTCTTGCTTCTCCCATCATTAGCGATTCTGGTTCCAAGATTAGTAAATCCATTAGCCTTCTCCAGTGTTTGTTCATTCATCATTTCTTTAACTTTAGTATTTACTTGTCTGTCACAATTATTCCTTTCGTAATTTTTCCGTACAGCACTGATCTTCCATATTATTATCTGTAAAATATGAGGCTCTTTAATCGGTAGTATTCAAATTTTCGTAGATTTATCTGTGGAAAAGTACAAATATTTCTTTCCTTTTTTTGGTATAGATATTAAATACTTCCATGAAGTGAAGCCTGAAACAGTAGAATATATTTTAAAATGCCCCTGATATTATTTGCATTCTGATTAAAAATAGATATATTTTGATCAGACTTTTATTTCAACAGAATATAGTTAACTTTCATGGAGTCATTCCTATAAAAACAGTATATTTTATGTGTAGGAAATATTTGGGATGGTTCAAGTAATGTAATAATTTGGTGAATGTATAGGGCAATGCTGTCTAGTTTTCCCTTTGAATGTAGTATTGTGGAATGTGGAGTATTAGCTTACCGATGTTTTCTGACTATATTTGTTGAAAAACTAATAGATTTTTGGCATTTGCTAAATATAATTGACACGTGACCATATTTATATTGGAATATTAAAATTATGCATATATGTTATCTATATGTACATCGGCGCGGAAACGTGGTCACTGAAGCATGAGGATAGACGTAGATTGGAGGCTTTTAAAATATGGGTGTGGAGAAGAATGGGGAAGGTGAAATGGACCGAAAGGAAAACAAATGAGGAAGTACTAAGGATGGTGGGGGAGGAGAGGGGTTTGTTGGGAGATATCCAATGGAGGCAAGAACAACGATTAGGCCATGAAATGATAAAAATGATGAAACAATTTATGAACAGCATATCATTCAAAAAATCCTATGGAGGCAGGAAAAATGGATGAAAGGCATATTGAGCGGTAGTGGGATGTTGAAGAAGGTAATAAAGGGGAGAATGTTAGGCAAATGAGGAAAGGGCAGGAACAGGATAGGGATGTTGGACGGAATGAAGGGAGGAAAGAAGTACACAGAGATGAAGAGGGACCTGATGTAGAGTAGGTTGCTGGATTGGGTTTTGTTTGGAGGTACAAAATATTTATTATATAGTTGTGTCCATTCAAAAAACTACCTTAACTGGTGGATTACCTAATTATAAAATAATGTTATCTAAAAAAGCTGTAAACAGTTTCAAAATAAGAGAAAGCTATGTAATTAAACATTGTACATCCCAAAGGTCCATGTCATAACTTTCATAATTTTCCTCTAACAATAACCAAGGATTTTTATCAAGTATTTTTACATATTAATATTGGGCATTTAATCGTATGCATGTACTGCTGATATCCTAGCTGTATTTAAGAAATTATGATTGACTTTGAATAAACAGCATGTTATTTTGTAGTGTCCGCTATGCTTTCCATAGGTGTGGCAGTGGGTAGAGCCCTGGGCTACTGACCAGAGGACCTGGGTTTAATTCTGGGTGACACTGTTAGACACCCTCAGCCTCCCCCTAACTGTATGATTTTTTTGCTACCATGTCTTCTCGTGAAACCACTGTTGGATTAGGGAAAGGAACTTGCTCCCATACCCTGATTTTTGAATTTCACGTGCTGTATAGGGCTTAGAATTTTTAGTTATTTATTGTCTTTTATTGGGGCAAGATTGAGTGTATATATTCTCCCTTCTTACACCTGAAACCAAAACATAATATTGAAGACAGTTAAAAACACCCATGCCATAGGTGGAGGAAAAGCAACCTATGGGGGAATTGAACCTGTGACCATGGGGTTGACAGGCGAGAATGTCACCCCACTATCACTATGGCTGGCAAGTATTTGGTGAACTCTCCCTTCACCATTCAAACCAAAAAGCTTGTTATTTATTATTATTATGGTTGTCTACAATTTCAGATTTAAGGTTTTGTAATCACAAATGGACTGAACGTTACTACATTCTAAGCCTCACCTAGCATGATGTAATGTGACAACCCACTTTGTAATGAGGCCTTATTCAATTTCACATACTTTCTACTTACCTCATTCCATCCAGCACACTTATTCTCTACCCTCCCCTATCTTGCTTTTGTAACTTCCTTCCCTTTATTATCGTTCAGTCTTTATCGTTTCACAACAAATGAAAAGCATCCTATTTTCTTGCCTCTGTTGAATTTCTCTCATTAATTATTAAAACCACAGGTATTGCAATTTTCCACTAGATATTTTATTTCGACACTACCGGTTTCGATGTTTTCACATCATCATCAGGTGTGATGTGAAAACATCGAAACCGGTAGTGTCGAAATAAAATATCTAGTGGAAAATTGCAATACCTGTGGTTTTAATATGTTACGCTTCCACCACATCACGCCTGAGACCTCATCATTCGTTCTCTCATTAACTCTGTCTCTCCTGGGGTCTCAGTAACCCCCTAATTCCTACTCTGCCTTATGGTTGATTACTGTATTTTAATGTTTTTAATGGTATATGAAGGTGAAAAAGGCGTATCAGTATATATAAAATTAAAGGAAGTTTATGTATGACAATATAGACAAAATACACCCTCTAACTATTGGTGAGGACTGGTGATTTATCGATATTTTTGCTCAATTCTACCCAACCTTGATAGCCTTGCCATCTTATGAATGAAGTTTGCCTTCCTTAAACGTCTATTTGGTGATACCGGTATCTTGACAAAAATCTTTGTGCCAGTTTTTGGAATGTACAGGAAAATAAATATTGGTAATATTGCTTGTTTGATTAATATATCACATTGACAGGATTTAATTACGGATTAATTTATTTTTAACTGATTTAATTCCTTTTGTTTTTAGTTAGTAGACGCTGTGGGAAAGCAGTGGTTTGGGTGAGCAGAATACCGTCATCAAATGATGAAGATTCTTCAACAGGTGACGATGAATTATTTTCTCAAGCCTCATGCCCATCAGGGAAAAGAAAAGGACCAGTGTTGTGTGTTAGTGATAATGATAGTGATGACGGAGGACCATCATCTGATATTGCAGGAAAGTTGACAACTAATAAGGAAGCTGGACAGTTTTTAAATCACTCAAAGTCCGGGAAAAAAATGAAGTCCAACTCTTAGAAATTCTTAAAAATAAATTATATTATGGTTGTTTGAATGTATTAATCCCTAATACATCATTGTCATGTTCACCTTGATTTACATTACTTTATCCTTAACCCAATATTTACATTGAACAATTTTAAAGCGTGCAGTTTCATTATGACAAATCTGATCTAACGGATGCGTTGGCTTTGTCAGCATTTAGCAATGATTTGATAATTTTTATTTAGGTAGCCATCTAAGCTGCTTACGGTTGTTGTGAACGCCAAAATCTTTACGCATATTTGAAAAAAAATTTAAAAGGTCGGAAGCGGACAATATTTAGAATGTTTAATTACAGTTCGGTGAATTAACTAATTTTGTATCTTTTTAAAATGAATAGTAGATTTTCATTATTAGAATTGTACGCTAACATTCTGGATTTTATTAATTGTAGAATTCTTTCACGCTACTAACGGTTTGTTACCGCTAGGACATCACAGTACCTATCAAAAATTCAATTCGATTAAACAATAAATCGTTTTTCTTCTTAACGTTGCGCAGTAGTTAGTTCCCATGGAGATCGCTGGTTGCAGCACCTGTCGGTTGTCGACCGCCGTGTCATTTTTAATTGGGCGTTATTGTCTTATGATTAGTTCTTAATTGAAGCAAAGAAAATAGAGAACGTGTATCCTTTCGGAATTTTCCAAATTTTAATGAATAATTCTAACTATTCATTCTTATGCCATCAATGGAATTATCAGATAGAAAGAAATTACAATCCGGGTTCTTCCTCCGATGCTTAGTTGCTATTGGCTGTTGGCAATCCGCATTCCCTAGAAACTTCCGCAACATGCTCTGCGATTGGTTGACCGCTCTGGTACAGGGAGTACTTTCGGTATTATTGTAGCCAATGGGAATGGCGTTTTCGATATGCGGTAGGCAAGTTCACATGATACCGTACGATATGTGCGAGAAAATGTTTAGAAATCTTTAAATTTGTTGTTTTTGAAGATAACCATGCATCACCAGTTATCTCGTAAGTATTTCTGTATTGACTATTGATGCTTTGTAAACCTTTCTCATTTTTACGTCGATCGAGATCGCGATGTATACACTCATTGTGTACTCTCGGGTCTTGCAAGTATTGAACGTATAGAGGCACCCAAGCCGAAAGAGGACACTTCGAATGGCGTTCACTAAAGTTCATTGTTCTCTCGGCCATAATGAAATCGAAAATTTTTGTAGTTCCTCACACTGAAGGTCTGTGGGGCAATATTCGCATTATTAATGCTTAATTTGTTCTTCAGTATTACTCCGAAGTTGTTAGTCACTTAAAGTATAATCGGCCGGTGTCCTTTGACAGCTGAGCAAACGTTTATTTTATTTTGAACCACTCCTCGTTGTATTTTACATTTGCAATGATACTTGATGTTTTGTATACTCTCTATAATGATTTATTGTTTGTATATTGACTGTTAGTGGTTTTCAGTGGACACCATG
The DNA here is from genome assembly GCA_037158775.1 of Hetaerina titia. Classification (NCBI taxonomy): domain Eukaryota; kingdom Metazoa; phylum Arthropoda; class Insecta; order Odonata; family Calopterygidae; genus Hetaerina; species Hetaerina titia. The sequence continues at coordinate 43,579,222 of CM073772.1, read as the reverse complement.
TAGTAGTATTTGTTCATAATTGCTTATGTAAAGGGTGTCATAAATCTGGCCCATTTTTATGTTTTCTGTTATCTTTGTAAATATCTACATAAGCCAGTAAGGTGTTTGGCGACATAAATTCTTGTTGGATGTTTGTTCAAAGTTACGTTGGCTTCTGATTGGTTTTTTATTTTCTTCTCGTTCTGTAAAAAACACCCTAACGTAGTTATGTGGATTGTAGTGATCATCGTACAGTGTTTTCGAAAATTCTTCTGGTACCTTGGATAAAATGAATAACTTCATTATGTGATGTTTTCATTTACGACGCTTGTTTGTGTTCACCATATTTCCGTGAATTACTAGTTTTTTATGGTGGTGTAAAGTGTGTGTTGTCTAGTGGAAGATATGAAGTTCCTCGAACTCCTGTGCAGAAGATTGATTGGGTTGGACCTGGCGGGAGAAGCTGTTGCGATTATGGTAACCTGAAATGGTTTACGAAAACATAAGCGTATAGCTTTTCCCCTAGGTCCGCCTTCTGAAACAACGGAAAGGATCCTCCAAGAAAATTGTATTTGTAATACTGCTATGAAGTGATGGACAACCATCGTGTGTTTTCTTTTTGTTATTTGTAAACACTGGGGAAACGTTGTGCGCCAGTTATTGGCCGATGTTTTGTTATTGGAATAGAACGTGATATTGGGGATTTTTGCGTTATTTTCGGGAATTCTACGCCAGTCCCATTTGGGTTTTGATGAATTAAACTTTTAATCCCTATATACGTGTCAAGTGATAGTGGATATGTTATGAAACAGTATTAGAGGTCGAAAATGTCAATGCATCAATGAATTATCAAATATTGAGATTTTCTATTTGCTATCTATTTTCATGATATTAATAATAGGACTGCCAATTAAAACACCAGGCACTAATATGTATAGGTGCTTGTATCGCTTCCTATTCTCGCGGTGCACACATTCTTTTGCGTGTATACTTCATTCTAATTAAAATATAGTGGCAAAATTGAATCTTGTTGTTCAAATATGAATTATTTTAATTTTAGCGCGGATAATTTTACCAAGGTTTTTATATCCTTGCGGGCGTTAAAAGTCGTTGAAGTCATATTAAAACAAACTAAAGGGTTTGGAAAATGTATACGAAAGTATTGACGCAGTATATTCATTTTTAATCTTCTTATTTTTACCCTCCGTTCAGTTTAAATTCTGTGTGCTAATATGTATATTGTGAATTCTTAAAACACGTAACTATTTATTTAGGACGCCGGTTGTGATAACGCTCGAAACAAATTGGATGGAAATCATGGTGAACCATTCCTTTCGTAGAAAGGGAACTTTGGTTTGTTAATGTGTTCACTCTATTTTTCGCGATATTGTGATTGATTGTGCAATGTACTGAGTTATATCAAAATACATTGTATGCTTCAGTCTCTGGCGTAAAATATCCTAAAAGAATTCGTATGAATCCATTAGATGTTTTACTCTCGCAATCGTAATTTCGTAATGTGAGCAACTACCTTACATAAAGTTAGTGAATATTAATCCTTAATTTCCGTACCAGGCAGCTGAATATTGTCCTTTTTAACATTGAATATGTCTTCTTGTGTTAGTGTGAAGGTATATAGATTTTTTCTAAATTGTTACAGTAATGTTTCGGATTGGTTTTTCGTAGTAATTTCTATAGAAAATAGCATGTGAAATGCAGATTCCACGCGGGGTCTTCAGTAAAAGGTACACCTTGCGCATTTGTAAGTAAGATCCCCAATGTTGATTGAGAGAAATAACCAGACAAAATAAAAATAAGGGATGCCTCCTGTAAATTATTATTTTAACACCAATTCGTACTTTCTGGTCTAGAAGTGGTGATAACTTCGAGTTTATCTAATTTTCACTTTAAATTGAGATATATTGTTTATGCTATTGGAAAATGTTTATATTTATATGCAGGTCAGGTTTGTAGGATTATAATGGGAACAATTGTTCATTCCTGAAAATATTAGTATTTCTTTGTCACACTCAACTATTTTATGTATTAGTCATGCATAATTGAAATACATTCTAGTTTTATGTCGAAAATTAATCCAAATGTACCTGTCAAAGGAAGAAATTGTTATTCCACCCTAAATATATATATATATATATATATATATATGTGTGTGTGTGTAATGCTTTAATTTGCTGGCACAAAAGTTGCCCATGGCCCCCAAAAGAATTATCAATGCATTTATTGTAAAATTGACCACTATGCACTCTTGTGTTTACATTTATAGTGCATTTGTAAGAACAAACTTCCAGTGAGTAGCTGACTACCTTTTCAATGAAGTGGATTTTGGCAAACGCTTTGCATTTTGGTTTTTTTACTGTCTACTTTTATAAGTACTAAGTTATGTACTCTCTAGGAATAAAAAACTGATAATGTTGTGTTTAAGGAAACAAAAATTGTTTCAAAGTTTGTGCTGTTGAGAAAGAAAAGGTTGTACTTGTTTTGCATTGTTAGAAATATTTCACATGAGATGTATTTATTGTATGCATGCTTAATTAATGGAAATCATCTCGAATATATTTGGAAGTGGTTTATAATAAATTAGTTTTATGTCATTTCTTGTTTTGATTACCGTATCAATCAATGTTGGACATTCTGAGTAACCATTTCCCTATGGTACAAGCCTGATATGACAGTTGTTACTGTTTCATTATATTGCACATTTGTTGTAAGACATTGGGATGTGTGTTTGGTTATCCACAAAGAGCATCTTCTCATAAAGAAATAGAGAAATCTGTAGTAATATCTTAAATATGTTAACTTTTATTGATTGCTTGTTAAAATGATCCTTTCTTTGTGTTAGATGTGCTTGCATTGGGACCTTGCTGCTTCATTCTTTGAGCTACCCACCATTATATGCGTAAACTTGGAGATGATAAACATTAAATTGATCTACTCATTAACTTCTAATGGCAATAAATACTCCTGTATGCCTATGAAAGATCAGTCATTTTCTTCTAAGTAAGTTCAAGAAAACTGTAATTGATAGAATTTCTTTTGGTGGCTGTATTTGTGTAAAAGTTTTAAATGAAGTTTTCATTATTTCTTAGGTTTTGGCCGGAATCAAAAATTTATTAAAAAGGACTTTAGAACTTGACGTTTTTATTTTTTTTTCCAGTTTACATGATTGTATGCCTGAAGGGTGATACATTTTTCTGTCTTGCTCTAGAATTGCTTTTTATATTGCAGAAATTTCAGACCGCTATTCCTAGTAGAGTATTTAAATAGTGTGTGGCCTTATACTCCAATGATTTTAAACATAAGGAACCAGATTTGTATGATATTTTTTCCTTCATTTCTCTGGATAGTGTATAGTTGTAAAGGAGTTTCTAATATGAAACCTGGTAGTTTGATTTGGGAGTTAGAGATGTTCATATTGCTATTTCATAGGATTTCACACCTGCTGTTGCATTTCATTATTCGTGCGACATTCATTCTACAAAGGGTCTAGTTAATGGTTAACAGCAATTTGACAAAAGTCTTGTACTGTTTTATGATCATCCATAAATTCATTGCTAATTATTGATGACATGTTGGCCATATCGTCAATGTATGTCATATAAATTATTGCTATGTTGACGATATGTTTGCCGTAAGAATTCATTATATAATAATATATAGAATGATAATGTATTGAGATATAATTTGCAATTGTTCAAGTCCTTCAGGTGCTTTTTTGGGTATCCCCTTGTAAAATTTTGATGGTTGATATTGTGTGGGTAAGAATTGGAAGCTCCCAAAGTTGGTATAATGGTTAATATGGGGTTTCACCTGTGATAAATACCTTAACTGAGCAATATATAGTTAAAAAATTATCACTTATTAAAATTTAATGTGAGGACATATTCAACATGAGTAATGGTTATTTTTATCTTTTCCAAGTTTCAACTTGGGTTAAATGATTACTAGTTGTGGTACAGAGTGCCCAGCAAAGAATGCAAGGGTAAAATTTTTTCTTTGGCCTATTTTGTTTTCAATTGTGTATGAAGAAAAATATTGGTTAGATGGATGACGAGACTGACACGCTCAATCTCGTTCGAATAAAACTGATGTATTATTATCAAGAGAATTTTGTTTATGCTTCATGAATTTGTGATTTGTCCTGTTCAATTGTAGGTGAAAGTAGTTTTCCAATTAAATATTTTTTAATCACCAATATCATTACATTAGTTGGGAAATCCTAGTTTGAATGTTTGTTCCTTTGTATTTGCCTGGTGGTATTATCTACAATAGATGCACTTTATTTCAAATTAATATTAAGTTTCATTTGATGTAAAAATTTCTGGGTAATTAAAAAATTGAAAAACTTTTTAACTTAATTGCTCCTCTTTCTTTTCACTGTATTGCATATTAGGAGATATCTTGTCAGGGGTTGTAGATTTATACAGAATGAGTCCTTAAGTGTGGTTTTCCCTGTATTTGTGCTTTTTCCGTTTATTTTTTGTTTAGTTTTATTCGTAAAACCACCAATTCTGTTTTGTTCTGAAATATTTATATCAATAAGTCAACTAGACATGAAAACAATGGATAATATTTATATTTAATGTAACTTTAAAGTCATAATTAAGCCCTGAAGTACTGTGACTTGGCATTTAGTTAAAGACCTCTGAAAGCATGAAAGTGTAGATGCCACATGGTTTTCTGAAGAACATTTTTTAAAAATATTTAATTTTATTTGCTAATTATTTTTTACATTTTTAACAATTCTTCTGTTCGAGCAAAGAATAGTGGACGTATTTGTTAGTTTTATTTTTAGGTTTCTAGCTATGATTTATATCAATTTTTAATTATGTGTCTTTTCAGTTTGATGAACTACACACTGCAATGGAGATATGGATCAAGCTTGGCAGAACGTGCACTTTTGTGATTATTTAGTTTCTTATAATTACAAACCATCAACTATGACAGTTGATAAAAGGCAAGTTTTAGAAAACAAAGTTACGGTAATAGAGTAAAGTATGGGAGTGGAGATAGTATTAGAGTCGAACAACTGGGTGTGGCAGGGCTAACCTGCGACACCTAAGTAAAGTTAGTATGGACTCATATGAGCTGTTTGCCGAAGATGTGGGGGCAGGGATGTTGGATGGCCTTCCGGACTTGGGCTCGGATAGCTTTGATCCTACACCTGGGTTACCTCCACCTCAGCCACCACAGCAGCCTAGTGTACCAGGAAATGTGACAGGGGTAGTACCACCTGGCCCTCGCTCTAACCAACCCCCACCTTACGGTCAAATAGAACACCTTCCAACGTTGAATCAGGAAAATTCACTTCAGAAACTAGCAAACTTTGGAGACTATGGCGGGCATCATCGACCTTCACCACAGCAACATCATATGGATGGACAGGGAGCAATGTATGGTTCTCCGACTACCCAAATTAACCATCACCACCACCAGCAGCAACATCTTGCTGGTGGTGGGTATGATGCCTCTGGAGCTATGATGGGCGGAGGACCAGCCCCTACTGGACCATTGTGTGGTCCAGTTACTTATCAAAACCCTGGGACTTCTGGTTCTGGTGGTACAATGCGTGCAAACCAGTTTCCTTCATTTTGCCCCACTAATGAGAGTGGAATGTATGGGTTGGACCAAGGTGCAATGGTGGGAAGGAATGAGCAAGGTGGTGGGGTGGTGGACGTCAGTGGAGGAAGTGCAAATGATGGCATGAGGGGTGGAGGCGGCTGGAACGGTTCCACCTCTCAGAGCTATCCTGTTGGTGGTGGCAATTCATATGGTGCACAGATGGGGACTCAGCAGGATCCTTACCGACAACAAATGGGTGCCTACCCTCAACAGAGGCAGCCAGAGGGGCAGGATATGGGTGGTTACTGTGCGCAAGATTCTATGATGGCAGGGGGCCCTGCGGTTGCCATGTCTCGTGGATATGCACCCATGCAACAACGTATACCAACCTTTAATGAAGTGGCTGGGCCTCCTGAAAATCCATGTGGTAATCCTGGAGTTTATTCTGGGCAAGGTGTGAATGTGAATAGTGGCACCATGGGACCACAACAAGTTAATCAAGGTTACGTTAATTATGGACAGACTCATCACCACATGCAATATCAAACTCAGCAGCAGGGTGGCAGTTGTGAAATGGGTGTAGTAAATCAACAGGCCACCCCATACAACCATGTGCAAATGCCTCCTCAGCAGCATGTGCCTCAAGTAATGGGTGGATCTACTCATCACCATTCATTTGTTTCTCATAGAATGCAGGTTCCACCAGTGTCAAATCACAGACCACATTATGTTAGTCAACAGCATCCAATGCCTCCTCAGCAGCAGAAAGTTCAGCAAATGGGGTCCACAACAGGAGGAGGTAGCCCTCAGTATCGAACATCATTTCCACAACTCTCTCCACAAATGTCTCCAAGGAATGCTAATATTCAGCAACGTGTAGGCTCCCCAGGACCACGAATGTCGCCTAGGCCACCCCAGATGGGCCAGCAACAGTTGATGCAAATGTCTCCAGTAAAGCCTTGTCTTTCTCCACATCCTGGGCAAACAACAATGTCTCCAAGACCTCCTGCTGCCTTAACCCCTAAAGCCTCCCCTTCAGGAGTATATCCTCAGGTGAATCCAGTTGTGGGGCAGTCGTCTCCAGTTCCTCCTATGCCCCAGCAGAGTACTTTGCAACGACTTGAGCAGATGGTGGGCCCACCTTCTGGTTCAGATTATCCTCAGACCCGGTACATACCAGATGGAATGAATTCTATGGGTAATGCAGCCCTAGGTGTACCTCCACATCCAAATGCAAACCTTAACCTTCCTCCACAGCAACGAGTACATTCAACCCTCCCCACTACCTCGCCGCTCCCAGTTCAGCCCGTGCAGTGGGGATCGAATGCGCACGTACCATCACAAACTATGGGAATGGGCATGGCTGGTAGTTCCGTTCCAGGTCCTGAGCCTGTTTCACATCAACTTGCTGGCTCGACAGTTTCGGGCGATCCAAGAATGGGTCAAGCTATGAGTGCCACCAATAGTGCCCCGACCCATGTGGGAGATGAAAACAGCAATAATAGAATTCCAGGAATCGGCACCCTTGCCTCCGTCGACCCCTCGTGCACCCTCCCCGGCTCCCCTCGTATTATCCCCGGACCAGAAGACGTTGCCCTCGTTAACCCTATTGTGACCGATGCGGATCAGTCTTTGAGCATGCCAGAGTTTCCTCCTGTGTCTGTTTTTAAGGCTTCGGAAATAGTTCCTGTTGAGCAAGGTGGATCAGAGCCTTCTGTCGTGAGACAGGGTCCGCCGGTAGGAGGAGAGGCTCGTGATTCCACGACTGGGAATTATGTTGGAAGTTACGACGCAGCGGGAGGGGATGGATCACAGGTACAGGTGCCTTCCACACCTGTCACCATGCCATGCCCAGGTCCAAGGTTTTCGGGACCCGTGGCCAACGTCGGTAGCTACGGACCTCCCGGTGCGGCGGAACCGGTGACTTCAACTCTTCCCGAGTGCCCCCCTGGGGCTGTGCCAACAGCTGTGCCTTCTAACAACCAACTACCGACTTCCACAGCTTCAGTGGATAAACAGACTGAGCTTACTTCGACGCCGACTAGTTTTACGCATGCTGGTGAAGGTCAAATCCCTCCCGTGCCCCCGGTATGTGCGCTTCCTTCCGGGGTGATCGCTCCCCTTGGAAACAGCATAGCCCTTCACTTCGACCATCACCAAGAGATGAATAATTTGCAACAGCAACTTCGTGAATTGTTTTGTATGCCTGCGCAGCAACCCATGCCTGAAGTGCAGGAAAAGGTAAGGTTTTTATATATCTTTTGTAACATATTGATTGTCATTCGAGTTCCTGCAGGCGTATTTTTGTCTGGCGTCTCCTGGTATGCTTTAAAGCTTTATACGTTGATGGCAGTTTAATGATCGTCGTCTTAGTGATTTGGCCCATCCTTCCCTAATGAGTATATTGCATTACAAAGCTATTTCCGTGTCCTTTGAGAAGAAAATGGCTGATTTTTAAATAGCAATTTACATGGTTGAGTTTTTGTTTGTAACAGCTTTCCTTAAAAACAATCGATGAGGTGAACACTCGTCGGTGGCCGTCGTAGCCAGTGTGTTCTTAAAAAACTTTTCTTGGGGCTAATCGATGATTTCATCGACCCGTCTTAAGATCCGACACTGTTCCTTTTGCGCTCCCTACAGTTTTCCCCTCAAGCAATGGTTTCGGCATGCCATGGGATTTGGGGAAAATTTCATGGAGTTCATGTAATGGCATTTGTCTAATCATTTAATTGCACATTAACACACCACAAATATTCTCTTAATTTGGTCTTCATAGAATGTATTTTAATGATATGGTTCTAAAAGGGTGGTTTTCCTTCATGCTTATGTGGTAGGACTCCCCAAGCTTCCTATCTAGTTGGAAGTATTTAATGAGCTCAGGATCGTCGGGATGTTAATGTTCATTAGACATTTGTATAGTTGAATGATTTTTAATCTCAATGGAATTATATTATTTTTATTATTATACTCTTCGTTTGGATCCATTTATTTGGAATTTCTTTAAAGTAAGGTGATCATTTCAGTTGTGTTGAGAAATTGCGTTATTTTTTAACATCTCTTCGCATTTTGTTTACCTCTGTATAATATGCTGTAATCATACCCTGATGTGGTATTTGGTAGCCGAAGTTAGGTTTTATGCTATTTATCTTATGGAATTAAGGCGATATTCTGAAGACGCATTTGCGAAAAAAATCAATGTCCGGGTACGACCGTATTGGCTGGAGGTTGACGATGTGAAGCGCGAGTCTCCTCATTTGTTTCTAGTCGTATGGGATGGGGAAAAGCGAGCGTTTGCGCTGCGTTCATCTGCCATGGCTGGATTTTTTTATCCGAGTAATTCGGTTCTTTGTAGACTGTGAAACATGACCTTGTATGTAATGTATATTGGATACACTGTTGAAATTCACCATGTCTTATCATTTCAATTGCCTTGAATTAAAACCCGAATCACCCAGTTGTAAGAAAGACGCGTGTTGGCCATACTTCGAGGCTAATTTGTAATTGGGTTACAGCAAACTAGATACTTCATTGCGTTCGGAAATTGAGCTTGAAGGAGCATGGATTGTGTTGTAGTTTGGCTGCTACAATAACCAATCGGGGCTCAAGACAATGAACAAGCCGAATTAATCATATGTAGTATGGTGCACGCCTGACTATATTCGTAGCTCTCTTCCCATAGAATTATTGTTCTTTGCGACCACCAGCAAATATGAACGAGATCGGGCAACCATGTGTATTTGTTTACACCGCATGATCGGAAGATTGTAATTTTCGTATGTTGATAAGGACCACCCCTCGATTGCTCGAGAATGAAGTATCACAAAATGTTGTTCTCCAATGTTTGAAATAACTCGTAATATTTTTGAAATGTATGTTCAGTTTAATCTTGCGGTATGTTTATTTGGTAATGTAAATGTACGAGGCTCGGGTGTTGAGTTTTGGTGTTAAGCTTTCTGAATAACCACCCTTTAGGTAAATGCATGTGCTGGGTAAATCATGTTGAATGCTTATTGTTGGAATATTGGAGAAGAATAACGTCCTGACTGTGAACCAAGGCGATTGCCGGTTTGGCAGTTGATAAGTCATGCAAAATTCGAAGTTAGCACTCGAAAGTTCGTTAATTTGTTCCCCTAGAATTTTGTTTGGATGTTTGAGTTTGTGTGAAAATTTCTTTTAGTAAAGTGTGAATTATTTTCTACGAGGTTCATGCAGCAGTCTATTGCATTCATTTTAGGCATTACGTCTTCATGTCCTAAATTAATTCGGATGGATATTTGCATTTAAAACTTATTAGAGATCAGAGACCATTCGTTTAACGGTTCCTTAAACAGTACTAAAGTTAGTGGAACATTTTTTAATTTCCAAATTTGAAGTTACAAAATAAAGCCGCTTTAATTAAATTCCCTTGTGCTACTTCTTAACTATATTATATGCATTAGGAATAGAATTTTCGACTTCACAAAATATCGGCTATTGCATTTGTTGCTGAAATGTGTAAATAACCAATGAGACGCGAATGAAAATTAAATCCCAGATCAGCGGTCACATCGACGCCAAAGTTTTAGGACTTATAGCGGCCAAGTTTTACCATAGACTGATTTGAAAGATCTATTGTAGTAATTAGGAATCGTGCCAGGATGTAGTCCGTTTGCTAACACTGTAAGTTGAGGCATTCCCATACAGCCAGTGTAGTGCGTCGCCATTGCTTAAGTGATTTTGGATTAGAATTGAAGACTTCGTCTGGCAATTTATTGTAAAGCTTATAATGTATGTATCGTCAAGTCTAGTAAATTGTCGTGTAATTTTAGTGAAGGGAGTTACGGTGTTCTCGGATAAAAGAGATGAGCCTGCCACGGCGAAGATCCAGAACAGTACCGTTAGGTGGTGGAATGAAAGAAGTGTTTTTCTTTTTCAACTTAAACTTGGTTTCATTTCATGTCATCTGCTGTCATGTCTCGGTCAGGTTTGCCAGATATATTTCCAATTTTATCATATTAAAATGTAAATATTGCCTCGGAACTGTAAAGATTTTTCTGCATAGATTCGTTGGGTTTTAGTAATTGCTGACAAATAATTAACAAACGGCTGACATCGAACCACGTTCTGTAGAAACCGTTTGACACGAAATCTTGTTACCAGAAATAATCAGTTCCCTTTAACTATATAAGTTTAATTGTTTAATTAAGTATTTGCCAGATGCTAACAGAGATTATATATAATGTGTTTGCTTGCACAAATATGCCTAAATTTGGACAGGGTCGTAGTAGAAAATTTATTGATAGGTTAAGTTTATATCGAGAGCAGCTATTCTCCATTTTTTATTCATATAAGTGGTTATATTCGCTGTTCCCTTTTTTTAGTTACTTCAGCGTCCCATCGTCAGCGAATTTCTTTTGACGCGAAAATTTGGTGTGTCTGTGTGAACACATTTCCTGATAACCATTGCAGGCAAGCAGGTTCAACCAATCATCGACACTGATGTTTGTTCTGTGTTAATTTGTAGCGGTAGTAAAGGAGCCAATCTTTGACGTGATAAAATTATTTATTAAATATCATTGCATTTATAGAGGGAGTTTTTATAAGAGGAAGATTTTCACCCTGAACCTGACCTTAGGGAATGTTATTAAAACATTTTACAAGTCCAGATACGAACACTCATATGATGTTTTACTACTATATGGATGTACACCAAAGTATATTTGGTTTTTCGTAGGGAAAATTACGCCTTGTAATATACAAATGTTAGTTTCTAAGCGGCTATCCAATTTGACAGAGGATGATAATCTGAAATAGAGGTAGCATCATCATTAGATATATTCGAAAAAGGCCGGAAAAATCAGGCAGTGCCTTATTTGTGAAGTAATACTTGAGTTTTTGCAATATATGTCCGTTTACGCCTTGTTTCCCAGATAACCTGTGTTCGTTCCGATGCAAACACCGGTGGGTTGGCTACCCTTTAGTACTCTGCTCTCGGATGCCTCCTCTCTTGGCAGTTGGCTTACGTCTTCTTTTCCCTCGGATTACGTCTTCCTTCGGATAAAAATCTTGTGATACTTCTACTAATGATTATTAACGGCAAACTTTGATACGTAACATGTTTTTATCGATAGATAAGTTACTGGAATATTTGCTTGAAATGTGTCTCATTAGGTGAAGTACAAATTATTCGACACACAACGTCACGCAAACAACTTAATATGTTACACCATTAAGAGTTTGCCTACTATTTCTTTTTCCGATTTATGTATTGATGTTTTGTCAAAGTATACCAGTTATTCAGAAGGAAAACGAACCCACTCTTATTGAAGAATCTGCGCAATAAGTCGCGAACAATGGGACCGTGTGGAAGTTCAATATTTTCTCGTACCAGTTCCTTTAAAAATTCGAAAAGATCGGTTTATAGGATTGCAACTCCCCCCCCCTTTTTCCCAACGGCCTCCCGCTGTCTCGGACGCCCGAGTTCTGAAGCAGCTGCTGTGAGGCAAGGTTGGCTGGCTTTCATGTGCCCTTCGGGGGAATATCCTGAGCGTACCTATTATGACATATGAGTAAGCCGCAAAGCATTTATGTTTTTCTTCAAGTCGCTATTTTTACTCGGGGAGGTTGCCTAGTTCAAGTATTTTTCAACGAAAGGACGCTAAGGGTTTTGTAGATGGTTCCCGAGGAGTTCTCGTTAAGCAGAAGACTTCTCCTATTATTGATTTCCTTATCACCATCGGCCGCTGTACGGAGCAAATCGATTCATTGTTCTTGGCGAACATCGGATTGTGAGGCGCGGATCGACAGCCCCCCTGCACGTCGGAGCACCACCATTTTGAGTTCGTCGAGATAGCCAACTAAGTTAACGATGGTATCGTGATTCAGTTGGTTCTAACGGTATCAAATAGTGCGAACGATGAGCATGAATCTGTAGCATTTTTCTTCCGTGGGGTTTGGGGGCAAAGGGGGTAGTCGTTCTTCGTTGAAACTTTCAAATCGAGGTAATTATTACATTTTGAGTCGAATTTCTTGCCTGCGGACGTTGGAGATGCCGTTGAGCACGTAGCCCGCGATGCGGAAGCGACCATCTTCCCTGTGTTCCGCCCAAGGTCTTCGAGGGAGATATATCCGAAATGTAATACTGAAAGAGCTGGGAATCTGGCTCCCCATTCGTGGGCGCGAGTGCACGAATCCCTTTGGGCCTCTTTCCGCTATCTCCTCTCGAATATTCTAGTATTATTGTGGTGGCTAAGGACCCTTGACCAGGTGGGAAAGTGGTGTAACCTAGCCGCCTGAGGTCCTGTGCAGTCGGCGTGTGTTCATCTCTTTGTACATTATACGTGGTGAAGGCGTTGTGTTATCACGGGCAATCATGCAGAAATAATTCCGAATATTCGTAGATCTTGATTTCGATCAGGTAGGCGATATCTATTTTATAATAGGGGAAACTCTTTTGTAAAACCGTGTGGATCGTTCGTAATTGTATTTTTTGTATTTTCTGAAATATGGTGGACGTGGGTTTTACACCTGGGCCAGTCGTCTGTTATAAACAGCCCTTCCGGTGAACTTGGATGAATTTCATAATATTTACTAAAATAGTGGTTCGCAATGGTCAGGTCAGGGGCACCGGGTATAGTGAACATTGTGATAGGGGGACCCGACATTCTCCAGAAAGGTGTAGGGATTCTTCCAGGTAGTCAGCCTGTACTGCCTTCCAATAAGAGATTTTCCTCGCAGAAAAATATGCCAAATGCGAAGCGGAAGGCGTTCCTCTTCTTTTGCCTATTTCTTTTAGATATTTAGGGTTACTAATTGAGGAAAACAGCAGAGATGTGAAAGGTTAATGTTGTTATTATTTTTCTTTAATATAAATAGTTCCGTGTTCCAATCACGGGCTTTCATACTTGGCTTATTCATCCTTTAATTTACTTTAATTACTTAATTCATCGTCTATTATGAGAAAATGTTCAGGGTGTTTAGAAATTACATTTTTCTCCGAGATATAGGTGCTCTAGTGCCTTTGTGTATGGATTCAATTATGCTAAGGTGACTTAACTAGTGTGACTTCGTGTGGTGTAAGTTGTGACCTAAAATTTCATTCTATTTGCTGAAAGGAGCCTACTGCAACGCGAGAGGACGTTGAACCACAACATGCCCAATGCACAAGCACACTCCGAAGCCTCTCCATCTTAGTATTAACATTTCCAATCGTGGGAATAGATGGAAAACACATTGTTGTGTAAATGTTGATAGCATCTCAGATATCCCACTTTTATGTTTTCGTTGCGTGAAGGTGACGGGGTCCATTGCCAGGTAATAGTATCGCTAATTCTTGCCGTGAATTCACATTCCACCAAATGTATACCGAATTCTGAGGTTATAGTTGTTCATCATTGTAAGATGGTAATAATGCGGCAATGTAATTTTTTTAAAAATTGTATAAATGGAATGTAATGAGACCTTGATGCTCTTATACTCCGGCGTTAACAAAATAACCCAGGAATTGGATGAAATGAAAAAGAAATTTTAATTTAGAAGTGAAAATAACTCTGTATGAATAACAGTTGGAGATAATTTATCCGTTTTCTCACTTGGAGTGATGTATTCCGTTGCGAAAATACATGCTAGTTTATACTTGTTTTTACTCTAGGCGTTGCTAATTTGAAACAAAATAAATTCCATTTTGGAGTACCGAATACTGTTTGGTGTCAGGAGGGTAGGACACTAACGTTGAATGTGAGGGCTTTTACTAGGACGGTGGTATTACATTCGTCCAGTGTAATTCTTTGATTACAAAAATTAATAAATTCACATGAATATTAGTGGGTATAACAAGACTTGCCAATTTGTTTTTCTTTGAATAGTTTTTCAAAAATTTTAATTTCCTGCAATAATCTTCAAAATAGACTCGAAATGTCAATCTTAGTCACCCCGAAAATAGTGTTGCAGCGAAGTCATCTGTTTGATAAACTCTTCTAGGCTGCTTATATCCTTACACGGCGAAGAAATATGCCGTGGAATTTAAAATGTGCCTTGGGGTAAAACCCAAAATTGCATAAACAATCATGGTGGGATTTGTTAACTTTCCGGGCGTCGCAAAACTAATTCACGTGCAATAACCGATAGCTCCCAGTAGTTCGCTGAAATTTTTCTTGTTTTATTCTTAAATGTAATTTACTTTGAACATAAAAGTTTTACCGCTTCAAGATGCTGGTAATTGTCGAAGTGTGAATGCTTTGTAGCTCAGAGTACCATAAAAATGGAGCTTGGAAATATCTACATTTGAAATGAATTTTTTTAAATAAAAATTTTACATCATGGTCCCCTCCCTTATATTTTTAAGGTGTTGTGATATTTTAGCACAGCGGTGGTGTCATAACATGCCACCGTGTCGGTTCGCAAGTATGGACATGTAGATCGGCGCTCTGCTCCGATGGGTCTCATTAAAATCTGGTTTATACCTTGGGATACTACGGTCGAGGATCACATGTTATGATTTTCGGCGGACTCGGTCTCTATGGGAAACCATGTACACGGCACGGAAGGAATTGGTCCTAATTTGAATTCATGAATATAATGCATTGTAGAGGCTCGAACCTTCGAGCTCTCCTGTTAACTGTCAAACCTTTCATTGGGTTATTTCATGCTCCTCAGGCGGAAATCACAGTGGAGGAATAATTTTAACTGTACTGTCAGAGAGTTTTTATGGTTTAAATATTTTGCCTACCTAATTTATATATCCCATTTATTTATAAATCTGCCTTTTCTAGTAAAAGGCTAGTTACAAAAAAGGTTTTCATGAGATTTGATTAGATGGGCACACTACTAGTTGTTCCTTAAATTGAAAATAAAAAGTTAAAACATAATAACACGAAATAACAGTCATTGGGAAATTGACCTCTTGAATGTGAAATCCAAGAAAAGGTTTTGTTGGAAAGTTCTTTTGTGGGTCGTCGTGTATTCGAAACCCGACGGTGTGTGAAATTCACACATCAGGGTAGTGTGCCGGTTATGGTTTCCCAGGGAGATCCGGTACCCGAAAAAATCACATAGCTTGGAGCTGCAGGTGCCCAGGGAGGCTTGTCCGGGAATCGAACCCGGGCCCTCCGGTCAGTAGTCCTACGCTCTAACCCCTGGACTACCGCAACCCGTATGTTTGCACGAGAGATGATTTCGTCGAAGTAACACGGAAGTGTTGAATAAATAAACTTGGACAGGAAAAAACAATATAGAACACATAAAAAGATCACTCACACGTTATTTCTTAATAATGTCGTTTCCTCTAGGGCAGACGGAGCTAAATTCCTTCGAAATTATTAAGAAAGAAGATGTGTTCTTTTTATGAGTTCTTATATTGTTTGTTGCTGTCCAAGTTTATATATTTTTTATTATTTATATTCATTCACATAGAAATAGAGATAAGGAAAATGGGAAAGGAACACACATAAAGGACGAACACAAGAGAGGTGGGGAAGGCGGATTTGAGCAGATCACTAATGTAATAATATAGTATTATATATACATATATATGAACTAGGACAGCAACAAACGATTTTAGAACTCAATTAAAGAACACACGTTATTTCTTTATTTTTAATTTTTATACGTGTATCTTGTGGGTCGCGGTAGCCCAGGAGGTAGGGCGTTGCACTAATGATCCCGGGTTCCGAAGGTCCCGGGTTCGATTCCCGGGCAAGGCACTCGGCACCTGCAGCTCCACCCAAGCTAGTTGATTTTTTCGGGTACCAGATCTTCCTGGGAAACCATAACCGGCACAGGGAAAGGAACTGGCCCCCCTACCCTGATGAATGCATTTCGCACGCCGTCGGGCTTAGTACATGGGTGAGCTCTACCATCACCTACTAAACCGACCTTCGGGTTAATTACTGTGGTTATGGTTTATTTTATACATAACTTGTACAGCAACGTATTTATATATATATATATATATATTTTTTAACTTGTACAGCAACATACATTTGGACGCTTCAATAGAAAACAAAATAAAATGGATAACACGAGAAAGGACCCTCGCATTGTAGATTGTTTGAGCTTTCGCCCTTCTTTGAGGCCTTTTGCAAGTCAGGCTCCTTTTACATGTTACGTATTTTATTTTGTGGTCTATTGTGCCGTCCAAATGTTATATATATATTCCCCCCGCCCCCACACTATGCCCGTTTGGGAAAAAAAACTAAAATCATGGATGATCATTGTGATTGCAGAGCCGCCGCCAAATTTCTCCTGAAAGCTTAGGAAGCTCTGTCAAACTTAACCTCTGTACATATTTTTCGTTTTAAAAAACAGCTCCTAGGCATGGAAATGAACTCCAAAATTGGGCCACAGCTCAAATAGCGAAGCGAGGAATTTGCATTTTTGGCGAGCGTATGGATTCTAGTGGAGGAGTGAAAATTACTTTTAAGCCAACTCCGGTGCGTGGGTTAAGTTAATAACATATTGATTTTTCTTTTCTTACCCGGAAGTAAATAAGCCTGCGCTTAAACCACGAGAACGGATTTGGGGCGCATGCGTATCCGAGATTCACGCATATTCTACTGTAAATATTTTTGTCGACTTATGGCAAAATTCTTTGCAGTTTGTAATCGGATTTCACTTGCTCATCTTAATATGGCAGAGACTGGGACATTGTGCCACCGGCCTAACAGCATGTGGTTGTAGTAGGTAAACCTTGCACGGATTTTAAACTGTGAAGAGAACTGGGCTTCCGCCGTAAATGGAGTATGGTACTATGGCCTTAAAGATCTTGGTTTTAGTCGTATAATTTTTTCAAACAATAAAATAACCTGAAGGACCCTGGAAGTCTTCACAATTCAGAGAGAGATGCTCCTCAATTGTCAGTTGGTCACAGGGTACCCAAAAATATTCTCAGAGCCCTTGAAAGATGTTATATTTTTAATGTATAGTTTAAATAGTGTGGTGCACATCGAGCGTTTCAATGAAATTGGTGATAACAACATTCTGTTAATCGTAACTAATAAATAAATCCGAAAATTGTTTGTTTGTTCAAGTCTTACGTCACAACTAATGCACCAGTTGAAATCCACTTTCTTCGTAATATTTTTGTTTTAAAGTCGCGAAAATAAATTTCCGTGTAGTACCGTTTCGATTAGCACATTATTGTTGTATAAAATAATTTACCTACGAACCTGGAAGTTTAACTAATAGATTTAAATTTTCTAATTATGTTAATTCTTTTTCTGATAGCTCGAATCTCGTCTTAAGGTAAGTGCTATCGTAAATTTGAAATGTTTAGCAAGGTTTAAAATAATTTTATTAGGTTAAAATGAGCCGATTTCTAAAATCCGAAATTCCGGCCATTTCTGTCTCAGTGGGTAAAAGGCTTAAGAGTACGTTAGCAATTCATTTTGGTGTTATAATTCAATTCCACATGGCCTTCGGAATAGTTGTATGCCTCCATTGGAGCTCATGTATTTACACGTTTAAGAAATCCTTTATATGTAAACTTCTCGAAAAGTACTTCTGTTTAATTTTATTAGCCACAGTGGAAAGAGACGATTTTTTAAAAAAATAGTAAAGAAATAGCCCTTTTTTTTTGAAAAAAATAAGAATCTTGCACCAGTGATCTGATAGAACTAAGTATGTTACTACTCGGCTCCCTTTCCTTTGCTTGGCTAAATATTTTCCCGTTTCCAGTATTTCTTAGTTTGATTACAAGAGTTGTCACTTTTTCACCACCTCCAAAGTTAACACAAAATTACCGAAACGTAATTTTGGCATATGTTAAGTGTATTCTTCCTCCTGAAGTTTGTGAAATTTCCATTGGTTGCACTTTCCGAAGTTTCTGTCGCTTTCAACCCGCTGCTGATTAATTCCACATAATTTTCCAACAACTTCCTCCAGAGTTTTCGATTTCCGCCGTTTTCTTTGTGACCCAGACGAAATTACAATCAAACCACAAAAAAGAATGACGTGGTTGGACAGATGACTCTGCTTTGCATAACCAATAACTTTTTTAATAACAATATTTTACTCAACCTCTTTTTGAAGTCATGATGCCCCCGTATCACTAGTTACAGCGGCTAATTCGTCAGTGCGCCATGCGTGCATGCAGGCGCTAGGCCTCTCATTTCTTTGATTTTATTGCGAAATAGTCCTCGATAACTGAAAATTTTCCTTGCGTGGGTTGATTGGTTTCGTTCAAGTTTTCTTCAGAAGTTGGAAATGACTGGCCATAATGTAAGTGTGGATAAATAGAGTATGTTTAGTGAGTGCAAACAAATTTATCCAGTCAATTAACTTTTTCGGGACATCAGTCACCCGAGCAGAGAAAACAAAGTTCTCTTAGAAACACATTGCCGCTACTAACGCAAATAACATGGTAGTCAAATTAAAGAAACAAAAGTACGAACTTTGCTACTAATTTTTGTCACTTGTGAAGAATGTTTGCGGCACGTAAACTAAATATTAAAATATAAATAAATGCAATCTGTACGTTTTACGGGTTCCCCCCGCGTTGAGTTGTGTCTATTGACGACGTTTTCGCCAGCAGTCCCGCTGGCATCTTCAGGTCTGAAGTGAGGAAGATGAAGTGCCAGCGGGACTGCTGGCGAAACCGTCGTCAATAGACATAACTCAACGCGGGGGGAACCCGAAAAACGTACAGATTGCATCTCATCACCGCGGAAGCCTTCGCAGTAATATAAATAAATACTTTTGTTCCTTGGGTTCCATCAAAATCATGTTGTGTTTTATATATGGCACATTTTTCATTTTTCTTCAATTGATCAATTCTTTGATGATACAATGAGCCCAGGGTACGAGTAAACAATTGTGGTTTCCGCGGCGTTTATCCAGAATGGTTAAGGCTTTCGGGAATTCCTCCGCGTCTGGGTGTCTTCGATAACCCGGCGTCGGACTAACGCCCGAAAACCTTGACCATCATTCTGTCTTCGCCCCGCAGCTAAGCAGACGGATTTTGCAATGCCATGTGTGATGGCGAAGATATGATTATTTAAGGGTAGTATTGATTTTTCAGATATTAAAACTACATTTATCTTTTTTTTTGTGCTTTTTCAAGATTATTTGATAAGGATTGCAAAGATCCACAGTATTTTCCCACTGCAAGGTTGTTTCGTTAACTTAAAATTTTAGAAAAAACCTTGCCCACCGCTATCCCCACAATATTTTAAAGTGATTATTATAAATTAAAATGTAAATTAAAAATTAGGTTTGGTGTGGTGATACCTCATCACAGTATTGATTTTAAGTATTATTTTTGTACAGATCCTCAGCATCATATTTTTTTAATTAATCTTTTGTGTGTGCTCTGAAGAGGTTGTGATACGCGATGTGAGGTAAAGATTTAGAGCCCTTTGTTCAGAAACAACATTGTGAGAGTAGAAATCTTTCGCAAAATAAGTAATTTCCCGTGTTCTTGGGGTGATGTGTTAGTCATGCCTATCAGAGTCAACCTAGGGCTACATGATATATTTGGGTTTCACCTCACCTTTTCGTATGTTAACTTAGTGCTTTAGTTTTACTGTTTGGGAATAACCATGCGGCCTTAATGACGGTCATTTTTATGATCTTGCGATCTCTGAAATTTAGTTCTAGCACCCAATATCTGTTTAGAGAAGTTTTTTTTTTCTTGTCACGCTTACAACTGGTGTGATTTCCTCGGTGAAAAATGAAAATAACTGCGTAGAACATTAGCTTTTGTTTTAATTGATGTGGTCGAAATGAACCATGCTCTAATTTCAGTTCGCTAGATTTCGTCTGCATGAACCCAGAATATTTCGGCGATTTAGAAGAGGACTTTAACGCCCAAAACATGCAGAGTACTCGAAGCTGGGTTATCCAAGGCCGAAAATTTCTTCGTTGCTTACGGTGAATCCCGGTAACTAAATTAGACAATTCCTGCTATCTCATAGGTATTGCTTTTATCTAAAACTCTATAATGGACACGTTTTGGTTTACCAGATGGGCGCCGAAATTTGGTCACTTGCACGTTATGATGTTGAATCTCTAAGTTTTTCGCAGCATCTGTTGATGCTGAGTAAACTTAGACTTTCGAATTTTTCTGCCAATTAATTTCGCGTGTTTTTCGACTTTTTCCCGCGTTGCAGCTGGCTTTTGCAAGAGCGAATGGACCGCTAATATTCGGGTACATGGCGAAAAATATTAAGACTGTCGAAGTGCTTTTCACATGTGGAAGTCTTTGTCTTACAATCTGATGTGCAAAACATTCCTCAGGTAGTACTCTTCGAATCCCGGGACTTTATTTCCTTGGAACCATTTATGTTTTAGAATGATGACACCCGAATGCGGATGTCCCACCTGGCGTTTGTAACCATTAAATAACGTATTACCATACTTTGAATAACCCTTCAATGCAACAATTTCAGAGCGTAAAAATCGCCGATCGCCTTGACCGGGATTCGAACCCGGACCCCTCGATGCTCGGCCAAGTGCTTTAGCTAGTTAAGCTACCGAGGTGTCCTCTTAAACTCTGAAATTTTGGGTTTTTAAAGGAACAAGATGTTGTGACGAAATACCGTACAATTTCAATATCACAGGCATTTTTACACTCTGGAATTGTTGCAGGGAAATACATATTAGCGGATGACTCCGTTAAAAGTTACTGTTGCGGCATCTCCCGCAGTTTGTTGGAATTTGTAACAAGCCTTTGTTTTTCCTTACGTTAATGATATTCTAAAATAAGAATCGGCATTCAATCAAGAATGAATGATTAATTTTGCCTACATTTTCTTTATTTATTGAGAGGTAATGAGCCGAAAAGATCGTTAAAACTTCGACGATTTACGCGGCATTAGATAATTATGCGGAGTTGTTGAACGTTCACATTGGTGAACATTTGAACATAGGTCTTTAAAAGTTTTTCTATCCAAATATTTTCCTTTAAATGTTTTTATTTTTCTGTGTGTTTTTGGTTTGTTCAATGAAAGAACTATATTGTGAGGTTTTTTGACTCTACATTTAAAGAAGTTATTTCCTTGTGCTTGTGTGATTTTCAGGATGTCCTGGTGTTACTGTTGGGCTTCTTGTTCATGTGCGCCATTGTGTGGAACAATATATCATCATTTTTATCTGAATTTCGGTTACATTTTTTTACAAATCCGTATTCTTTTGAGCGAGGGTCCGCTGTTGGTAACTTAGGCTTGCTAAAGAATTTTTAATCAGGGTATTGTGCGCATTTTCCCTGGTGTAAGTTTGCTTTCTGCATGAAGGGTGAAATTATGCGATCAGCTCGACACAAAAATGAGACCCAGTCATTCTCTGTCATTTTTCATCCTTGTAGTAAGTAATTATTACCTCGTGACACATTTTTTTGCCCGAAAACATACTTGTTTGAGGAAGTGAAGCACCTTGGAAAACTTTCTTCTTCATATTTCGGTAGCAGACTTCGTGTTCAGGCCTGTGTACATTTATGGCGTGACCTAACACACGCTGCGTCTTATGCGGCATTGTGTGGATGTAGATAAAGATAAGCGAATTTCACCTCCTATCCTTAATCATGGATTCCAATCTTATGCGGAAATATTGCAAGGAAGGCCCTTTAAGGATTGAATTTACCACTTCCATTGGGGATCGACGAAGCGCTGTTGTCGGAATTTTTTATCGCGAGGAAAAAGTTTGATCCTTAACATTTCAGACAGGTTATCTTGGTAAGTGTCCCGTTGTTTTTACAAGTATATCTTCGAGAAGGGTTGACGTATCCTCGGAAATAATGTTCTCAATGAGAATTGGTCCAAACTTCCTTCGTAGCGACTAAAATGCAATAACGCTGTGATTATATTGATACGCATGATTTCTCTGGCTTCAGTTAGTAAATTACGTACATAAGTTGCCACATATCATCACCATATCAGTCTTGTATTGTATATCTTTGTATTCTAGCGCCCTCTTTGATGCCCCTTAGTAATTTCAGTCATCTACAAGTTGAAGATTCCTTTCCGTTGCCGTGGACTGGCCGCCATATCCTTTCTCCGCGTCTTCCCAGAAGCAAAAAGACCGCAGCAGTAGAAATCTATATATTATGCGCAGCAAAATTAAATATAAATTATATATTGACTGATATTTACCAATTAAAGAAAATAGGTTCGAATTTTCTTCAACTATTTGTTTGTCAAATCCCGGCTTGCACCAAATTTCGAATCTCTCTCCGTCTCCGAACTTGTATTTTAACGGCGCTTTGAAATAATAGCGCAAGCAATACCCATGATTAATGTAAATCGTTGAAAGTGTTCTAAAATACTCATTCCGACAGTGCAGTGTGCATAGACTGTATATTTATTGAGAGTCAATTTCTTAAGGTAAAGTTCTCGGAACTGGAAGAAAGTTTTGTATATACCGGTAAGAAACAAAACCATTGGCAAATAATGACCAAAATAACCTATCCTACTGTTCTAACTCCATTGTATTTGAAGTTACGACATTCCTCGACATTCGAAACTCCAAAACCTGTTAGTCTTCAATAAAATCTCGAAAAACCTTAGTATTATTTTATTCGTGGTTTTATAAAAGGTGATAATGGATAGTATCATTTAAAATTTTCAATAGTTTCAATTTTTCCACGCTTCATGTTGATTTGCAAACTGCGAGTGTATGCAGAAAATGAAAAAATAACATAAAATAAATTTACATGCTCTACTGCCTGCATGCAATACTACCCCGGTACATTCACTTGCGGCGGATTGAGGTCTCAATAAACTTCGGGAAGTTCCAAGGAAAATTGACCGGTGAGGTGGGAGGGCATCGTCTTTTCCCCTTTATAATATTACTATTAAATGCATGGCGTATGGCTTTTTAACAATCAAAATTTTCGTGGTAATTGTACAAAGATAATATCCGTGGAAAAATTCGAGACCCCGAACTTGAACTGAACTCTAATTAAAGAGTTCCGTTCTTACCCGTGATGATGCACTCATGTAAAAAATTCACCTCGTCATTCTGAGGTCAAATGGTGGAAAACAAATTTTTGTTTTAAAGATTGCATATTTCATTCAAAAGAAAGTGTAAAACTTCGTAAACATGTATACGCCGAATTCTGCGGAGCTTTATTCGATCAAGACGGTCAAATTTGATGCAAATTCCACAGTGCTCCAGCTTTAAAGCATCATAATTTATAATACATAAGGTCATTATTTCGGCACTGTTTTTCGCTTGGTCTCTGGAAACGCATTAACCAATGGTAAGTATGCGGATCGGCATTTCGAGACATTCCGATTTACTAGATATAGGTGGGCCACCGGAAAACATGGTTTTCAATACTCGTAGGATAAGATGTTGCATTGTTACACGATGCTCTGGCTATAAAGATGTCACTACGCACGCATGGGACCTCAACTGCGGAGTTACACCACATATATGCTAACGGAAACAACGTAAATGCTACTAAAATACTAGCTGAAATGCTAGCCACATTTATTTTTTTTGCATTTTAATGTCATGTGCTTCCTCAACTTTACATTCCCCTCGTCTTTTTAAGCCATCACTTGCGCGTTCAGAGAAGGGCGGAAAGAGGCCAAACTGCCACCCGAATGATGCCATTTAAAGTTAAGCGACCCTCTCGTGGATCGCGCCTGATATGAGATATTATGAAACCCACTTCGGCGACTCGAAGACATGGCAGAAAAGGTGGCTCGCTAAAGCGTCGAGTTCAGTTTGAGACTTCACCCCATTTAAGACTCGATTGCCGAGGGTCCGACCAATGGTTTTTTTTGTAGGCCAACTTAGGTTACCTATAGTACGTCACTTCACATGAGATTGAAACGGCAGACCTATGGTGAGTATCACATTATCACTGGAACAGGGGGTGCGGGTGTTAATGCCTGCGAAACTTGTTTGGTTTTAAAAAAGGGTAGAATTAGTAAGCGGGACTTCACTGAATTATTGTTGGTAAAATTTCGCAAATTCACTACCAATAGGGTCGAGAGGCTGCGTAATTCATTGGTACTTTCAAGTGGAATGTTCGTCTTATTCTTTTACGTCTCCTCTGGACAATGATTCAGATTCGGCTCTGGGCTGGATTTGCATCAGTATTGTGTGCACAGCTGTGGATTTTTCGTTGCTGAAAAACGCATACTCTATGACAGGCGAGCTCGCAAGAGCCATAATTTCTGGTATATGCCGGTTTCCCATCCAGACAATAATTTCTTCAATTAAACAGTGGCCTGGGATACTTAATGGAATATAATTTCTCTCTTCGGTTGTTCCGATTTTGTGTCACTGGTGTATCACTTAAGATTCTCCTAAGTTTTTCCTCAAGCTTTCCAGGAACCAAACCAGTATAATTCTTTGGAGTTAGCAGGTTGGCGTTTACCTTACTTCAGTAAACTGGCCGACGATATGAACAGATCGGCGACAAATTTTATTGCTATGAAGTGCCGTCATTACCGTTAAAAACTCGAGACCCTTGAAAAACAAGACGCAAACAAAAACAGAACTACTTTTGAACAGGCTAGTGGTTTCGACCGACGTGAGGTAACTTAATGCTCGAAAGAGAATAATTGGTAGGTTTAAATAAAAAAATTAACGTATTTAACGGCTCAAATTAACGTATTTATGCAATGAATTTTAATTGTCTTCCGCCCACTCCTTTCAAATTTGTCTTGGGTATAAATATTTGCACTGCGAATCCTGTTTTACCTATCTTTACTGGTATATTCTCTGCATGTGACGTTTTCCGTTAACATATGGCGGTAATCATTCAGTGAAATAATTTATTTCCCGAAATTCAGTGTAGAATGGGAATCCGCAGAGATAAACGTATTTCACATCAGTAACACTTTCTCACGGCCCATTTCATTAATATCATTTGGTGGTGACAGATTGCACCAGAGTATTTGTCGAGGTGTATCCATATCTCTGATGGAGAACGCCTATTTTTACAAGCTTTTCTGCTTTACTGTTAAATGTTTTTACCAACTTTTCTGCCTTCCTGTTATATACTATATCCTTAATAAATTTAACACCATCTTGATTATCTGCGGGCGAGAATTTCATGTGTTTAATTTTATATCCATACAAATTCTTCTTCTGGAAAAATTCGGTTATAACTTGTACTTCAACATGTAGTTTGCAATAGAGTATACCTATATGGTAGCGATTTCCATATTTACGAACAGCTGATAGAATGCTTGGGTCTGTCTTGAGAGTTGTTAGGGTTTTCCCCCTTCTGAAGTAGTTGTGTGTGAAAAAAACAGAATGAAATCACTTCTTTAAGATACTTCCAGTTTTAGTTGTTATCTTCAAATAAATGACGCACTCGCCAGCAATAACCACCTTGAAAAACTGGTAACTGTAATGCGGACGTTAAGAAGTGCCTCATTACAATTTTGCCGTGTGAGCAATTATGACGGAAAAAACCTAGGGAGAACAAAGAACAGCAACTTAGAATATCAGGGCACTGCTAACCAGTAGAACCAACCTAAGAATCTGAAGAGGGAAACGAAACAGCTGAAGAATGTTATCGTATGGGTTTCAATGAGTTTGTGTTGGCCAGACGATAGGGATTTCTATGGTGACGAAGTAAGAAACAATTCATCCTGGAAACCCAACAACTAATTCGCGAGAAGATAGGCATTATTTTAAGCAAACGAGTGGGAGAAATAGTAAAGGAATGAGTGTCTTATGATGTAAGGATAGTATGGTGTTGTAAGACGTAAAACCAAAGGACACGGTGTTCATCCAAAACCGTAGCGTGTATAATTTAATCTGGGAACAAGTGATCTTTTCTTTTTTGACTCGAGGGCTGCGCCCTGTCAACTGTCTTTTCAACACATAATCCAAGATGCAGCTCAAATTGCACGCCAAAGGATAAGTGGATGGGTGCTTGGTATGGGTGAATCTACATCTACATAATACCCCGCTAGCCGCCGCAAGGGCGTGTGGCGGGGGGTGTTAGGTCACCACCCAAAAGGAAAGAAGAAATACCGCATTCAAAACCAACACACACATGCAAACCCCAATCCACAGCAGTCATTCATTCATAGAATAATGTATGCATACCAAGGTTTGCGGATGATATAGTCAAATAAAACAGTTTCTGGCGTAACTTGGTGGAAAATCTTCATACTGACTTTTAATAATCAAACCACTTTACTTTTCCACATAAACAAATAAGTTTTTGTGGAAAAGTAAAGTGGTTTGATTATTAAAAGTCAGATGATATAGTCATTGCGGCAGGAAGTGAAGGCAAATGACATGCTGTAATGAATGTCTTTATGGTTGGTGAGTATAATATGATACTTAACGGAAAAAAGGAGAATGGTTTGCAGATAAGGTCATTATGCTAATTGTAGGTAAGGATGAAAGGAAAAACATGCAGATGAAGGAAATAAATTCTTTGGGGTAAATAATTACAAATTGTGCCAAAAGCAAAAGGGAAATAAGAAATTGAATGGCAATAAAAAAGAGTTTTGATTGGAAAAAGTAACGTAGCATAGTAAAACATTACACGTAGCTTAGATTTAAGGAATAAATTAATGACAGTTTTTGTGTGAAGCGGTGGATTATATCAGTGCAAACCCCTGGACCATAGATGAGAAGGGAGAAAAATGATGGATCCTTTCAAAGGTTGGGGATCTTCGATGAATTTTGGGAATATGTTAAGTAGGCAAAGTTTTTTTGGACGAACTGGTAGGAGGCGACATAATCAGAGAGCATAGGGAAGACCATTGTTAGGAGAGTGTGAGCGGGTAAGATATTAGGAGGCAAAGGCAATAATATCTGGCCCAAATGAGAAAGGATGCAGGAATAGCATCTTATGAAGAAATGAAAAGGAAGCCTCAGAAAAGGTGAGTTGGAGGTCTATATTCAAACCAATCTAAAGATTGCCAGCTCCAAGTAGGTCTTCCAACCAAGTCCCGTCGGCGAGTATTTAGAATTGCTTTTCGTTCGGTCAGAGGATTGAGGTATTTGGTTGGTCTGTTCAGTTTAGTTTAGTTCTGTATGAGGAACGTTACGCATGACTAACTTCAGCTTTATGTTCATCATCACTAGCCATTGGTTTGTCATAGAATTACTCCGTGAATACATTATTCATTAGACTATGTAGAGTATGCTTAGTTGTCGAGAGTACGCATTTGGATCTTCTATTGACTTTCAGTTGCTGGCGTCTGGTTTTACACCCTTATACTGTGTGAACGGGTAAAGAGTCCGTCTTCGAAAATCGATCGCTGTGTGATGGGGAAGTTCATGCTCAGGTTGGCTGTATATGCTCCTTGCTGTCGCGTAAACCTCCTGGTTTCATGAAGCGATTCTCCAAGCAGAGACCGATATTACCTGTCTACCCTTGAGTTGAAAACATAGTGTAGGGGAACCTTTTTTCATTGAGTCTTCAACTACATCTCACCGAATGTCTCCCATAGCTTACCAAATCGTTCCTGCCAACCGATATCCAAAATTGA
This sequence comes from Hetaerina titia, assembly GCA_037158775.1. Taxonomy (NCBI): domain Eukaryota; kingdom Metazoa; phylum Arthropoda; class Insecta; order Odonata; family Calopterygidae; genus Hetaerina; species Hetaerina titia. The sequence continues at coordinate 43,551,275 of CM073772.1, read as the reverse complement.
AATTTCATATAGTGGAATAGAACTTGTGCTGAAAAATATTAATCCTAACGAGTTCACCAGACCCGATCATATAAACCAGCTAGTATATTTAAGGAACGAGCGTCAAAAATTGTGCTGTAAATATTAATTATATTTAAGAAGTCGCTAATAGACCACAATGTTCCCAGTGTTTGGGAAACGGCCAATGTGAGACCTACGTTTAAAATCGGAAGCAAGGAGGAACTGAACAAACGGACATATTGCCTTCACATCCAAATAATGTAAGGTAATGGAATATTTAATTGCGTTCGATGGTGAAACACCTCCGTAGTCAAGAGTTATTGATGACAAAACAGCACTCTTACCGAAAGGATAAATCCTGCCAGACACAACTTGCGCTTTTTGTTCATGATACTTTGGTTCAGGAGAGGGTATTGTACCAGTGGACGCCGTTTTTTTAAATTAAAAAAAAAGATTTTGACAAATTATCTCATAGTAAACTACTCGCGAAGCTAGAAGCCTATGGTGTCGATAAAAGTATATTGGGGCTGAATGAAAGACGTTTTGAATGGGCGCGTTTAAGGGATAGTCATAGGTTGTGTTATCTCTAATGCAGTAGAAGTCACGTATAGTTTGTCCCAAGGAAGCGTTATGGGGCCTCTTCAATTCCTTCGTTACATGAGCGATAATAACTGCAGGGATAGATACGTTTACTTGCTGACGTTGCAGTGGTTTACGGAGATGTCGATGAGCCTGAGGATTAAGTAGTTTTAGCAAAAGACCTAAATACTATGCAGCGTTTGTTAGACACATGGCAATGAGTATTAAACTGAATTAATTGCGTAGTGATGAATTTTGGGGAGAAGATCAATCTCCTCCCGAACGCCTACTGCATCAGGAGTACCGAAATAGAGAGTTTAGACTCTATGTAATACTAATGGCGTTACCCTTACTCACGACCTCTCAGGAGGAGAAATCATGTAAAGAAAACTAAGAGTATTAAGTGTAGAACAGATTAAGATTTAATTTTTCCTACAAACGATAGGGGATCATAATAACGCCCGACTGCACTGGGGAGGAAAAGTATTTTGGGCCAAAAGTAGTCTGGTGTGTAATAACCACCTCTCACAAACCCTAGCGCTGGATTACAGGGTACTATGTATTGTAATAAAACTAGTGTTTGGTTTCGTTATGTCGTGGTAGCGGTGCAGGTCAAAATCCCGAATGTGTTCGTTTCATATGCCCCCTAATTGTTTTGGGGAAAGCTAATATATCAAAGTTTGAAACTGTTATTTGTGGCACAACCTGATATCGGTTGAGCGTCTTAGCAATTATGATTTGAAATTAAATTGTCGTAGGAACAGGTTATGTTCACGTCATCACTATGACCCAATCAAAATTATTTATTTTAACCAACCATGTTAGTCTCGGGGAGAAATACTTGCTTATTAAATTTTCCGTGTTTCTCGAAATTTATTGTCAAATGGATGTTCCACATTTAATTCACTCATTTTTCACTCAAGAACATAGGAATTGATACATAATCACAAGTTCATCGCGATTCTTATTATCTCCGTATCTCTTTCGGAAACATTCAAGACCAGGACCACGTAAGAGTGTCGTAAATTGTTCGATCGTTTTTATACTTTTGAAAGGTACACCTGCTCCTTGTGATGCATAAAAATTCAGTGGTTACCCACTGAACGCTTCCAACCTAGTGGGTCAAGCGGTCGGCTACTGACCAGACCCCTTGGGCTCTAATCCGGGTACACCCTCAGCTTCACTCAAGCTGTATGATTTTCCTAGTACCAGTTCTTCTTGGGTATCCTCCTGGGGTTCAGACCTGTAGAGCTTAGTACAACGTGTGCTGCACCTTAACCTATCAAGCCTAGCAAAGTTTTATTACTGTCATTGTTTTTCATACCAAGAAAGTTTTCACTACATCGTGTAGAGTCACCATCAAGTTTATCAAGAGAATTTCTCCAGCGTATTTGATGATTTATTTAATTATTTGTTAATTAATTTAGTGAGAATGGAACAAATAAAATTGACGGAAAGGAAAGCAAATAACGAAGAGGTAGGCATGTTAGGGGAAGAAGAAGATTTTTGGGATAAATTCGAAGAAGGGGTACCGAAACCGGTAATGGAGAGGAAACGCGAGGAAAGCGAGGTGGACGGAAGGAAAAAACTGGACAATTTGGATGGAATTAAGGGAGGTAGAAAGTCTGCACGACTAAATAATGAGCCATTTTGTTATGTAATATGGGAATTTGGCATATTTTGTGCCCTTTTAGTTTGGGATTATTAGTACAGCAGTGTACAGAAATTGGTCAATCGAAAACCTGCCCTAACCCGGCAGACTATCGCTAATAATAATATTTTTTTGCTAAATTAGATGGCTGAAGTTATTGATGTTGTTCCACCTATGCTCCTGAGCGTAGACCCTGGATCGACCACAATGCTCTTCGCTGTTTACTTAATAGTTTGGAATGGTGAAGTAAGTGATATGGAATAGATTACCCAGATTCATTGGTGCGAACGCTTTTCTCGTGGTTCGATGTGTGTGCGCAAATCATTACTGATCAAGTTAACAAAACGAGAGTGTGTGTTTACTCCACGTAGGTGGATTTTAACCAGTCTTGAATTCTCCGGTCTGGTAGAATGCTGATGGCTCCACCGCGTGGCCTTGAATAAATGTCTAGGAAGTGCACTGAAAAATCTCTTGCTTCCAGAAACATTGTTTTCGTTTCCTCTTTACGTTTGCAAAATGTTGGGTGCTTTCACATTGAGAATGGAGTTGGGGCTTGACCATATAGTATACCGTCGGCGTGTGTAACTATCCCTTTGTACTCGACATGTATATCAACTGTGTCGACACTATTTTCGTACAACTAAAAAATTGGTTATTTCCTGTTTCCATGGACTCGACTGGAAGATTTTTATCATTGTATTTCTCAGCGGGTTGTACGTATTCTTTTTGGTGGTAGGCGACTTAGAGGTTGCGAAAGAATTTTAGACATGAATACAGCCTTTAAACATTTATACTTAACGTTCAATCAATCAGATGTAGTATTTGTTATGCATTACAATAAAATACTTAACATAACCGATGATGATAATTTATACCTAAAAAACATTACTGAATAGTTTTCATCTTATAAATTAGTACTTTTACTCCCCACGTAATTTTAGGTAATTGTTAGTGTGTGGAATCGTTATAACACGTGAAGTGAGGGATGCTACTGCATGGAAAAGACTCGCCTCTTGTAATAAATCTGAAGTTGAAACCCAAGGCACATTTTCCCGTTAGTTCTGTGTATTTGAGACTAGGATATAATCTTCGCTGAATGTACGAAAGCTGGGAAGAATTCGTCTTTCTTATATTTACAAGACTTGGTCGGACGGTGTACTACCCCAAAACTTCTCAGTTTACTTTGAGTCATGCGTTTATCATCGGTAATTCAGATGTCTTCTGGGAGTTCTTCAAGAATGATTCTAAAATTTGGCGAATAGTAGTGAATTTAGCGGTCATTACTGTACGGAGTGGAGTAGCTAGTGCCATCGTAAGCCCACAGATCACTTAACGGTTGCATCATTGGAGCGCAAAAGACCAATAAGGGAAGTAGGAAAACTGAAATGTTTGGGATTGGTATGACTTTTGAATCCATATTGGTTACTTTTGTATTTTTATGTATTTTCCACGACGAATTATATCGTTTAAGATGAAATAATCCCAGTTGCCAATGGCACTAGGAGGTCACTTAGTTATTACTATACCGGTTTCGCACATCGTGTTGGATTTCTCGGCCTCCTTATATTAAGACTGCTCCTACCAATGAAATCAACTTGCCTCATTTAAGTTTGAATGTCGGGGGACCATGTGCGGTAAATATCGGAAATATTGTTTTTTTTGCCAACCCTTACAAGAAATGTGCGTTTGTCTATGCTTACAACACTTTCTTGTGTTACCGTTGCATTTAGGGGAGTTTGAAATTCATTTTATAGACTAAATTTTTTTGACCAATTAAACTGGTTTTGTGGTTCTTTCGATTTTAGTGACAACGATGAACATCCCCATGAATTAGGCTCTTTGAAAATTGGTGTAAATAGACGTCTTGGAGTCATAAAATGAATATAATTTAGTGCCGCAGAGTATTTTTCTAAAGCAGTGCATTGCCGTCTCTCGAGAGAAGGTGCATCGAAGGAGGTCTAAATTCATTGGCACCCAACTTTAAAAAAGTCTCGCATCTCTAGTTTATTTTTAGTACTTACTCGGATACTCTACATTTCGGATCCTATCTCGAGAGTAACCCGTTCTATCTTGCTTGCAAAATCGTAGGTCTTACTTTTGCTACGGTTTTCCTTGTCGCGTATACGTAGCTGCATCGAGGTTTGGTCTACTTCTCGGCCGTAGTAGTGATAAATAAACTGACATAGTCTCTCATATGCTTTTATTAATACTGTGAAATACTTGCACGCTCAAATGATTTTCTTTGTTTGTACTAATCGGTTGACATTCCCGTGGGTCAACGCGCTCCATTCCCAGTATCCGGTGAAAAGACCTCCCTTCAGAAGTCCCCGCTGCCTCAACCTCACTACGTCCAGTCCAAGGGTTTCTATTTTTAGTTTTCTCATTTCATTTTTAATTTCTTCTACTTCACCAGCTTTCGGCATTGTCCCTATGTTCCACGTTCCAATTTTAGAAGGCTTCATTTGATCTCAGTCCGATGCACCGTGTATTAGACGGAAAACAGGAACGTAAGCGTTGCACTCTCATTCTTGTTGTTGCATTGATTCTTTCAAGCGGTGCATCCATACGGATATGTAGGTTCTTGAGTGCAGTATCCTTGGCAAATGTGCGGTTTGTTGTATTTGCAAGATCGCGCTACACTCCCTTCTCCTTAATGCTGGAGCTGAGTTTTCGAAATATTTTCCGTCGTAATTAATAATTTTTAAACATTGCATCCCTTCCTTGTGCGCTCATTTAAATTAATTTCATCTATCTGGTTGAGATATATCCCTGGTTGTTCGCCTTTAGTTATTGCAGACGGCCCCAGGTTGACTATTCCATGTTTGCTGGTGGAACTAGAGTCTCAAATTGGTGACATGAAATTAATAAGGGCCAAACTCTTGAGTAGATAGTGTCCGGAGCTTATAGTTATCGGCTACAAATGAGTTCAGTTGTCGAGTCACCTAAAAATGAAATGACTACTGCAACTACTACTTAGATATCGGCACGATGCAAATAATCACTGTTGTGGGACCGAGTGTACTTTAGCTTCACGTGCTTTACATGTTTTATACACTAGGCGTCATCAAAGATAATCTGCCTTAAGCGACTGGAGAGCTGCAGCGGTGTACCTGATCGAGGCATCAAACCTTTCTCAGTCTTGTTATTTTCGTTGGCATTGCTTTGCGCCGTCTCAATTTCACATTTGCGAGCTTCGATGGAACTGCGTATGCGTTCGTGTGCAACGGTTCGCGGCGAAGCACCGCGGACTGCAATTCTTCCGCCGTATTCCGTTATCGAATCCCTCACTCTGACACGTCTTCAGTTTCATTTCTCTCGCAGTGGCATAGCTTTACTTTTCCGGTAAAATGGACAGTTGATTTTTTTTAGTTAATCCAGTCATCCGAATTACATAACATTGTTTTATCATTTTATTTGATAGGGATGAATTGAGGAAAGGGGTAGGTGGTTTAAGGTTGGCATTGAAAGGGCTGGAAGCAATTTATCATTGTCACTGATGTGAGAAATATAATTCATGGGGACGTGATAAATATTCCGCTGATTTCATATCTAGCTGCGTCTATTTCAAATGGTCCACTTGCTTAAAAAGGAGAGGCATTCATGGAATAATAATTTATTTCCTCATTTCTCATAAAGCATGGGAAGTTACCACTTAATCAAATTTATCCAAAACTAAAAGGGGAGATATTTTCAATACAACTAAACTTGTGCCCCTAAATTCAAACGGATAAATAACTGAATAATAATAACGGTTTGTACAACTCAATGCGCCCCTTCTCTCAAGTCCAGGAAATGGGATTAATAATTGCCGTGTATTACCTAAATTATGCGTGAATTGTTTGCATATTTATTCTCAATGTGCCTTAGAGCCTGGGATTTTTATTGTTTATTTATTTACCTGTAAATGTTTAACCCTAGCCTATACCTAGATACTTTGCATGGAAAATGTCCTGAAACCAGCTATATCTATGAAACCCACCAGGGCATACCTACCAGTCGAAACATTTACTGAACACGGGACGGTTGGCCCCACTAATCGAAACATTAGGGGCTATCTTTCTTTAAGTCATTGGCTCGTCGCGGATCCCTGGTGAGGAATTGATCAAGTGAATGGACAATTTGAAGTGCTTCAGTAATGTGTACCTCATAGGCCTGGTAGCGACATCTGTAAAGTTAACTTTTAGTGTAGCAGTTAGAAATGAAGTGTTTAAAAAAATAACCACATTACAGCTACATTAAAGTTGGCTTTTGCCAACGTTAAGTTTCTACCTCTCTCTATGATTCTACGTAACTAAACTTTAATAATTATAACTCGTGTTCGCTCATATCACATGTATAGGCGTGAAGGAAGATCTCACTTCTGCTTTATTACCAGGAGGAAAAAAATAATCTTTCTTTCGGAAAGAAATGGAAATATACTGTTTACAGTTCTGTATACTTGTCCGTTTGCGCCGGGAGTACTCCAATCGTACGGGAACCTTCTGTGGTAGCTACTTAATTATTTGCGGTGGATTTGTGTGATTATATTATATGTTAATGAATGTTTAGACCGTACAATGTTTTATTGATTCAGTGCCTAAAAAAATATGGAAAGGGTTATGACTATTTAAAAGCAACTGCTTACTCAGCTTCTTACTTAGAATAATATTATTATTACGGGACGGCGGAGTGAAGAAAATTCACATTTTTAGAGAGTTGAAACACTCTTTCATTAAATAAAGTCTCCATTTGTCAGGGACATAAACAAAATACTCGCTGTAGTTATGATTATAGCAGTGTTGCACAATCTGTCGAGAAGTCGTTACGCGGTAAATACAGTTTCAACAGGGGAATGTGGGAAGGTTGTCTCCCTGGATTATTTCAATGGAATAGCGAATAATCAGCTTTTTTTGTCTGAGCATTGGGCTATTATCTAGTATCGGTTGAATACCAGGTCGTGGTATCACCGCGCTGCACCGAATGCAACGTTATTTTAACAAATATAATCAATCTTAAATCGTTCCCCGTAATCGTAATTAATGAAATATTAATGTACTCGTGGATATACGGAATGAGGTCTAAATTTTGTTCGTTTTTTTTTGCTTTGCCATGCATAGTCTAGGTGAAATCGTTTTAATGAAATAAAATCCTACTTCGGAATTTCAACAAGTTTCCTTAAATGTTTTGAAGTTCTCGGAACAGGTTTTGACTATTTCCTGATGGCTGTGTGTGTGTATGTAATAAATATTTTTGTATGCACGGCAACTGTTTAAACTATTAACCTGACAACGCGGAAACTATTTTATTGCATCTTTATCTACACTAACCCAATTGGCCAGAAAGGCAAATGGCGAGGGATGTTAGCTCTCCAGTCATAGATACATATAAATTATATAATTGCACATATGCATAAACGTGTGCATTGATTTTCCAGTAATGGGTGATCGACCAACACTTCAAAATTCTGATTTTTTTTTAGTTGAACCCTTAAGGGTACTTGGGCTTGATTTTGTAATCCTACGAGTTTGGAGCTGTCGGTGTGTACTAGTATTTCTCTTATTTTGCCTTGGTTTGCCCGAAATGCTTATATCAAATTATATGGTGTGACCAAATCAGCTGTTCTGCATTTTTACAAAACTCTTAGCCTTTACTGTTCTTTTCGTAACTGATACGGATGTCTCTGAAGTACCGGTTTATTTTTATCATTAAAATATGAAATAATTAAGGAATTAGTATGGAACTTGAACTTTTATGCGGAGAATAAATTAAAGATTATGTTCATCATTTATCGCGAAAAATTAAAGCGTCCTTCACAAGCGCATTTATAGTCTTTTGGCCCTTTTGAATCCAGACGCCATAGTAACCACGTCGGTGGCCTTTTTAATGGGACGAATACGTAATCCATGGCTACCGTGGAAGAAAGTAAAAAATAAAATGTTTTTTTTTCGAATCAACTGTTGGGATATGATTCCGAGACTATTCCTTCATTTTCTTCTGCAGAAGCAAATTGAAAAACTTTTAATAGGCATGAGTAACGTAATAAGTTATCGTCAATTAAAAATGTTGTCATTTTTTAACATAAAAAGAAAAAAAATTTTGGAGAAAGAAGTTTGCTGGCATAATCAGATTAACGAATGCTATTATTTCTAAATTTCAGGATTGAGCTTAGTAGCCCAACAGTGACATTCCTCTATTTATTTATTTAATGAAAACGAAACGTAATGACCCTTCCTTGTGTTTTCCCAAAGTGGATACTAAACTAAGTCACTTTCTCACACCAGGAAGCGTTAGGCTCATCCCAATTCATCACAACCTTTAATGGCCCTAAAGTATCATCAGAGCAACTCCCATTGAATCATTATTATTTCTAATTTACGCTTCTCACTTTATGATATAGAATTGTTCTTCTTTAAGAATCTACCCAGTAATTTTGTTCTTATTTAACAGAGACGTTGGTATATATTGTTCAATGGTAACCTGATTGGTAACGTGGAATGGCGTAATAACTCGCGTTTTTTTCACACGTGTTTACATAAGGTCTGCTCCAAATGTTGTAGAATTTATTTTTTCCCGGGTAGAAGGATGGACGGACGGCGGTTTATTTGGCTGGGTTCGCAGGGGGTTAGTCTCAGGAAAGGCTGGAGGCCGGTGGCAATTGGCTCCCAGCCTTAACAGAGTGCGGATCGTTCCTTTGCGAAACCTCTATTAAGTGACTTCGTTACGCTCATGAAACGGTTACCGTCAAATTTTCCGTGAAACTGAGCAAAATCGGGTAGAGACTCATGACCATGCTCAAGGCAGCTTATGGTGTTAAACGCTATGGTAGATCGAGTGTTTTTGAGTGGAGTGAAGTTGTTTATAGAGGATAGAGAAGATGTTGAAGACTCGGAACGTTCAGGATGCCCTTCGACCTCAAAAAGTGACAATAATCATGCAAAGTTGAAGGCTTTGTTGGACAGGTATCGCAGATTCGCAGCAATCGCATAGTTTCTGATGAACTTAGCATCTATAAAGGTGATTTGCATTGACTTTTGACCTAAAACATGGGCACGAGAAAGGTGTGTGCGAAGTTGTTGCCGCGAGTGCTCTAGGACGAACTAAAGGAAACTCGCACGCGGATCTTCCAAGAGCTTCTCGACCAGCTTATCTCAGCCACCCCACTACCCTGACGTTGCCCCACCTGACTTATTTCTCTTCCCTCGCCGTAATTCCGTGCTGAAAGTACGTCACCATGGCTCAGTGGAAGCGTTACAGCAGACTGTGATGTGAGAGCTTAGCCGCATTCCGTGCACCGTCTTCCAGGTGGCTTACGAGGCGTGGTAAACCCGCTGGCAGTGGTGTGTGGACGCACAAGGGTGCTACTTCGAAGACCTTTGGGTGAATGTATCAATTCTGGCAATAAATATTTTTATCGACTTAGTCCTACTACTTTCGGACAGTCCCTGTAGCATATTTTTCTAAGCGAAAAAGCAAAACTCGAAAAAAAATTAACTCTCTTCTAAAAAAAAGCGTACATTTTACAGGGCAGCATGTATGTAGTTATACGAGGCAACATGAACTGGAGGATACCGAGGTTCCAAATTATTATCCATGTATTATGTATATTGTGGATTTTGAGGCAGTTTTTGAAGCAGTTTTGACCTGCGTAATATTTTTTTTCCTCAAAATGTATGACGCCTACTTTATCTGTACATAATTTGCATGCTTACGAATGATGATTGTTTGTATTCGAGTGTAAAATATCACTTAAAATGATTTTTCCTGAAAGTTTTTAAGATTCTTAATATTTGTATAAAACCATTCATTCGTTAATTTTTTTAAAATCTATCTTTCTGCCTTATAGCGCAGTAACTAAGGAATAATGCAGTTGTAGATGTCACGTTTCTGTTAATTTTCGACCGAAATAATTTTAGATGTAGTTGGAAAAAGAAATTATACGCTTGTACAATAGTGCTGTATTCAAGAAGCATTTAAGAGCCACACACAGAAGTTCTTTTAGTCACCATTTTAAGAAACGTGTTTTACGTCGCGAGCGTTTAGCCTTATATGGATTTTGAAGAAAGTGGATATCGTCCGGAATGTACAGAATTTTGGTGACTGCGAATGTTTCTTTCTTACCTTTAGTCTCTTGTGGAAGAGACAGAGGGGTCGGTGGGTATACCTGGCAATCAAGTGAAATCCACAGATTTTTTCGATTCGCCCTCCTCAATGCCGTCTCGGTAAAGGAAGACTAGTTTATCAACAACTGCTATTACTTATAGACCAGGTCACTTCCACAGTGATATTGCAGTGCATGAGCTAATTGGCGATTAATCGCTGCGAAGTTTTTATTTTAATTTAATTGCTTAGTATTCTCGCTGATATTAATGATTGTTTTTGTGTTAGGCCCACGCGAAACATTTAAACCCAAATTAATCATATGATAAATTTAAAGATAGACAAATTAATTAATAAAATTAAAAAACGGAGGTTCCGCAGAAAAGGTAGTTTGTTTGACGTTATGTAAAAATTAAATCGTAAAGGTTCGACTCATCACTGTCTACAACGAAATACATTGCACCATCAATGACATCCCCGGAAGCAGTTTGGAGTCATCGTGGTAAATACTTATAAATTTAACAATACAAAGTGACAACCCATTTTCTTAGGGGCATTGTTAGCACTTAGTGTTAACAGTGGCTCGATAACTTAGCGTTCACGTTAAACTAGAATTATTCGGACATGCAGCAAGCCCAAAACTGCACAACCTGTATACCTTTATATATATATATATATATATATATATATATATATATATATATATATATATATAAACTTGGAAAAGACGCTCTCCGGCGACGCACAAACACACAAACACTAACACAAAAAACACTACACACATAGAAACATAAAAGAAGGACACTTACATTGGATATTTACGTTTCGACGGCACGGCCGTCGTCATCAGAATCAGAATATATATATATATATATATTTGTTTAATAAACCTTTTGATATATTAAAATTACAATTCTGGGTACACGACCAGATATTGATTATGTGTTTGCTATTAAATTTCGGTAATAGAGGCAGTGCTATCTATAGCAAAGAATATACATCTACGCAAAAAGAATGTTTCCATGTAAAATCTTATGGAATTCTGTATCCGTTTCCTCCTCGGTCAGCTTAGTATTATCTTGTCAACATTACCTGACTACAATATAATGCCGAGATGACCAAAAGTTGTTTGATCGGGCGTTGCCGGTGGCGATCATTCAATTTTGTTAAACTGAAAACAGCCAGGATCTTTTCCTAATTCGAAATTTACTCTCATTTGCGTATTTTTTTAAAATATGAAGTTTTTTCAATGGTGAAGTTGCATATTTCCACATGCCGGACATGAAAGTAGATTTAGTTGCTAGCGCTCCAATAACTTGCGATTTTACTGAAGGCAACACGACTCTAAACAATAAATTGATGGATCGGAAGAAATTAGTAGTTTTGTTTGTTTATTGAATAGTGTAATGGATTGGGTGAAAGTGCAAGAGTCGGAGACGGTTCACCGTGCGCGTACTTCTATGATTAATCCGCATTTTTATTTTTACATTTGTAATTATCAATTCACTTTGTTTCATTTTTTTCTTAAAATAAACAGTAGAGGAATAGAGTATTTTTGAAGGGGTATTTGAGCAGAAAGAATTTTAATTTTTAACCGAATTCTATTCAGAAATCTACAGGTAGTGAAAATGTGTATCTGTCTCTTTTGTTTAAATGCGTATTTGCATCCCATTGGAGATGCATAATGTATTATAAATAGAGGCATTACATTTTCGATGTTATTGGGAACAAATAGAAATTTTATTAAGTCTTTCTTTTCTTGGAAAACATTACCGAACGCATCCTTCCACTCAAGTCACCAGTGAATACTGTCGATGGGGTTTGGTTAAGGTATTTTTAAAGATGATTGCTGGCGCGCAATGTTTATTGCATTGCCTTGCCCTGGTATATGTTTTACGTAACAGTCCGTAAAGCTGTTCACCTAATCCGCATCTCTTACCGCTTGTCCGTTATTTCGGGTCATTGTCATTATTTAAGAGATCCCGGATACGTATTACCGACCGCATAACAGTGTTCGAATGGCGCTTCGTCTATTGTAGAGGTATATTCTACTTATTCTTGCCGTCCTTACGCCGCGAATCTCCCGAGGCACTGGTTTTGGTTGCCCAGAAAAGGGTGATGTGTAATCCTTCCGGGAACTTATTGAGCTTCATTCGTAGTTATCGCGTGATATGTGTTTTAAAAATTCCGGGAACCGGCATATGCTCATACATTCGTGTGACGATGTTTTTATTTAAAAAAATGAAAACAAAATGCCATCCCATTCTAAAAAATGGTGTGCTGCTTTTTATTCAGATTCATGAACTGTTACATGATGGATGATTTCCTCCAACTTCAGGCCAATTTAAGTGAATTTTTTCCGAGTTTGTTAACTCTTTCAATAGAGCCTACAAAATGTGACCTTGCCTGTAGACATCATCTACATCTACATAATACCCCGCAAGCCGCCGCAAGGCCATGTGGCAGGGGGGTGTTAGGTCACCACCTGTAAAAGGGAAGAAAACAACATTCAAAACCAACACATACATGCAAATACATACGCACAGTGGTGTATACATTCATGCAAATATCCTTTCATTTTACTTGCATGCAGTTAGATATCTACCTTCTTTCGTTCTACAGGCATGCAATTACCTATTATAGGCTATACTATAGGCTATACTAACATCTAACAATATCACCTTAGGACGCAGTAAGAAATTTATCCAATATTATACATCCTGCGTATAATAAACAAAAATCCAAAATTATTTATTTGGAGAATACTTGCATACTTAATATAGTACTTGCGTCAATACATTGCTATGACAATTACTTTAAAGAATATTTGGCCAACATCAGTGGAAAAATTGTTTGGTATTGAAGCAGAAATACTATCATTTCTTTCTGGTCCCTTTTAGTTTTTAGGAGCGCTGATGTACGAGTCATGGGTTCAGCAAAAAACATCAGAATTTCTTGAATTCCATTTAATGTTAGGGTTTTCTTTTGTCATAAAGAAATAACTATGTACATACGGGCTTCAAAAAGTTATCAAGAAGTTACTTTTGTCCAATTTTTGATAAAAAATATAATCTCAAAATCATGATTACATAAAATTTTAAAAATTTTCAATTAATTGCTTTATTCATTGGTGAAAATATCCATGGTGAACAACTTAAATGGAATGTGCCAATTAACTATGAGTATGTTCCAAATCTACTTCAAATTTCTGCTGTACCCATTTAATATTTTACTAGTATTTTTTAAAATAGCATTAAAGTTAAATTATTTTGTGAATTACGTTTTGAATGTTTCAATACAGTCACATTCAAATTTTGTCAATTGGTCAATCAAGTAATTTTGGAATTAATAGTTCAGGCAACCAAATAAAATTTAAAAAATTAAACTTACAAGAAAGTGGGATAAATGCTATATGTAAATTTGTTACCCAGGTAATTTTTATTTGCCCATGCATAATGAAATTGAGCTCTCCAGGAGGATGTGTAATAAGAATAAATGTGTGTCCCAAGGACTTCTTATACTTTATACCTCTGTTATTTTTTGAAAATTAGTAAAAAGCAGGCAGAATAAAAGCTACGTGTATGTACCAATTCACTAATTTCTCTTTCATGCATAGAAATGGGCTCTGGGTTACTTAAATTTCAAGACTAATTCATCAGATGCTGTTCTTTAGAACTTTTTTCAAATATGTCATCTAAAATCGCAAAACTGTTTATCTTATTTTAAGTGTCATGTTTTGCTTAACTTTTGCCTTCATTTCATTTTTTTGCTTGTCCCAAATTAGAAGGAAGATTACTGTAACTGAAGTATAACTGTAATTCTCGGTCTTAAGGGTTGAAGTTTTTAAATATCAAATCATTTAGATGTGGGGGTCCATCTCTAAATACTATTTTTTTCAATTTTCAGGTTGTTCGACTTCAAGAGCGTTTAAATATTTTGCAGCAGCACGTAGCTAATGACCATTGTACTGGAGGTCCTCAGTGTGTTCTGGGACCACCTCCTGTAATCCTTGGTTCTGCTGGTTTAAATCCTGATTCTCTTGAACCGCAGGTATGGAAATAAACCTAAGTCTTTTTATATAATTAATTGTATTCGGTGTAACTTTGTGCAATTGTCCCATGATGAATAGATGAATAATGTCATGTAAAACTTGAAAATAAAACAAAAACAAAACTTTGTAACTCCTTATAAAAATAAATTTAAATGCAACCGAGGTTTCATTGGGGCACAGCCTGACGTAGGTCATATTGAAAGCTCATTTTATATGTGGAGTTGCAAAGTTTTATTTTGACATTATTCATTGTATCTTATTCTTTGTCTTGGTACTTGTGAGTACCAAGCTGAGTTCACCAGTTATAATTTCATAACAATGTATCTCTCATTTTTCTTGATAAGTAGTTGAATATGCAATAGTTAGCCTTTCTATGATGAACATGTAAAGTTGAAGTTAACATGTAAATTATATTGATATAAATGGTGGCTACATGGGAGCAAGGTTGGGCATCTCTTGAATTTGAAGCATTTCAGTATATGATTATGTTATTTAGGTTGCTGTTACTGGAAAAGGAAGAGCAAAAGCAGCTGGACCTCCTAAGCCGAAGAAGACTCGGAAAAAGAAAGATGAGAACCAGACCCCTGCAGAGCCTGTGATTGGACCAGATGGGCAACCTCTCCCTCCACCTGAACCAAAACCAAAAAAGCCCAAGACACCAAGGTAATTTATGAGAGACTAGAATAAATGTACGTGAAACTAATAAATATATGTCATGATTGGAAGTAATTACTCACCAAAGTAGTAGACCAGAAGTTTTGACCCAGACAATCCTATGTTTAATATAGGACTTTTTTTTTGACAAAAACTGGCTTTTGATTAGTCTGGTGGTAACACTTACCAGAGGCTGGGAAATTAAAACAATGATTCCTCTGCAGAATTGCTTTTTTGTGACTTTTTGTCGAACAGGATTTCCCTTTTTTTTGCACTGAATGTGCATGTCATGTTTTGACGTTAGGTAATGTTGATAATTTTTTGGCTTTATGTGCCATCATACAAGTATGTGGAATTAACAAAAAAATAAAGTAGATTTTTGGACTTACAGAATATGGGAATCTCATTATTGTTATATATGTGTTTTGAAAGGAAACCAAGGGAACCCAAGAAGCCAAAGGAACCAAAACCACCCAAGGAGCCAAAGGAACCAAAGGAGCCGAAAAAGAAGCGTGAACCTAAACCACCAGGTGAAGGAAAGCCCGCCAAACCAAGAAAGTGAGTATTTAGTAATCAGGCCACACTAAAGTGAATTTTAATCATATGAATAGGTTATCTAATATCAACTGACGTTTTTATAAATCAAACCACTTTGCTTTTCCACTTATGTAAGTATGAAGATTTTCCACCAAGTTACTCCAGAAACTGTTTTATTTATCTAATATTAATATCTAATTTAATTAGTTTTTATATAATCTTCCTAGGATTCGAAAGTACCTAGTAAGTTTCAAATCCATGAGTGATGAGAAAATATTAAATTGAAATTAATATTTTTGATGAACAAAATATTTGGAAGGTGGAAGAAATATTAACGGGGTGTACTCAGTAAAATCATTCTCATGAATTTTGTATATTTATTGACCTTATGCACATAAATAGGAGAGGAAGTGCAAACCAACATAAAAAAGATCATCAAATAATCCATGTGATGTATTGATACCAAAAAAAATTGTTCTCTATTTTGATTCAAAAGTGTAAAAATTATTTGTCTTGATCGGGATCCCATGATAATGCATATTGGCAGATGACTCCGTTAGAAGTTACTGTCATGGCATCTCCTGCTGTTCTTTAAATTTACTGTTAATTTCATATAGGTCAAATTTTGGGGGTTTGTAATTTGTTTTATTACCCAACCTTTTGAATACTCCATAAACTTTTTAAGAAGAGTAATACTGTCAACTTAAATTTTTTCATTTTGGAATTAGAATGAATTTAAAGTAAAATTCATTTTCATAAATTAATGAATTAAAATTAATAAATACATGGGAATTAGTTTTCTAGAAATGTTTTATTGTAATATTTAGAATGAGGTGTTAGATTTTTTGGTTCATGTTAGTTCTTACCAGTACAGTACAGTGTAGCACCACAATCCATCAAGTCCCCATCTTAAGCTAGTAAGGTACTTCAGAGAATACCAAAGACTGTGTTTTTAAAGTTTAAGTAGAATAACTAACAATACCTTCCATTTGTGTTAGGTAATTCTCATAAGTATTGCAAACTAAAAATTATGTAATTTCTTTGGGTTTAGGTATTCAGTAACATACTAATAGTAATATGGTAATATATTATGATGAAAATCTCTTGGGTTTTCATACTAAACTAAACACACTTAACCCATAGCTACACATTTTCTCCATGCAAATCCCTTAACTTCTTTTTAGAAGCAGGAGCAAGAAGAAAGATGCTAACAATGTGGCAGCAACTGGAGCAGCTGCAGCTGATGGTGCTGCAACCCCTGGGGCAGTTCCAGCAGAGCCCAAGACAGAGGGCGAAGGGGGAGCTGAGGCATCAACCAAAGAGGGTGAGGTGGCAACGGCAGAGGTAAAGTCTGAGAAGGGAGCAGAGGGTGAAGCATCCACCGCAACTGAGGGTACCCCGGCGAGTGAGAAGACTGAAGGGGGTGAAGGAAGCACTCCCACCACTACAACCCCTGCTTCTGGGAAAACCCCTTCAAAGAAATCCTCAGCCAAGAGGGACCGCAAGGGGAGATCACCCAGGCTGTCCACCACGCCAAAGCTTCGCAATGCAAAGTAAGTGGTGTGAATGTTTTGTCCTGTGGTGCACTAAACTTTGTAGATGACAAAACTCCCATTGGGATATCTAATATTATCCTTTCAACTCGCACAGATTTCCTACTTGCAATTTTCGTGAATGGATGTTTGTATGTTATGTTAATGTAGTAATTGGAAAGATTTTTTTGGCTACATATATTATTACATTTTTTAATTAGCCTGGGAATCATTTTTGGAACTGTCGAAGTTATTTCTGAAAATATTACCAACCTTCAACTAACGGTACTTCCTAAATGAGGCTAGGATATGAGCATTCAATTGTAGGTGATGGAAGGCTTGAAGACAGTTGTAATGAACCAGTTGGCCACAAATGAAAACTTCCACTCTCTTAGACTCAGTGGAAGGTTGACATTTTTATCATGATAAGGAAACAGCCAAAACACATTGTGCACTGCATGCAGTTTTGAAAAAAAATTGTGTTGTTTTATGACAAAATTAATAAACTGGTGGATAAAATATTTTTGAGTTCTTTCATATCTCTTGAAGGAATTAATATTTATTTATTATTCAAGCACTAGCATGAAGTTTATAATTTCCTTTGTTCTTGGTGAAATTTTATTCTGCTTTTACTGAACAATTTTTTATTAAAGGCAGCTGTAAGCTGACCAAATGTGAATTTTGTTTTTGGCTACTTAGCATGGATTTCTCTCATTAAAAGCATTCAGGTTGATTTTTTCTCCTCATAGGGTAACTTCTCTTAATTGGTAGAATAACAATAATAATAATTGATGTATGAATTAGGGTTCCAGAATCTGTGAAAAAGACTTGTTTGGTCTCAAAGGTGACCAGATAGAAACACTTTCAAAGTTCATGATTTTATCATTTTATTTGTGCCAGTAAATGTAATACTGGGCTGTGAATAATTATTCCATGAAGAAAATTTTCTTATTAGTAAGATTTTGAAGGGAAGGTTGGTTTAAATGCATGATGGATCATTGTTATATTGCTTTACAGGGGTATGTTCAGCAGTTTCAAGAAGAAGTCTAAGAATAAGAATGGCGAATCTGAGGTATCAGACTTGGATGTTACTCCACCTCCATCTCCTGAAGCTGAAGCAGATAATGGGGTCCAGGTAAGTGTTGAGTGTTGCACATTATGAATAATTTTAGTTAAACAACTGAATAAATAAACTTGGTATTTTTACACCCAGTAAAAATTTTATAATCCTACTGGTTTCAACGCGGTAAAATCATACATGGGCTTGACATTTTCTTGTTAGGAGGAGAGGTGGGCTATGGGAGAGACTTTACGATGGGAATGGAAAGAAGGGGAAATATCGATTAGGACATGGCTGCATGGGGAGAAGAGGTGCAGTGTGGGTTGGATACAAAGAGGTTTATTTATTCAGTGATCATGAATTTTCACTAAGTAGCTCTACTATGTGAAAATTTTACTCATACCATCAAATTCATCAAAAATGTTGTTTAACTTTGCCAAGGAATAACCATTTAAGAATGACCCTTGGTAGAAAAAAAATGGGAGAGACAATGTATAAATTATGATTAAAAAGAGTGTATCATCAAACATTTATTTTATGATCACATACATATGAAAAAAATCTTGTTTTGCACAAACATTGCCATAGTATACAATAATTTTGCTGCATCAGAAGGTTTACCTTTTGGTAAATTTTTTATTTTATGCCAATCATAAGTTTAATAGGTTGATTGGACTGTACTAAATAATGTCTTATGGATGGTATGGCCGTGGATTTAGAAACATTTGAAAGAAAATTGTTGATGATGACCGAGATCTAGTGTTATCATTTTATCCTTTTCCTGTTAATTCTGGTAATTCGTGGCCATACTGATGTGGCATCATTATTATTTATGATTTTTCAGAAAAGGCGATCCGCTCGAAACACCCATCGTAAGAAATACGTGGATGACATAGAGCTAGCCATCTCGGAAGATGAGCTCCACAGCTTGCTTCCACTGACCCTGGCATCGGCTGGAGCTTCTCTCGGCCCTCTCGGAGAAGTCTCTCTTGCCGGCTCCCCACCCCGAGGGGAGGCAGGAGGGGTAAGTGGGGGGTCAGTGGAAGGGAGTGGTGGGAAGGTAACAGCTGCTGCTGCTGCGCCAAGTGAGCCAAGCAAACGCCGCCGCAACCCAGCATCCGCTGTTACACCTGCAGGGGGGGAGGACGAGGTTGAAGGAGTTGTGAAGCCTAATTTTGTGTACATTGTGAGTTGTCATATTACCAATGTGGTTCCTACAACATATTTCTCAGTTTCCTTCGTATGAATTCTACAACTCTTTCAGCCTACATTCTTGGAAGATAGAGTGGACATATTTGTATAAATAGTTATAAAATGTCATTCTTTTTCGTTAAGTTTTACATTCAAACAAGAATGTTCAGTAAGTTTAAACTTTTTCTGCTAATAATGGTTAGTATAATTTATTTACATAAATGAAATCGAAATCCCAATGACTGAATAGTACATCTCCGCCTTCTTGCTACTTCCTTAGTTATTTTTGTTGATACTAATTGATACTGTTCCAGTATCCTTTGGAGACAAAAATGAAGCACATGTATTAATATTTTTATGATTTGATTTTTACAATTGGGAGAAATTGTGCAAATCTATTATTCCCAAAATAACAACGTGATTTCTCTCTTGTTTGAGTGTCCTTAAAGTTGCATACTCTTCCGTGGTTCTTTCACACGTATGGCATGAAAACTGAGGCTGTAATTTATTCTCCTTTCCTTTGTGCATATTTGTCTTCTGTGCTTCCCAGATTCTTAGTTGAATGAGGAAAGCATGAAGAATTTTAATTTCCTTATACAAACCCTTACTAATGCAAAACTTATGGAGTGAGTAGTTGTCTGGGTTGAGTGAAATGCAGTGTCCAGAAGTTTGATTGTTTTAACCCCATGGAATATTTCCCCCCCCTTATTTCTGTGTGCCCTTGACTACTAACATCTTCTAATGAGTCTGTATGGCTTATTAGAAGTTCTTTTGGTGTATAAAGATACCATTTAGCTGAGAAATAATAATATTGTATCATATATAACATCACAGAATTAACCCCAATAATTGAATATGTAATAATTCTCAAGCTTCTTCAAGAAGATCAGTGGTAATGAGTACTTACTGATTTTTACACTGGCAGTATCCCATTTGTCTACAAGGACAAGTTGGACTAAGTTAATTAAAAAATTTATTACCAGAATTGATACATTCAATTGTAAGTCTTTGAGGTAGCACCCTTGTACCTCCACACACCGCTGCCAGTGAGTTTTCCACGCCTTGTACACCAGCTGGAAGTTGTTGCACTGAATGCTGCTAAGCTCCCTTGTCACGGCCTATTGTAACGCTTCCACTGAGCCATGGTGATGTCCTTTTAGTATGGATTTTACGACAGGGAAGATGAAGAAGTTTGGTGAGGCATTGTCTAAAAAAATTGCATCCTAACTCATATGGTTGAGAAGCACTTGGCAGATATGTGTGAGAGTTTCCTTTGTTTGTCCAAGGTACTTGCAGCACCAACTTCATACACACTCTTGCAAGATTTTCGTCACTTTTTGAGGTTGAAGGGTGAATTCTGAACATTTAACATCTGTAACATCATCTCTACCCTCCGAAACAACTTGTGCCAATCAAAAATACCCAATATGCCCATGGTGTTATCACCATAAGCTGCCTTGATCATGTAATGAGTCTTTTGTGGTTTTGCCCAGTTTTATGCAAAATATGATGGTATAGTGCTGTTCCAATATCCATTTCATGACAGAGTATAACGAGGTCATGTTAGGATGTAAAGGGCCATTGTCCGAAATGAAAAACAGTTTTCTTTTTTTCTTTTGGAATTCCCGGAATAACTTTAAATTTAATTACTGTGGGAATAGAATGATTGTTGAACATCATCCTTTTTTAGGAGTTGGTTTTTAATATTATCCCAGGGCAACTTTCTTCAACTTTTGGCTACACAAGACATTAATAAGCAGAAGTATAGGTACCCTTTTTAAAGTGGTTTTTCATCTAGATATCTTGAATTCTCTTCATGTGGCCTACGTATTTTATGATGAAGTTCTCCTGTACAGACCTTTCATCTGTGTTCTAAATATGAGAAAACTGTAAATCATATTCAGTGTTTATCTAAACAGTTAGGCATCATCACCATCAACAATCATGACTGCCACTTTGCCTCTCAATTCCTTAATAAAACCACCCTTACGACACTGTCAGACCTGTTCCAGATCGTACACGAGTTCAGATTAGCTGGGTTTGGAATACTGAAGGTTTAACACATGGAAGTCACAAGTGTTGCAGTATTTGTAGTGTGCTTTTATTTCCTTATTCATTTTAGACTGCTCACCCATGTTTTTGTTGGTATCATTATTTCAGAATACCACTGATGAGGACTCAATGATTGTGCAGCATGTGCTGGCAGTGAGAATGGGCAAGAGGGAGATCAGGAAGGTTTTGAACAAAAAGGAACCAGCAGTGAGTATAGCAGAGGATGGTGTCAAAGCTGAGCAAGAGGAAGGAGGTAAGGGCAACGAGGATGAAAGGCCAGAGAAGGCAGCAGAGGAGAAATTGGAGGAAGGGAAGATGGAGGTGGGAAAGGAAAAGGAAATAATAGCCAAGGAAGAAGGAGAGGACATCAAGGGGGGTGAGATGACAGAAGTGGAAGCAGGGGGTGAGGGGATGAAAGAGAAAGACCCTGAGGCTAAAGATGTCATGGTGAAAGAAGTAGAGAAGGAAGGAGATGTGGTAGAGAGCAAAGAAGGAATGGAAATGGCTGAAGAAGGTTTGGATGACAGTAAGAAAAACTTAGAATCAATGCAGGATATGGAAGTCAAAGCAGCAGTCGCCAGCATGCCACCAGAGGCTAATATCAGTGATGAGCCGATTGCACCCAACATTGAAAATAGCCCCAAAATGGATGCGAGTAGCTCTGTGCCAGAAGTTGAAACAGCCTTGCAGGATAATACCAAGACCCTGGATGTAAGTAATATCGATCCTAGCAACAGGAATCCAGAGGAAAAGAGTAGCGATCCCATGGAGGTGGATCAGACAGATGTGGAAGCACCAAATAATTCAAATTTGGCTGAAGTGAACCAGAAAAAGGAGGAGGTACCTGAGACAATTGCAGAGGAGAGTGGTAAGGTGGCAAAGGATGGGGATGCTGAGGAGTTAGGGGTTGAGGTCGGAAAGGAGAATGGAGAGAGTGACGGCAAAAGAAAAGATGGTGCCATTGATGGTGGTGAGTTGGTTGAAGGGGAGCCGAATGAAAGTGTTGCTAAGAGTCCCATCAAGAAAGGTGATGATGATGATGTAAAAGATGCTGATAAAAATGAGGGTGTTAGTGAGGAGTCTACTAAGGAGGTAGATGTTAGTGGAAAGGACGAGAGTAAGTTGGAGATAGATCCAGTCAAGGAGGAAGAGGAGGATGTAGTGATCGAGGTTATTGAGGTGGAAGAGTACTTTGTTAAGTATCGCAACTTCTCCTACCTTCACTGTGACTGGAAGACTGAGGAGGAACTGATGAAAGGAGACAAGAGGATTGCTGCCAAGATAAAACGCTTCAAGCAGAAGATGGGACAAACTGCTAATATTTTTGAAAATGTGAGTAATTACTATGGTAATAGTTAGTTAATATAGATATAGCGGAACTTAATAAGACACTGTTTTGAGAAGGGTGTATTGCTCATCTCCTAAATAAACTTGGCTTTAGGCCACTAAAAATATATTCATTAGAGATATGAATGCACAAAAAAGCTTTGTTATTATTATTATTAGGTAATCTACCAGTTAAGGTAGGTTTTTGGATGGACACAACTATCAAATAAACATTTTGTAACTCCAAACAAAACCCAATCCAGCAACCTACTCTACATCAGGTCCCTCTTCATCTCTGTGTACTTCTTTCCTCCCTTCATCCCGTCCAACATCCCTATTCTGTTCCTGCCCTTTCCTCGTTTGCCCAACATCCTCCCCTCTATTACCTTCTTCAACATTCCATTGCCGCTCAATACGCCTTTCATCCATTTTTCCTGCCTCCATAGGATTTCTCTCAACAAACCCCTCTCCTCACCCACCATCTCTAGTACTTCCTCATTTGTTTTCCTTTCGGTCCATTTCACCTTCTCCATTCTTCTCCATACTCACATTTCAAAAGCCTCCAATATACGTTTATCCTCCTGCTTCAGTGACCACTTTTCCGCGCCGTACATAACTACGCTCCATATCAGAGTTTTTACGAGTCTTGTCTTAACATCCCTACTCAACGTCCCCGTCATCAACTCCCTCCTCCTTGGGAAAGCCTCCTTGCCTAGCGCAATTCTGTTCCTTACATCCCTACTACTTTGACCGGGTTGGTCCAAAACACTTCCGAGATACTTAAACTGCTCTACCTGCTCTATTTTTTCCCCACCTATTTTAATATAGCTTTGTTATACGTTGTTGAATTCTTATTTAAAGTACCTTTTTCCTGTAATGGCCTTTGTGATTTTTTAGGCTTATAGTGATGATAGCAAAAACTGATAATAAACCTTTGTTACTAAAAATATATTCAATAAACATGCAAAGAAGAGATCCTGATCTAATACATTGGTAACAAAAGTAGGCTACTAGACAAACCTGGAAATTCCATGTGTCATACCTGGACAAACCTGAAGTGTTAATTATTTATGATGTGAGGTATGGTTATAATATTCAATGATTAATTCTTATGCATTCATATTTGAGGCAAGCAGAAAAAATATTTATGGGTTTAAATAGAGTGCAACATTAATATTTTTCCTATAATTTTTTCAGGAGAGGAGTAGGGAAAGAACACTTTATTTCCATGCTTTCCATGCAAGGGGATTTGCCAAACAATTGTACATGTAATGTAGTTCAGCCATGCATTTTGAGCCTATATGAATGGTTCATTAACTGTAAATAATGAATACAATGAAGTGGTAGAATTTATTGCCTCATTTTGTTAGTCAATTTGCCATCTGAAACTCTCTCTTTCATTGTATAGCTAGAAGTTCCTTTTATTATTATGAGATAATCTATTTAATTATTATTTTAAGGTAATCTACTGGTGAAGGTAGGTTTTTGGATGGACACAACTATCACATAATTAGCTTCCGACTCTAAACAAAACACAATCAAGCAACCTACTCTACATCAGGTCCCTCTTCATCTCTGTGTACTTCTTTCCTCCCTTCATCCCGTCCAACATCCCTATTCTGTTCCTGCCCTTTCCTCGTTTGCCCAACATCCTCCCCTCTATTACCTTCTTCAACATTCCACACCGCTCAATATGCCTTTCATCCATTTTTCCTGCCTCCATAGGATTTCTCTCAACAAACCCCTCTCCTCACCCACCATCTCCAGTACTTCCTCATTTGTTTTCCTTTCGGTCCATTTCACCTTCTCTATCCTTCTCCACACCCACATTTCAAAAGCCTCCAATCTACGTCTATCCTCCTGCTTCAGTGACCACGTTTCCACGCCGTACATAGCTACGCTCCATATCATAGTTTTTACGAGTCTTATCTTAACATCCCTACTCAAGGTCCCCATCATCAACTCCCTCCTCCGTGTGAAAACCTCTTTGCCTAGCGCAATTCTTATCCCTACATCCCTACCACTTTGACCGTATTGGTCCAAAACACTTCCGAGATATGTAAACTGTTCTACCTGCTCTATTTTTTCCCCGCCTATTTTAATATTTAGCTTAGCCTTTTTCTTCCTGGAAAATCACATAACCTTTGTTTTATTAATATTGATTCTCATCCCATATCTGTTGCATTGAATTTCCAATTCACTCAGCAATGCATGCAACCCCTTGAAAGATTGACCAACTAGAACTTGGTCATCAGTAAACCTAACTTATTTTACAAACTCCCCTCCGACTTTCATTCCCATCTCCAGCTCTTCCCATGCCTCCTTAATCATTTCCTCCATGTATACGTTGAACAACACTGGTGATAATGAGCAACCCTGCTTTGCACCTCTTCCTAACAACACTCCACACTCTCCGTTCCTCACTCGCACCTGAGCAGTCTGAAACTTGTACAGGTTGTGGATTAGCCTCCCATCCCTCTAATCTATTCCCATTATCTGCAATAAACTCAATGAGTCCTCCTAATTCACTCTATCAAACCCCCAATCCTTCCTCTTGTTTCCCATTGCCTTCCTCAATAGTGTTTTTAACGTGAAACCATCACTCAATGGCCACCCCACTGGGGTCAAATGCCTCTGCAGTCTCCTCACTGAGGAACAGATGCTGCATCTGGCTCCTAACCTTTAACCTATCCGGCATGGGTAACCCTACAAGAAGCAATATATCATTGCTCCCGCCACACAGAGATATAGAGGTCATTGCAATGCACAAGCCCTTCCACCACATTAAGGTTGTAGTCCATGGGAGAGTGTCGTTTCATATTGTGTAGGAAATTTTATAAAATCCTTCTTCTCCTGCAATTTTTGTACTGGGATGTTTACACAGCCTTTTTGTTCAGTCAAAAGGTTGCTGTTTACGATATGAAAAGTACTTGGATGTTATAACTGTACTCATCAGTTTCTTAAATGTTCTAGTCTCTTCAGCTAAAAGACCATGAAACCTATTTTCTGGAAATATTTCTAGCTTGAAGATGAACCCTTCAATCCAGACTATGTGGAAGTAGATCGTGTTTTGGATGTGGCAGATCATAATGATCCGAATACGGGGAAAACTACTAAAAACTATTTGGTCAAATGGAAAGGCTTGCAGTATGAAGATGCTACCTGGGAATTGGAGGAAGATCTTGATCCAGTGAAAATCACACAATTTGAAATGTTTAGAGAACTTCCTCCGAAGGATCAGTGGAAGGTATTGCCCTCCCCTCCTACCTTGATACTCTTGCACAATTTTTATGATAATTTTATTGCATCCTCAATACGTTGAGATTTCCAGGTAGATTAGAAGAAGCTAATGCATTGAAAAATTCTAAAACCATGGATTTTTAAAATTGTGAGAAGAGGATTTAGAATGTCTTCAATTTTGTTTTCCAACTAAATTGAGCCCCTTTTTGTTTAAAAGTAATTAATGGCATTTGAAAACACTTTTTTCATTTAAAGTGAAACCATGAGGAGCATTTTCTGTAGCTTATTTTTTTATTTATGAAAGAAGTAATTTGGCTCCACAGTTTGAAATCTATTCATGGTTTAATTCAATCGATGAATAGAATAATAAAATATGACAAAATAAATAATTTTGATTTGGATCTTTATTTAAAAATATGCTCTTTGTATAAAATACTCATTTTAATGTACCGTCAAGTGTACGGTCTCGGCAGTTTTTGTTTACATTAATTCATGACCGCAGCTACTTTCCTTGTAGCAATTTAAACTCATTTTAATTATTGGATAATTTAATTTATTCTAATTTAACCCCATTTCATAAATACTGTGAACTATATTTTTGCCTGCAGTAATTTCTATACATCACCTTTATTCCGTGTACAGTAAGCTTTAAACAAGGCCATTCAGCCATATGCTTTATGAAAGGTCTTCTAATATTCACTCTTATCATTCTAAAGTTCTATGATTGGCATAATTTGTTGCTGCATTCCATATTACGTATCAAAATGTATAGTTAAACGCATGTATGTGACGAGATAGAAAGCACATCATGAAATGAATACTGAAAACAAATGGCATTCTAACTGTAAATGGAGGGTCTACGATTTGGATTTTCTGTAGTTGTTCGCATATCTGTGTTCAAGGGAGTAGTTAAGTTGCAACTCATCTCGGTAAAATTCAGAAAAGGCTAATAATTGATAATCCTTATTTCAAAATTGAAGGGACCAAAAGAGTCGACTTGTCTGGGTTCAAAATAAATTAGCATAGAGAATAAATAGTTACTGTTTCCTATTATGGTAGTAAAATTGTGATTCAAATCTGATGACTTTAATCGACTGCCCGAAGTCCACAAAATCAATGGCACCAATGCTTTTTGAGACAGTATTTAAATGAAATGTTTTCACCTTTTTTTTATTCTGTTACTCTTGTTTCCATTAAAGTTGTCCTTTTACTGTAGCTGCAGCAAGGTTCTCTGCCACGATCACTTACAGAAGGAAACACTTCTTTAAGCCCACCCTACACCAGTGCTTTCATATCCGTTTAGACATCTTAAAAGTTCAATTATCCAAATTAATATTATTCCTTTCCCTTTTGATAATAAAATAACTTTCTCTCTATCAGTGGTTTTTTGCATTGCTAATATGCCAAATGTAACACATTATGGTATCATTTGTGGACAGCTAAAACCTAATTTTATACTCTGCATGACTTTTTCAGCCAAAGAAAAAACCGACTGGAGAGTTGTGGGAGAAGTTGGAAACTTCACCAGTTTATAAGAATGAGAACACATTAAGGGCTTACCAGCTTGAAGGGCTTAACTGGCTGTTGTTTTCTTGGTACAATGGGTGAGTAATATTCTGTAACCAACGTATTTCAACTATATTGATTTTTGCTCACACTTGTACGATGCTTTTGTGTAGTCAAGTTGAAGTTTGTCACCAAGGGATTTTAAATATGTTTAACTGATAGATCTAATGCCTCGGTGTCAAATTACAATAATTTTACAGTGTTTCCACCCAAAAAATACCACCGGACTTGTTCATGTGCTGGATTCCTTCCTAGTTTTTTATTGACAATACTCTTGCACTCATTTTAATTAATTCAGTATTATAAATGATAGTATTATATCAAGGCTAAGTAGATTTATCATACTGAAGTGTTTAACATGAATATTATGTAATTGATGCAAGCGTAATCTTTAAATTTAATAAATTGCTCTTTCAAAATATTTTTATTTATTTACATTTATTCCATGTTATTTTTAAAAGCCTAAATGAGCAATGCCGAAACCTTGAATTCACTCTGTGTGGGATCATTGAAGATTTTTGACGATTTACCCTAGAATCACTTTCAGTAGGCTCATTCCCTTGGTGTTCAGGGAAAACCAAGGGAATGAGCCTACTGAAAATGATTCTAGGGTAAATCGTATTGATAATTATCAATAAGCCCTTTTCCTCCAGGGAGACAAAAATTACAGAAAATCATATCTTCATGCAGGGTGTCACAAATCAGGGACCAGTGGGAAAAGCAGGAATTTCCTTCTTGGGGGAAAAATGAGAATATTGCAAATTATAGTCCCTCAAGCATATTGTCAATTTCAAGAAACTGTTACAGTAACTTTTAACGGAGTCACCCGCTATGTGTGCATTATAATGCAACAATTTCAGAGAGTAAAAATCATTCGCCTTGACCGGGATTCGAACCCGGATCCCTCGATATCCGGCCGAGTGCACTCTGAAATTTCAGAGTGTAAGAGGACGTCTCGGTAGCTTAAATGGTTAAAGCACTCGGCTGGATATCGAGGGATCCGGGTTCAAATCCCGGTCAAGGCGAATGATTTTTACTCTCTGAAATTGTTGCATCATATTGTCAATGTTTTGTATCAATTTCAAAATTGTCTAGTCCCAAAAAGTGTATCATCTTTGCATTCTTAGCTTGGTATGACTGCTCAGAAGGCAGTGCATATGCAGACAGCCTTTTTCAAGGAGCATAAAATTGTGTTGCTTAAAAAATTGCTTTACTTCAACTTGTAAACTTTTTGTAAAATGTAAACTTCAACTTTTTGTAAAATTTTTGGATGACTTAAAATGGATCTTCAGACAAGTGGCATATTGGTTTGCATTGAAGGTTTTTTTTTCAATTGAAATTTTTTATTGAAGTTAATTTTTCACAATGACTTGTGAGAAAAACTATTGTGTGTTCATTGGAAATTTAAATAGAATAACATCCCTAATGAAACACCTCAAAACCAGCCAAAAGTATTCAAGTTTTGTCTTTTTGAAGTAAATGTTGAATAATATTTCAAGTTCTTCTTGGCTAAAAAAAAAATATGATGAATGATTTTAAGCCTAAATTTCCTATTTTTTTTCAGGCGAAATTGTATTCTGGCTGATGAAATGGGTCTTGGCAAAACTATTCAGTCAATAGCATTTATCAATGCAGTTTATCAGTCTGGTATAAAGCGGCCATTTTTAGTAGTTGCTCCCTTGTCAACAATACCCAACTGGCAGAGGGAGTTTGAAGCATGGACAGATATGAATGTTATTGTTTATCATGGCTCGTAAGTACCTTCAAAATTATTACTCTAGCTGTTTCAGTTATAGTGAAAAGTTGATACAGAAAAAATTAATTTCCCCTTTTGTTGAATTTTACATCTATTTTGCATGATGATGTCATTGAAGTTATATAATGGAAAAATATTTCTTGCAATATCTCTTGAACAATCTTCTACTGTCCTAAGTTTTTTAGAGGAAAAAATAATCAACTTTTTCAATGCAATGTGCGATTTTTTGAAAGTTTCATTTGTCCCAATGCCCGTCTTAAATTATCCAATTTTACTTTTGAATGAGTTAATTGGAGGCATACTCATGTGCATTTTTTTTCAATTGTTTTCAGAACTGCCAGTAGGAATATGCTTCAAGAATACGAAATGTTCTTCCGTGATGAGAAGGGGAATCACCTAAAGGAGTTACCAAAGTTCAATGTGCTCATAACAACTTTTGAAATAATCATAGCAGATTGCATGGAACTGAGGGAGTTTACTTGGAGGCTCTGTGTTATTGATGAAGCTCATCGTCTCAAAAATCGTAATTGTAAGCTGCTTGAAGGCTTAAGGCTCCTAAATTTGGTGAGTGCATCAAAATGTTGGAATTAGAATGTATGTTTTATCATGTGATGATAACATAGCACAGCTGGTAATGGACAAGTCTTCTCTTAACCCCAATTTCTCCTTTAATATTTTATAATTTTTTGATTCCCTCATCTTCTCTTGACAATTGTGCAGTGTGAGACATTTTAAGGTTTCCGGTCTAGTTTTAAGGCTTTTTCTTCTTCGTAGTGTTAATGTGTTAGCCCCTATTTATTTATATTAAACATCTCAAAATCCTAAAGGCAAAACAAATATATTCATCTTTTAATCCTTTAAATCAGAAATTGGAAAAAACCTTGGAATTTTGGAGAATTAATGTCATTTGACTGAGAAATAGAAGTGGTCCGTAGAAGGAATGATAACTCATTTGATTTTAATACGAAGGACTAGTGTAGTGATTTTCTTAGCTACCAGCTTATGTGTTCTTCAATAAGGTTAAGGATATCTGTGCCCAATGGAGTATTCATGCAGTTAATGATGCCAACACTTCTGTCTATCTACAGCTACACTGCAGATGATTAGTAATTTTAGGTTCTTCTTAGATTGAGGATGCCACAGTAGGTTAATATTCCACAGTTGTTGGAATTTTTACTAACAATAAATGCCTGGTGATTTTTCCTGCATCTTTACTTGTTAATGAATTGTGTCTCCTTAATGTTACAAGTAAAAATGTGAAAAGCTGTCATGGCATGGTTAACTTTCATCTAGATGTTTAGAAAAGCTATAAAAAAAACTTCAAAATAGGACTCCAAAACTTCAACAATTAAAAATTCTGCTGGTGGTAGTTTCTATACCATCAGTAGGATTTTTATCCTGGTAAACTATCAAATTTTAAAAACTTTAATAACTTCATTGTCTACTCATGAATTTCATTGCTGTAGGAGATGGTTTTTTGTGCATTTAAATTAGCAGTGTCCATTTTGTTATATCAAAGAGACGAGGCAATAAACTGATAGCACAAAATTATGAAAAATCTGAGCTAAGAAATGTAATTGCTGTGAACCTTATGGTATGCTATCATGTGGAACCTTCCTAAACCTAAACTGATCTTCTTCCAAATCAATTTCTTCTTGCTCTTCCCCATCCTTCATAGTGTATGATCCAAAGTGTTACTATTAATAGACTTTAAATTCCCGGTCTTATAGTCCTCACACACTGTAGATTTTCCTTTTTAGTTTGGATAATTTTTGATGCCGGATGAACGTAAGAATTATGATTTCTTGAAAATTTTCAGGAACATCGTGTGCTGCTCTCTGGAACTCCTCTGCAGAACAATGTGAATGAACTTTTCTCTCTTCTTAACTTCCTTGAGCCCAGCCAGTTTGGTAGTTCAGAATCATTTCTCCAGGAATTTGGTGCTCTTAAATCGGAAACAGAAGTTCAGAAGTTGCAGGTTTTGCTTAAACCAATGATGCTCAGAAGACTGAAAGAAGACGTGGAAAAAACAATTGCTCCTAAAGAAGAAACTGTTATAGAGGTAATTTTTAAAATCTTATTTGTTATGCATACCATTTGTATAAAATCTCGGGAGTATATAGAGACCTGTACTGTGCAGTAGAAATCATGCACCTTGGAGGTATTTATCACTCTGTATTCCAGAAATCATATGTCCTCTCCTCTAGTTTTGTAAGTGTACTGCATGGCACAGAATTGAAGGTGGATGCATTTATGAAATGGTTAAGTGGAAACATGTTTTATAGTTTTACCTTCTAGATTGCATTTTAAGCAGCGAGGGAAATAACAATAACCCATGCCCTAGGTGACAGAAAATCCACTGAGGTGGGAATTTAACCCATGGCCTTCGAGTAGAGATTAAGGATGTTACTCTTCAACCACGGAGACTGGCAACTAGCATTTGTGAATGTCTGGAAGACATAAACCAAATAGACAATTTTTGAAAATAGGAAATTTCACAATTAATTTTATTTACTTTCAGCCTTGGAAGTTTGATGGAAATCCTTACTTCACTTCACCATTGGGGTCTTCTAAAATAATTAAAAAAACTCCAGGGAAAAAATTTTCAGCACAAGAGAATAAATGCTTTTAACAAATTTATGTTCCTGTGTCTAGTATTTATTTTGACAAAAACTATTTCATCATCAGAGGAGTTAATTAAATATAAAGAACCAGTCCATTATTGAAATTTTAACAATTAGTATCCTAATGTCATTGGAGCACACTAAGTCTAGCAATAGTGTGAATGATGTAGATATATACTGACTGTTGTATATGTTAAATTGATTGTAAAGGTTAATGGGAAATGTCATGTTATTCTAAGTGCCACCCTGGGAAATACTTAGGACGAACAAGAGAGAGAGGGTTGTGAGGAACTGAGCACTTTGCAAGTTTTAAGTTATATGATTACTTTGACAGGCTAAATCATGATGAAGGGAAAAATGATTCCAATGATTAGGATGTGGGGCTTTTGCTTTCTTTTTTTCTGCGGTTAAATTCTCATACAGTTAATATTGGAATGCTTCTAGAAATAATGTTAAGCAGTGATTTACCTTTCATAGTAGTAGTTTTGTTGGGGAGGCAACTGACAGCTAAGATCATTTATGCCATTAGTGACGGTTGGGAAAGGAAGGGTGGAGAGAAACCCGGCATCGACATTAGCCTACTCTTGTCGAAAGGCACCAAGGGGTCCGCAGTTTAACGTCCCGACGGACGTCGTACTTACTCAATGTGAGCTCTCCACAAAGCACCTCAAGTAGGGATCGGGATACCACTGAAAAATATTTGTTGTCCCCAGGATTTGAACCCAGGTCTCCGCACCATACCGATCCCCCTTTACCTTTCATGTTATACTTTAGTGTATTAATTAATTTAGGATGTAACATAAGTAATTAGTAATTAAGGGGATTAAACTTTTGGCCACAGACTAGTGGATCCTCAGTTCAGATTGTAATTATGACTCTCTGTACACCCTCACCTAAAATCTAAAGTAGCTTTTATGCACTCTAGAATTTTGTATGAAACTCCTTGATTGCAGAATTAATTGAGGTGTATCCCTCTTGGCCTTGAAATTGTATTTCACGTTCCATAGGGCTTGTCTTAAAAATAAATGTTAGAGGTATAGACTTAAACAAGTTTATGGTCACGTCATAATTACTTTTTCGTTATATGCTTTTTCTGTTTTATGCATCCAATGGCTTTGTGTTTTCTTTGCAGGTTGAACTAACCAATATTCAAAAGAAGTATTACCGTGCCATTCTCGAAAGAAATTTCTCCTTTCTTTCGAAAGGAACAACAACTGCCAATGTTCCAAATCTGATGAACACTATGATGGAATTGAGGAAGTGCTGCATTCATCCATACCTTTTAAATGGTAGTGTATTATGTTTTTCTCAATTTTTATCTGAAATTGTTGTGGTTTATATTTCAGAAATATGTTTATCACCTAACCAATAATTAATCAAAAGATAATAAAGATGTTGAAAGAAAAATTTCTGCAGGATCGAAAGAAAAATTTCTACTGCCAAAAAAAAATTTTTAAGCTGAAATTTTGTTAGAAAAATCAACAGAATTTAAGGAAATAATAGTCAATTGGACAAGAATTGAAAAAAATGGTTCAAACGTTGAAATGATAAATTTCATTTTTACAATTAGTTTCTTCATTTAGTGTTTTGACCTCCATAATTTGCTTAAGTTGAATATATGAATCAATTCTGATGATATGAAATAGCTTGTTCATTAGCAGCTACTGATAGCTGGAGATAAATCTTGATAAATACTTATAACAGATAAAAAACCTAACAATTAGTCGATTCCTAGTTTCCTAGCTGTATTCATATGTCAAAAAAGTCCTTGGCATTAATTTAACATTTGGCATCACTTCAACAAAAGAGAAGTTAATTTTCGACATAGGAGGGGCTAAAAGACAATGATTTACCAAAAGAAAAAAGGTTTTTGCAATAGTATAGGTTGCCAGATGGATCACTTTATGATGGTTGGTGGGTGGAAAAAGAATTTGGTTCAAAGGGTCATTCTAATGAAGTCAACCTGAGATGACATGAAAATCATGTACTATAAAATTCAAATTATTCCACTATCAAGGGAAAAACCATGTTTAATATTAAAGTATTAAGTTTTACAGCTGTCCTTCAGGTCAATAACATTCAAAATGAAAAGTAAGATGAAAATGTGTGAATGTTTTTTTTTTGTTTTCTTATGATTACTTTTTGCAGATATTTAGAACATAGGGAATTGATGCTCAAGGAATGTTTGTGAGGCATAGAAATCAAGCCAAAAATTAAATATATTTTAGCAGAAAAAAATTATTTGACCAGTTAGTTAATTCATGTCGATCTACCTCATAAAATATGGTTCCTCCTTAGTCCATACATTGTGATTAAAAAGTATGACAATGTAAATTAATTTATAAATTTATTACTTACTTTCGAGTAATCCATTTTGGTGAAATTTATTTTGTCGAAGTGTATTTGTGCACAAAATTTTACACCATCCTTTACCGTAGTATATATACTCTAAAGGGTATAATTAGATATTTTCATTAGAATTACCAGATGTCAGGTTTATTTTCTCTGAAGTTATTTACAATCTTTTGTGAAAAAATATGGCATCTTTACCTTATTACTTTAATGCCTAGAAATAATAGTGTACTTGTTTGCCATAGGTGCTGAGGAACAGATACAACTGGAATACCGACAAGCTAATGGAGAGGATCCAGATGCCTACTTTAAAGCCTTAATAAACTCTTCTGGAAAGATGGTGCTTATTGATAAACTTTTGCCAAAGTTAAAGGATAATGGGCATAGAGTACTTGTATTCAGCCAAATGGTTCGCTGTCTAGATATTCTTGAAGATTATCTTGTGTACAGGAAGTGAGTAGTTTTGACAATTCATCTTTCTGTTAGTAAGAAAATAGTGGTTTTCTATTAACAATCAGACAAATTCAATCCAGTTGACTGGATGAGTGTGTACCTACCATGTATTCTTGAGTGTGAACCAAAGACTCAAAAAATTACTAGTCCTGTTTTAATTACACTGTCTGCATAGCTTTGGACGAACAACTAAGAAGAATCACTTGATTATAGTAAGACTTGAGAATGATTCTTGTGATTAGGAGCAATGTATTTTTTAAATATTCCGAAGGAAGTAAATCAGTTTATATATTCTATTTATAAGGTCATATATATGAACTGAGTAAATCATGAAAAATATTGTTGATTGATAGTGTAAAAGTTCTGCATAACCATGCAAAGCCCATATCTGACATTATATTAAGATATGCTTGCCAAGTTGAGTCTTATGACGGACATTTTTGGTGATGTTAAGTCTTGTGAATTGCTACTAATTTAGTACAGGTTGTGAATTGAATGTGTATAGTACTAGTTTAGTACAGTTCTTGTGAATTGCTACTAATTTAGTGCTGATTTTCTGATGTGCGGACTGTCAATTGCTTGGACAGCAAGAGAAATATCCTTTCCTATTCACTCCAATTCCCTCCCTCCTTCCGTCGTAATGCTAAATGCTCATGATAATTAATTCATCACAAACCTCTTTTTTTTGCCACACAATAGCATTTGATCGCATTAATTATTGGCATGTGATAGCACCAAAATGTCATAGTGTCAGGGCCAGTTAATAAGAATGTGTGTGGAAAAGTAAAACATAAGCCTGGTTGGAGAATGTAAATGAACACATGAACATCGGAAAGTTTTTTTGCAGAAAAATACTTGGAATCTTACCAAAATATTACTCTTAAAAATTATTATATCTAATCTAGCTATCCAATATCTTAACTAGTCAACTCAATTCAAATGGATGATTACCAGGGATGGTAAAGAGTAAGAGTGTTGAGTCA
This sequence comes from Hetaerina titia, assembly GCA_037158775.1. Classification (NCBI taxonomy): domain Eukaryota; kingdom Metazoa; phylum Arthropoda; class Insecta; order Odonata; family Calopterygidae; genus Hetaerina; species Hetaerina titia. Next base: position 43,515,592 of record CM073772.1, on the reverse strand, counting down.
ACCATTATATTTTATGGCACAGAGGCAAAGAGGAGCCAATGAAAACTAAGAGAATTACATTGCATAATTTAATAATCGGTGACACCATAGGACAGTATTTGGTTAGAAAATTCTGCAAAAATACAATTTATATCTCTTACAGATATCCTTTCGAGCGGATCGATGGTCGTATAAGAGGAAATCTTCGTCAGGCAGCGATTGATCGCTTCTGTAAGCCAGATTCAGATCGTTTTGTCTTCCTCCTCTGCACAAAGGCTGGTGGTTTGGGCATAAATTTGACTGCAGCAGATACAGTAAGTAATATTGTTGGTCTGTTTATAATGCTTACTCTGAGAATTACTGCTAATTTGACTCCTTGAAATTTCATTGAGAGAGATCGTCTGATAATATCTCAAATAATTTTAATGGTTTTTTTGTGTCCTTCATTTTTCTTCATTTTTTGGCTACTGAAGCTTAACTGTTTTATTTTTAATAACTCATTTTTGGACCATAAGAACATTTTATAAAGCATGCACAATACGTACTCTATATTTATTTTATTTCTTGTATAATTTTTGCTGGAATCCTTGATTTTCATGGAACTTTAGGAATGTCTTCTATGAAATTTATTTCTCCTTACTCGTAGAAGGGATAATAGTATTAGATTGCTGTGCTCAGACTTGCATTGCCTACCTGAGTTTCCACAATTGAAATCCTATGTGCATAGTATAGTTGTAAAACCACACTTACTTAATGTTCACATTTGTTTTCTGTGAAAAATTCACATCTACTCCATAGTATTTTTTTAATTTTACCATAAAGATAGGTTCGCTTAGCATAATTCTTTTGTTTGTCTTGTGTAAAACATACACAAGCTCTTTGTAAATGGAAGCGTGATGTTCCAGAATCTCTGACTTCAGTATGTAATGATAATTATGACAATTCAACAGGTAATCATCTACGACAGTGATTGGAATCCTCAAAACGACCTCCAAGCACAGGCTCGATGCCATCGAATCGGACAGCAGAAAATGGTTAAGGTTTACAGGTTACTCTGCCGCAGTACTTACGAACGTGAAATGTTTGATAAAGCATCATTGAAATTAGGTCTGGATCGTGCTGTTTTACAATCTATGAATACAGCACAGGGTGGCAAAGATCCAGCAGGTGCTGTTGGGGGCCAGAAACAGCTATCTAAAAAGGAAATTGAAGATCTGCTAAAAAAAGGTAATTATGATGTTATGTCCTTAGTAATGTATGTGAGATTGTTTCCAGTTTTTGTGTGAAACAGAGTTTAAAGTAGCCTGTGGATTTCCCTGTTATGATATTACTAATGTACTTAACATTGTATCCATTAGCAAATTGGAAATATCATGTGAAATTTTTTTTCTCAAAACTAAATAAATACATTCCTTCATTACTGGTTGTGAAGATCAGTTTGATGCTTAAACAACTTTGGTTCTGGCATGTATCAGAGAGCTTGTTATAAGCCTGGTTCATTACTTTTGCTACTCATCAGGTGCTCAAACAAATCCCATCACACCTAATGAAGTACTACTAGTTTTACACTGTGAGAAACCAGTAGTAAGCACAGTGGTTGGGCTGATAAATGCTCATTAGAATGTAATACTTATTTGATTTGGGGAAAGGTGCTCGGATAGGTTTCAAGAATTTTATGTACAATGTTCCGGTTATTAAAAGTACCAAACTGTTCATTTAGTTAAAGCTCTTTAAATCAAGATTGTTTCTTTATTTTTCTATGAATTGTGGGTAATAATTGTGTGAAGTAATTCACTTAAAAATCAATTAGTGCATTTTTAAAGATTCTGGAAATGAAGTGTAAAGTGGCATATCATGTAGAGGGGGTCATTATCTTCAGTTTTATTGTTTTATTATCTCTGAATGCCAAGCCCAGGTGTGTGTGGGTGTTTGTAGGAGACTGTTGCCATAAATACTAATATTTGTGAAGGGTGTTTTCTCTTGCAAAATCTTGTCATGCCCATGAGTGTGATAAATCTCACTTTTAGAAATTCTTTTTTTGGTCGCAGAATAGAGATAAATGCCCAGCAAGGTAGTACTGATGTTCAGGAGGGATATGAGGGATGGGAATTGAATAGGAAAAGTAAATACATCCAGATATTTTGGTGATGATGAAGGGCATTTGTCCATGCCAAGCCATTATTTTACTGAAGTCGAGGTTTCCTAGACTTCTGTATGGAGATAGCATGAACATATCTAGCTGCTTTTGTAAAAAAACAAGAACCTTCCGTTAACAAACACCACAATAATTTTATTGCAATTTATTATGTTTTTGATAGATATCAGTAATTTTCAGGCTGACCCAGCTTTAATTTTACCATCTAAAGTAGCAAATAAAAGCTAATGATTTTTACTATCCATGAACAATGGTTTTCATGCATAGTTTCTTAAAAATGCTTGTTCACTTGCCAGGTGCATATGGAGCCATAATGGAAGAGGACAATGCCGGGGATAAGTTTTGTGAAGAGGATATTGAACAGATTCTTGAGAGAAGAACTCAGATTATTACTCTGGAGACTGGTGAAAAGGGGTCCACATTTTCGAAAGCATCATTTGCTTGCTCTGGAAACAGATCTGACATTGACATAGATGATCCTGATTTTTGGAAGAAATGGGCTAAAAAGGCAGAAATTGACACGGATGATGGTGGGGAAAAGGTTAGAAAATAATTTAAATACAATGCTTTGAAGTAGGCATACAAATTGCACCTCGTGCAAAATTTCTCAAAATGCATTATTAAAAGAAGCATTTTTAAATCACTATTTAATATTACATACTGCATTCAACTTTCTTCCATGTCATCTGAAGTTTATATATTATCCTTAAAAATTGTTATCAAGGGAATGGAAAATATGTACCTAATTTTTATTAAGATAACAACATAGTTCATACACATTTTCAAAAAATTGAGAAGCAGGTGATAAAAAAATGTCAATCTAATGTCATGTGACCCAGTAACTAGAATTGCAATGTATTACTTGAAGAAGCCATTGGATAAGTAGTTAAAGGAGGTGCTATAGTGTTGGAGTCGTGAAACTTTGTGCTATGGGAAAAGAGGTCATAAAAGACTAAATTTTAGCTCCATAAATTAAGCATTGAATTGGAGCAAATATTTTTTTAATTTTCAAATTACTTTTCTTTGAGCTCCATCTGAATTTCTGAAATGTTAGAAATTTAGGTGTGTTGCTAAAGATATAAAGTATTAATCATCAGTTAATGCATTTACAAAAATGTGGGAATGTACGCCTAGGATAAAATATGGAAAAATGTGCAGTGTATAGGTTACAAGTTTCATTCATGAAGTACCATTGTTAGGTTTTTGTTTTAATATAATGTTTTAAAAACCATTAAACATGTATGCTATAGTATCGGGCTCAACTTTGTGAAATCTCCATAGAACCAAGTATAAAACTTTCTAAATTCCACAGAAAAAGTATCCAAGTAGTCTAATTTTTCCATTAGTTGACATCATCAGGTACATATTTACAGAGTATTTGAGTCTATGTACTCTCGACAAATATATAGGTCCAACCATGGTGTTAAAATGAATATGGTGATTCGCTTGTCTATTTGACAAAATGTGGTTGTTTTTTAATTAATTTTATATGGAAACGACTACAAATGTAATATGTGCTACAAAAGTAATACCTGAAAGACTCACAAATATGAATTAGGAGGAAAGTTTAAAAAAAAAATATTTTATTTGACAATAAAAGTAATTATAACTCTTGTTAAAAGAAGAGTGAAATTATTGGGCATATACTGAGCAGACATTTTTACAAATAAGACTACCATTTTATCATAAATATATTGGAATAAAAGTTTTAAAAAAGTGGATTTCCAAGACTTCAGTTTGTAAACTGTTTTATGAGTAACATAGGCTCTCTCTTATTAGGAGGTTAAAACACCTGTTATTAATTGATGTTATTGTTTTTAGTGACAAAAAAGGGCCTTTATAAATTGCTTAGTAATGAATTGTATTTTCAACAGTTCATGATGAAATTTTGCTTCATTATGTGCATGTCTTTTGTGTTGTAAAAATATGCAAGTGCCTACTACACAAAAATGTAAAATAATGAGGAATAGTCATATGGAACAAATAAATAGGAAAGTCCTTAGTTAAAAAATATGATTTAAATTGTCAGGAAATAGGTAAAATGCAAATAGATCAGTGTTTGGTGCAATACTTGACATCTCAAGCTGGAGTATTTCATATTGCTTTGCAAATGTATATTGTTGCTGTAATTGTTTTATAAAATTTATCGGACATTTCTTTTTCTTATATTTCAGAATGATCTAGTTATTTCAGAGCCCAGGAGACGCACACAGATAAAGCGCTATGGTCATGATGAATCATTAGTTGATATGTCCGAGTTGGATAGCTCATCTGATTCTGATGATGAAGGTAGCAATGGACTCGGAAGAGGTAGAGGTAAGCATATGCATTGAATGACTTGGAATTTCTTTCCACTGTTCACCTTATTGCCCTCTAAACTAGCCAAATGTCCCTCAACTCTTTAAGTGCCATGTAAATAAGTTGATGCAATGAATGTCAATGGTAATACAATCTTGTTTACAGCAGGAAGGCGCTGCCAAAGAAGCTCCAAGTTTGGACGTCGTCCTCGGTCTCTGAATAAATTTTATGGAGATGAGCACATTCCTCGAGATGGAGAAATTGTTTATGGCAGTTGGGCAAGGAGTGAGTGCTTTAAAGTTGAGAAGGGTCTGCTTACATTTGGGTACGTTTGAAGGGGTTGAAAAGAGTTTTAATCAATATCTCAGTTCTGAAATTTTCATTGTGCTTTCTTATGTCTTCCTTTTCAATTAATTTTATATTCAGTTTTCTATGGTATTGTTTTTCCTCCGAAGACTGTTGTATGACTTTAAGCTTTTGGTTTTTCTTCTGTTGCATAAGTATGCACAACTTTGCTTGGTTTATAAGTTTCTGCCTGTAAAAACATCTCTGGGTCTCTAATATTTCTCAATAGATTTTCATTATTTTTCGGGCGAACTTTAAATGTGTGTTAAAAGACTTGCTTGCATGAAATTGAAACGTCACTGGTTTTATTAGTGTTAAATTTATTGGTTTAATTGTGAGACTTCTCCTGGATGCTTTTGCTTATGGGGCAAAAGGTGCCTAGTCTTCATAATATGGATATTAACCTATCATACATTGCCTATATATACCAAAGCAAACGTTCCTGTAAAAACTAGGCAAATATGAATTGCTATGCAGTGAGTGTTGAATTTGATGGATGTAATTCTGCACCTCCTTCCAGGTGTCCAAGTGTAGTAATGTGAATGTATGTAATGGATAAAATAAGATGAAAGGTCACCAATTCATGCGTTTTCCATGTATGCCTAACTTTCATCCTTTGTCTAATCTAACCTTATATTAATCTCAATTGGAAAGAGTCATTCCATTTTTTTATTCCATAGGTTGAAAACATAAAAATTGAAATCATTTTTTAGATCCATGAATTGTGGAGTGATCATGAAAATCTGGTTTCAATTTACATAGAGAATTTTAGCATTTGTCTCCAAAATAAATATAGGAACTTTTGTTTGTGATTTTCTTTTCTTTTATTATGGAAAATTAGAATTACAGCTAACTTCTCATTAATAATTTACAAATGATGACTTGCCATGCTAATACTGAGGGTAGCTTTAAGGCTGCCTCTTGAGTAGACCAAAGCATATCTGATTGTAATTAACCCCTCAAGTTAGTGCAGTGTGAGCATTGAATAAACATGGGAATCTGTGGTAGAGGTAGTTTACGGCAATAGCTCATAATTAACTAGAGTAAGATTAAACTGGATCAGGACTGTTATACTTTTTTTATATATTATTTTTAAAAACTTGCCAATGCATAATTGAGTGCATATTTTCCTTTAGATGACTGGAATCATTGTTCAAAAAAGACAGTCATTTTTTTAAACTGAAGATTTTTACTCAAGTTCCAAATACCACATTCCGGTGGAATAATGAAATATTGCTAAATAGCTTGAGGGGTTAATCATATAATTTTCTCTAGAGGGGCATGTGTTGTGTGTTTTCTTGGCAAAATGTTACGTTTTCCTGTTTCAACTTTTCAGGTGGGGGCGCTGGCCTGAAATTCTTAGTCAAGGGCAATTCAGGAGAGGTTGGAGGGAGTGTGATGTTGAAGATTGTGCTCGAGTTATTGTGAGTGGCTTTTTCCTTTCCATTTGTTTTCTTAACTGAAATAATATAATGTGATCACATGCTCATGCAAAAGTGCAATGCTTTGTTGTGTCATCCATTATTGTTCATGACTCAGAAAAATCTCTTTGCAAGAAATTTGTGCAAAGAATTCACTTCATAAACTCGGACAATATCCGTCATGTTTGATGCAATGTAAATGCTTTTGTCCGAGTTTAGTTTGTAAAATGTGTCTCTCCTCTGGAATATCATTTGATTTTCTTATCCCAAGTATCCCAAATGGCTGCATTAAATTTTTATTTTCCTTAATTGTAACCTTTTGTGGCTGGCTATTGATTTATATTAAGGTCAGCTGTCCATTTTAAGTCTTCTCCCATGTGCTATGAGGTTGAATGTGTATCTTTTTGAAAATGGGAGTTTATTTCGTGGGAGATTGGAGAGATGAGACCTCAGAACCTATTGTGATTTTAAAATAGGCTAGTGGTAATCCAAAACTATCTCTATTTTCTGGATTTTGCAAAATATCATAAACAGGAGATAATTTTAAATTCAAGTTAAGATTATATTATAACAATTTTCCCTTTATACCTCCTGCCTTTGCTAAAGTTGATTTTTGGCAAATGAACTGATTAACCCAGACTCTTGAATAACTTCCCGGTATGCCTGAATGTAAATTTATCATCCAATACAGGATATAACAATTCTTCTTCAAATTATTTGGCTGTATGATGTGAAGGTTATGAAAAATGTTTGGATGCTGAAGTGGGAATGTTTTTTGAGTAATGATTATATTACCATTTTTCCAATTATTAATTTTTTCTTTCTTTTTTTTTTTTAGCTTCTCTACTGCTTGCGATACTACCATGGTGATGATAAAATTAAAGGGTTTATTTGGGATTTGATAACACCTACAGAAAATGGTGAATCCAGAGTACAGAGGAATCACATGGGTAAGAATAAACATTTTCTTTGATTATTTTTGTGTTCAGTAATTATTTTTGCCATATTAATTTGGTCTTATTATTGCCTGAAAAATGTTTCACCTCAACTCAGAAACGATGTTTAATATGATAAGAAGTATTACTTAAAAAACTATAAGCCACTCAACATAGATTTTTTTATTGCTCCAAACGTGTTTTAACTATCATTTATAAACAAAATAATTGATTTCTGGTATTCATTCATTTGTTTGGTTATGAGTTTTAACCAGTGTTTGAAATTTCAAGTTTCGGAAAAGTGAAATCACACCATGGAAATAGAATTAAGAGGTGGTGCAAGTCAAAATGGTAAACTTGTGTGTTCTGGTGAATATTGTATCTTTAATCAATAGAAATATACATTCACAAGACATTTTCTGTGACAGGTCTCTCGGCTCCAGTTCCCAGGGGTCGAAAAGGGAAGAAGAAGATGAAAGAGGCAAGAATGTTAAATGCCATGATGGAGGTCAATGACTGGAGTAGGAATGAAAAGTATGATGGTGACATCTTCCTTGAGTGTAATTACAAGAAGCATCTCACCAGGCATGCTAACAAGTGGGTTACTTTTTAATAGGGTTGCATTAACTTTATTCAGTATTCACAGAACTTTTTTCCATAGTTATTATTATAGAGAATCCAGGTTATCCCCAAGTTTCATAGGAAAAAGTTCTGATGGTTGCAGCACTAGTTAAATGTTTACAAGTTTAAAATTATTCTGTTTGTATTCAAGGAGAGAATGACAGGCTAAACAAGAAATTTGAGAAGGTTCATGTTATGTTATTTGTATGTACACTTCTTTGATTTTTTAATTAAAACAAGCAGCATAAGCATGCAGATAATGCCACTTACCAATTACCTATAAGTGTATGTAATGTTAACTTCATGAATTATGTTTTTGGTCATAATACAATGCGAGATTTTCATCAAAACACACTAAGAAGTTGCTTTCACTTTTCACATTCACTGTAATAAATCACTTATGTGAGTTCCCTATCTTTATTTTTCCAAAAACACATAAGGAATTTTGTTGTTAACTCTCTATATTTAATGAGTTTGGGCATACATATTACAATGCTACATTGAACATATTTACTTGAATAGCATTTACCAAAAACTAAAAAAATATCTGATGTCTAATTGAAGCTAGTCCATGTAGAAGCTAGTACATGATTCCGTCAAGCCACCAGAAACCTCCAACAATACACCTCTTTATATCATAGCACAGTGTTATTTCAAATTTTGAGGGACCAAAGAAAGATATTCATGTGTGAAATAATTTAACTTAAAAAAATTATATTTGGTCAATAAATTTACAATGTAGTTTTATCTGACCATTAACAGCAAACAGACAGTCATGACATCTTAGTACAGTGGACTTCTGCTAAGTCTTCCGTTGGTAAAATGTTTTCTTTGTGAGAAATGTAAGAACCGCTATTCCTTAGGTTCCTGGTCTCAGTCCACATAGATAATTATGGGTAACGTATATTTGTTACATAATAATGCAACAATTTCAGAGAGTAATGAAATTGTTGCATTATAATGCACACATAGCGGGTGACTCCGTTAAAGTTACTGTTACAGTTTCTTGAAAAAAACATATTTGTTACATTTTTGTACTTTCAGTGAAAGACCAAAATCCAAATTCGTCCATGTGTAATTAGTTACCCAAATGAAAAAGTTGACGAAAAGTGTAAACATTTCTCATATTAATGGATAAAAATCTTTTCAAACAATATTTCATTTATAGGGTTTTAATAAAAATTAGCTTAAGCAGGTGCATGATGCAACAACATAACTTCCTTCTTTAAAGGGGTTTTGCCTAATAAAAAAGGAAGTTATGTTGCCGCACCATGTACTAAAAAATAATTACAATCATATGAATGTAGTATTATAGTGACCTTAGTTCAATCCACATTTTTTATTATGTTTATTTGTGTTGAAAATAGCGATGGCCGCTATCAAAATAGCAGTAATCAAGGTATACATTTCATATCATTAAAAGTGAGTGAGACTTGTTTGGTATGATAAATGAGAGGAAACGTATAAGGCAAATTTGTACGAGGATATTCTTAAACTCCTCTGAGGGAAAAATGAAAATTCTCATATGAAACATGGGACGCAGTGGCAGTTAGGAGTAGCTATTCTGGCCTTGATTATTGAATGTTTCCATTTGTTGTTATTAATTCCAGTTTTTATTTCTTGTATGTAAGAAGAACCCACAGTAAGTTTTATTGCAAAGTGGTTTCAGTCAACAGCAAATGGAAACTGCAAAGCATGTTTTCAGCAATTTTTTTTAGTCTCTCCCAGTACTGAAGTGGTTTCTCAATTATTTTGAAGATCAGAGTAGAGATATCTATTTTATAATTATAGTAGTGCAGCAGTTTTCATGTATTTTTGTAATTAAAATGTACCCTGGACTGGCACAGAATAAGGAGGGTATGTCATACATGCCATTGAATTATTTAAGATTGACTACTTTAATAATTGTGAGTATAAATTAAACTGCTGCATTGCTCAGTTAATAATTGAGCAGAAATTGGTAAAAACTGGAGTCCATATGAAAACTGTTTTTAAGTATTTATTTATGAAGCACCAATAGTGAAGGTGTTGAGGGAGTATATACTCGAGAGACATCATATACATTTCAGAATATTTAAGAAATAGTCTTGTATTGTGATAAATTGTCACCAACAAGCTATGTAATTAATAGTAAAAAGTTATTACATCATAAATTAATTACTATTAGGTTATTCTACCCACATGATTACAATTTGTCTTAGGTCAATCCTGGTTTGTATGTTCCACTGAAACAAGTTTCCCTTAAAAAAAATAACTAGGGTCCACTGTAATTCAGTAGTTTTTGTGCCATGCTTGGAAAAGTAGTACTTTCGGCTGCAGGTATTTAGTGTTAAAAAATACAAAAATGTCTTAAGCTCCTTTCTCGAGGTTTAATTTTTCTACAGACTTTGTTCAAGAAATCATTAACAAGAAGCTTGACTGTTACTGATGTTATTGTATGTGAGGGATCTTGTTCGACTTGAGTTGACTTTGGCAGTTCATTTTCCATCAAAGTTATTCAAAACTTGACTCTAAAATTTCTTGGAAATAATGCTATTTACTGGGAAATGATAACCGGCACAAGGAAAGGAACTGGACCCCTTACCCTGATGTGTGAATTTCATAAGCCATCCGGCTTCGTGCTGGATGAAATCTACCAAACCGACCTTCAGGTTGATTACTGTGTTAATTGTTTTTTTAATGCTATTTTGTTGGAATAACCTATCAGAACATATGTACAGACAAATGCAGCAATGCACAGCTTTTGAAATGGCAATGACTGATTCCTGATACCAAGCAATGTCTTTGTTCTTTTCGAATCCATATGTTCTTTGTTAACTCTGGGACAACCAAAAGAACCACCATTTATTGATTGTTGCCCCTAGCATATTATCTTTCAGTTATTTGGTAAACATAAATTTTTGCAGCAAAAATCAATTTGATGATGACAGGGTTGAATTTTAAAAATTAGTGTCTCCTTCTAAAAATCATGTATGTAGGAAGAAGATACTTACATATGGGATGATTCTGTTTAGCAAGACAAAAATAGATCATATGAATCTTAGGTAAAAAGTTGATTTAGTTTCAATGTACATTAAATCCACTGAAGAACTTGGGTCGTTTACCAAAGATTTTTTAGGGTAAGTGGGTTGAAAGATGCACTTCTCATGTGTTTACATGCACTCATTTCAACATTCAGTGTATTATGTTAAATGATAATTATAAGTTCAAAGAACTGCAGAAGATACCACAACAGTTACTTTAACAGATTCATCCGATGATAAACATTGAAATCAGATATTTCGCTGTGTCGAAATCATTGGAATGACCAGGACTTGAGCCCAGATCTCCTAAATTCCTGGCAGAGCGCTTTAAGCAATTGTTTCTGCAGTGAAGTTTCTGCATTTCGATGCTCATCAGTGGATGACTCTTGTTAAACTAACTGTCATGGCATCTCCCTCAATTCTGCAAATTTTTATTTGTGAAGCAAAACAACTTTGTGTTTAAAGTAGGATTTAACCTCGTGGAGTGTGGCACAATGTACATGTCTACAATTACTTTTGACATTGAAAGAATGGTGTTTTGTCATAACATCTTGATTCTTCAAGCCTCTAGAGATTCACATTGTAAGAGGTTGCCTCGGTGGCGTAATTAGTTAAAGCACTCTGCTGGAAATCAAGGGGATCAGGGCTCGAGCCCTGGTAAAGGGAAATGATTTTTACTTAGTAAAATTTCTACAATTTGATATTATTAATCATCCTGTATGGTTGTTATAATTCTATAGTTTGCAATATATTCAGTTTCTCTCTTTGAAGTATTGTAATCATAAAATTGAAATTCAATTTTCAGAGTTCTTCTAAGGGTGAGGATGCTGTATTACATCAAGCATGAAATCATTGGTGATTTAGTACAGCAAATTGCTGATGGTGTTCCTGTCAAGTGAGTAATAAGTGTTGCCCTTAATATGTAAGAGCACAGCTTATGGTAGACCTATATCCCTTTTTTCACTTTGACCTTTTGACTCCCTCCAACTCAGTCGTGCTCTTAATGCATTTGGCTGGAAGCTTGGTTTTGCTCTCAATTCAGTGATTAACAATGTTTTTCTTGGCAAACAAAGTTTGTGCAATGCATGGCCAACCATTTTGTTTTCTATGTGAAGAGAATTGGCTTATTATTGTTTTGACTGATTGCTCTTGTTCTTTGACTTGTGGGCTTGAAATCCATTCGCTTGATCATATATTTCTGTGTGAAAAAGATAAATAACTGGTGTACACAGCGTTGACATACAGTTGCTGATTTTCTGGACCTAATCTTTCTCCTCCTCAACATTTAAACATTCCTACAACTTCTTTTAGTGTGATTTTTATGCTTGTCATTTCTACTTTTTTCTTACCATACAAAGTGTGAAACTTTCTTACATGTAGGTTTTGATTGTTTTATAAAAATTTATGTTGGTCTAGTTAGGCTATTTCCATTTCATTTTTTTTCTCATGTATTCATTTGGCAGTGCTGTCAAGGAAGTCAAAGCTAATGAATGCATTCCCCAAAGCTTAAGTGACATCAATACATAAAAAAAAATTAGAATTAGTTAGTGAAATGGATATCAAATATTTCATCTTGTGTGTTTGTTTCGTGGAGCTTTTTAGTTGTCTAGAATGCAATATTTGTAATACCTGATAAGAAATACTAAAAGTTTAGCATGTGCAACATAGTCCAATTGTTGCTTACTGGTTAGGTTTCTTTCCTGCCTGTTTAGGAATTCATTCTAACTCATTATCATATTTCTCATAATGTCAGTTATTACTATCTAATTTATGTCGGCTTTGATTTACTTGCATTAATCCAATGCAGTGTTACAGTAAATAATATGGTCATAGCTTACCATAGGGGAATATCATTTGAACAAAATAATGTTAGTCATATTTCGAGTATTATGGATCACCTGGTCAAACAGTAATTGAATGATATTTGCCTTAAACTCATCAACCCTACATTTGTTTTTTGTTTCATGTAATAGCTACTCTAGCTATGGGATCTATTTGCTTTATGGCCAATGATGTGAAGACTTAAAGGATGTTCACTATAATATCAATGATTTCTGGAGTTAAATTCCATAGAATTCATAAAATGTCGTGAATACACTCGTTGTCGAGTGCCAGTCATAAAATAGTAGTAGTAGTACAAGTTTGTGAAACACCGATGTTTACCTTTGATGTCTTCACAAACCTGTTTTATTGTCCACTAGGAGTTACAAAAAAAATTAGTCAATTTTTTTGTTTATATGTACTGTGTACAACAAATACACTTAGTAATTGTAATTGATTTCAGGTAAGAGAAGTAAAATCAAATGGAAGATACATATCAATTAGGATTTTCATAGTAATCTGTATGTGAGGAACTTGCATATGGCAATTTATATATTATACTTGTGAAGGTTATTCTCACAATTGTTTCTGCATCTCTTGGTATCACAAAAGGAAACATTCCTAAGTCCTGAACAAAATAAAGGAATACTGGGTTTCAGAAAGGAGTTCATTGGCCATAATTCATCTTATAAGACATTTTTTTACGGGTGACATTCATTTATTATGTCATGCTTCTGCTTCATGCTGTCTGCATGAATCCACTTAACAAGGCAAGTCTTCCCTACCATTTGTAATTAATGCCCAAGGGAGTAAGTATGAAGTACATATGATCAGTATTCTTTTCTCACCGTTTTGGTTATCAATACTCACCGAAACTTAAGAATAATGTTACAATCATAAAGATGTTTTAGTTGGATTCATATTTCAAAGGTAATGTGGTAATATGTTTGAAGAATGTTTTGGCATTTATATATCTCACCTTTGATATCATTGTTTCCTTTCTACTTTAAGGAAGGTGACATTATAATGTCGTTCCATCTTTCTTAAACATTCATGCCCATACTAAATATTTCTAAACTCTTCAACTACCCTTTGGATGCTAATAGTTCAGATACATTCATTTTCAGCACAAAATATCCAGTTGTTTCTTTTTGTAATGGTCAACCAAACAGTAGGTTAGCAAGCTTCATTTAACCACTATAAAATAACCTCCCCTCAGGAAACACATTAAACTTAACATTATGAGTAGAGTTTTGCTTACAGGTGCCCTATTGAATTAAAATGTCATTTTTGTTCCTTTTTTACAATCACACTTAAAACTGAGGCTAAAACTTCCATTTTAGCCCACTACATGCACTTCAGTTGGGAATTTATACTTTCTGGAGAAGTTAATGCTTCTTTCAGACAGTATTTGTAATTTCTATAAATGAATCTTAATGGGTGATATTCCAGCCTGTCTCAGGCTTTTAATGTACCATACACTTGAGTTCATCATATTATCTCAAAAAATAAATATGTCCTTCATATATTTGTTCCAGTTCCCTTGAAATTACTATCACAAACGTTTGTGTTAAAACCTATTGTTTCACTAAAATATCATGTGGAGTGGCTTTACTCTGCCTTGTTTGATGGAACATCTTTTATTATTATTTTTTCAATTTTGCTTTTGGACTTAGTGCTTACACAAATGACTTATTTTTGGCTTTTTATCAAATGTACAAAAGATGTTAACCTTAAGTATTACATATGGGACAGTCCTGAAAAATAAATGTTGCGCTTAGACAAATGGCTTACCAAGGGAGACCTCGAAAGAATACACTTGGTTACATTAGTACAATTTGCTTTCTGACATCTGATGATATTTAATTTCAGTCTTTCCACAGATAACGTTGTAAAATATGTATAAATTCAAGTGTAGACAGATAATTTTACTATGGGCACTAATGAGAAATGTTGGACCGACATAACTGTGATTTTGATTCTAAATATTAACCTAATTGCATATATACTTTGTACCTAAATACTATCATAGTATCTGCTTTCTCTTACAATTTACCTACTTGGGCATATTTTTGCAAATGGAAGAATATAATGGCTATAGATTTATTCTTTTATTTTCAGTTCAATACTTAATTTGTTTTAATATAGATGGTTCCCTAATAATAAAAGTTAAATTATCATTGGATTTTCTTAATTTTAATGGTGATGTCATGTGGAATATATATATATAATTCTTCCATGTACATTGATGGTTTTGATTTCTCCAGAACTGCTGGAATTAGCATGGCAAAATAATTGAATGTTATCGAAGTTCAAATCATTAGCATGCACACGAAAGTCCAGAAAAATATAAAATTACACCATGAGAGTGTAGTGAATTAAGATATCATCAGGAAAACATGAACATTCGAGCTGCCTGTCAACGGCTGTGCACCTTTATAGATGGCTTTTGAGTCTCATTGGTTTAAATCATTTGAGTCATGCCCATGTACATTGCAGTGGAAATGGAATTTCAGTTGGCTGTGATTGCCGTAGTCTAATATGTAAGATAATTGCATAAAATGGCAGTGGTTTTCAATCGTGGCTCCTGAGACAGTGTATTGGTGATGATTTTGCTGGTCTTAATGTGTTTGAAAGTTTCAAAATATGTAATTGGTAGTGATGAGCAGAATAATGTTTTTAGGGCTCATGACAGGATAGATAATAGTGATTTTTAAAAAATGTTAGTTTCAAGGAAGTTTCCGCATTTTTATTATTTTGAGATAGGGTTAGAAAAAGTCATTTGACTGGAATATTGTGTAGGTTTTCCAACATAATGTTGAACTAACGTTTCCTTGAAAGCTTGATACTAATACTGAAAGCTTGGGGTCATCCATCATTCCTTTTTCTATGTCATGGGAAATAACAGTGCTCAAGTACCAAATGAAAAGATAAATTCAGGAGAGATGAGTTGATTGGACTGTTATAATGGATGGGTTTCATTAATATTGATTATTTATGACTTTTATGTGTGTGGCAAACTTTGATAACCAGTGTACGATAAGAGCTTTAATTACAAGTGTTGTTTAACTTTCCTTGTAGGTATTTTGTTAGCTCTAATATAGATTCTGAAAGTTACAGAGTTTGAATCGGTCTATGTTTGGTTATATGAAAATAATTGGCTTACCAGTAAAAATCATGGTATAAATAGCATATTTGTATTTTACTAAAAATGCTTGTACAAAAGTTGATGGTTTACACCTGCGCAGGCCTTTTACTTCTAAATCAAAAACTCCAAAATAAGATAATTTAGCCGAGAAAATAAGAAGGCATAATGCTCTATTGGCTAATGTGTTCACATCACCATTTGAATCAGTTTGTTTGAATTTGAATTCAGATTTGAATCAAATTGTCAGATTTTGTAGCATATAGAGGTTAATGTAGACATTTTTCTAATTATGAATAACATTTGATGAGAATATAAGGCATTAATAAATTTACTCCCTGATAATTTTGTCACTGTATGTTAGGATAAGTTATTCGATTAGAGGTTTAGGTGATTTACGTGGGTCATTCAATAAGTCCTTAAAGAAATAGAAAAATAAGTTATTTTCGGTATATTTTTTTGTCAACAGAATGTCGTTAAGCTCTATACACTTTCTGCTGTGTTCTTTAACTTTTTAAAGTTGTCCAAAAAGTTGGATTTCGGAAGGTCCTGAAAGTAGGTATCTGTGTTGACAATGATCTTGTTCAATGTGAATTGTTTTTTGCCGAGGCATTTTTTCAAGTTTGCAAATAAAAAAGACACTGAGGGAAAAGTCCGATGAATACTGTGAATATCATAATTTTAGAATTCTATAATTTTATAAAATTCTAATAATAATAATTCTAAAATTCTTCAATTCTATAATTTGTACCATCGAAACAGTGCAGATGTGCACTCATGCATTGGCTTAATGGAAGAGACTTGATTTCTTTACCTCCAAATGAGGATGGTTTTTTCTTGATTTCTACCCTCAACAGGTGCAATAACGGCATGTGGTACTCTCCATTCATTGTTTGACCTCTTCGCAAGTAATCAATGTAAATGATATCCTAAACAGCCATGGCCATCACCTTGTCAGCACGGTTTCACTGTCTTTGCCTTCTTTGGAGCTGGATTGCATTTAGAAACTACTCTTTCGAATCTTCTTTTTGTGTCTGGAGTGTAGTAGTGTATCATGTTTCGTGCACTGTTATGTATCAATGTAGCAATTCCTCAGGATTGTGATAAGAAAGTGCCAAACCAGCCTCTGAATCGACCACATGATTGCATTTATTTTCCACTGAGAGCAAATGTGGCACCTATCTTGCCAAGATTTTGCTTACACCTAATTTTAGCCAGCTGTTTTGAACTTGCACTTTCTTGAAGGGTCATGGAGTTTCCAGAGGTAAGCAAGCTTTGGTTTAATTTTCAAATTGCTGCTTGCATTGGCACAAAATAGCAGCGGGAAAACTTTTCATTAGCTTGTGGTTGGACAATTCATTCTTCTCAACTGTTCTGTGTACAAATGTAGGTTTGCTTCAGCATCTTCTTCCAAAAGAGACCTGTCTCGTTGCAATTAAAAATCTATTATGGCAGTTAACCCTCAGAATTTACGAACTTCCTGAAATGACCTATGGAGTTCTCTGCTGCCTTTGAGTTGTAGCATGCTGCTACACTCTACCTCTCAATGATGGGTTATTTTCTTGAAGTGTTTAAATCTCGTGTTGATCCCCTCAAATACTTCTTTGGCAAATAAAACAGTTTCTGGCATAACTTGGTGGAAAATCTTCATATTGACGTTTTTTTAAAAATAAAACCACTTTGCTTTTCCACATCATCACCTGATGATGTTATGCTGTAACGAAACCTGGGTCGTGAGTAAAAAGTTTATGTGGAAAAGCAAAGTGGTTTTATTTTTAAAAAATGCTAATACTTCTTTGGCCTTTGATGATCCTAGCATCTTTATAATGAGGTCAGCAAGAATCACTTTTGTCTTCCTACAAATGATATTTTCGTTAGTAGTGTCGTATTGCAATTGCTTTTTGTTTATCCATATGAAAAGCAACCTTTCAACATTGTTAAGAATGCATAGTTGTTGCATAGATATCCTTGTTACTTTCTTTGAAGGCTTCTATCTCTTAAATCTTATTTATATTCTTGATGAAAATGGAAATTGTTGGTGAAAATGTAAATGTCGACCGATTGTATGCGCGTGCTAGATCAGCCACACTCGCACTTTGGTCCTGCTTTTCAATGATATTACTTTTCTTTTCTACTGTTTTTCTTATTCTCTTATGGTTGTCTTCTTGTGGATTTTTCTTTGGGAACATTTTTAAAACTATGGACAAAATATTTTTAAACTTTGCACCCAAAAACTGTCTCTCCACAAGTTTGGAAAAATGTGTGATCACTAGTGACACTTAATATGCTATTGGAAGGAGTGCTAAACACAAACTGAAGTAGCAGGTGCACAATAATCCTGGGAATTGCCCTCTCCTTGTCACTCATTATGAGAAAAGTTGCACATAAAGCGAGTCGTTTTTGGTCAAAGAATATTTTTGCCCAATATGTAAATTACTCACTATATGAGATGCTTGTTAAGCGAGGTTCCACTGTATATTTTTAATGAAAAATACTGCCATTTAGCTTGTAATGGAAATCAAGCAATTCATTTTAGTTGTACGGTTCAAAGTATGACATCCCTTGCAAAAACCCAATGCCTACATAATTTCTTATTACCATCTATTACATATAGATTCTTCTGCCTGTCATATGCTCACCTAATAGTAATCAAAATAATAATTTCCCAAGTGAAATGGCAACAATAACTATATGCTGGACCAACAGAATACAGAAACCCACAAAGATTCAAGCACTCTTATTAATGGATATTCTGACAGTGGAAAAATCGGTGCTAGTGTTAATGAATGTGTCTGTACTTGTTGGAGCAAACAAGTGAGACATTGTTAATGGCATTTCATTAGTGATGCAAGGGACTTCAGTTATGCTGATTGGAGAGGATAGTAAATGGGACTACTGGGAATGTAAAAGTGACACAAAATGTAGTCTTAAGCTTTTTTTGGAAATTGTGTAATTCATGTTTCT
Source organism: Hetaerina titia (assembly GCA_037158775.1). NCBI lineage: Eukaryota > Metazoa > Arthropoda > Insecta > Odonata > Calopterygidae > Hetaerina > Hetaerina titia. The sequence continues at coordinate 43,496,885 of CM073772.1, read as the reverse complement.
TCCAGTCATTCTAGTATTTAGCCAGGTCCAGAAAGTTTTTGAAATGTAAATGCCTCTTGTCATCTTAATGTAGTAAAAAACAGCAACACTGAATTGAAAGTCCCTGCTGTATTTGTCCCCTCTCCATCCCAGGAAATACTGTCAAACATTTAAAAGGTCTCGTACGATAGCAAATTTATTTTTGGTATTAATAATAGTAAAACTCAATTGAGTACATAAACAGAGACATTGTGATTCATCAAAGAGTCTGGAATCCATTTCTCTTGTAACAAAACTTAATGTTACATTTGTTGAAAGATATAAAGAGGTAACATACTTTTGTATGTTTCAATTTTATTTTAAACAATGAATTATTGTTGTATGGCACTTTCAATTACAGACTCATTGTGATGATTAAATCATTGTATAAAATTTAAATGGAGGAAATAATGAATTCTGAACTTTAAGACTTCTGCCTATGTTCAATCATAGGTATATTTTTATATCTGTATGTTCATTCAATTTATTCTTTCTGTAAACTTAGTGCCAAGCTAGCATATGCAGGCATCTTGCAAAACTATCACCAACCCACTAAGGAATATGTAACATGAAATAGAATTCTGGGGCCTTTGCAAATCACTTTATTATGAAAATTACTTGGTAGTACTTATTGTAGAGTTGGTTAACATTCATCTTGTCGAATTTGCCCTTTAATGAGACAAAACACTTACTACAGCTTAAAGGTATCTGTAAGTAGGGGAAAGACACTTTCACAAACTTTTGTATTTTGTAAAGGATTCTTCCTCCCATTTTGGAGGTAATAATTGTTAGAAATCCCTGATTCTCATGATTCTGCTCATCTTAATAATTTGTCAGTGTAGTAGAAAAGTTTTAGCATTTCATGTCATTTTTAATAACATACCACGTGTGGGATTTTAGAAGTGTTGTCACTAAAATGCGTCACAAATATGAATATTGTAATCTCATGAAATCTTATTTTATTTTACTTAAGAACACATGTTGGTATGGAATTTTGGGAGTGGTTTTGAAGTTTTAATATGCGTTGTGTTGAGACATGTTGAAAATCACTGCTTGATACCCAGTATTTTTATGGAAGAGCATTCATGTAAACGTGTAACTGTTGCATATTTATATTATATTAAATTTGTTATATGAAATGGAGTTAAATTTCCTGTAAGGGTGCTACAGATCCTCTGTAGTTGCAAACATAGTAGTACTTATAAATCCAACATGATCAGTATTTTTAAAAAGGCGTAAATTATATTTTTTTTGTTTTCATAATTGACTGGTTCATGTATCACCCTTTCCAGGTCAGTTAACCCCATTTCATTATAAGTTACAAGTATGTTTGTCAAGCATTGCCAAGCAAACCTCATGTAACTAGTTGACCGTGTTGTTCCCTGTGAGTCTCTTGTCAAGTTAATCATTTGTGGAGTTGTGCCATTCCCAATTCCTGCCCAATTAATGATCTGTCCTCCACTAGTTGTAATGTATTATCTGTATTCACAAATGTGCGTAAGCAAAAATGTGTAGAAGTTGTATTGGTCTCTGAGAGGAAGACGGTACCTCACTTGTGCAGAATGTTGGAGATATACCCTCCGTATTGTGATTCACCGCCTGCCCCTTGGTGGGACACCGAGGCTGACAAGTCCCTGCTGGCGGGGACCTACAAGCATGGATACGAGCGGTACCGAGAGATACGTGCAGACCCGACGCTTTCATTCCTCGCTCAGGTTGGCCCGCCGCCGCCCCTCCCCGAGGACCCAACTTCCTGTTCCACTCCCTCCTCCCCTCCCCGGGACACTCCCCGTCAACGGCGACTACCCAACGAAAACTCTTCCAAGTAAGTGTTCTGGTGATGTGGCTCACTGTTCCCTGTCTCAAGTACGGACAGCGTGAGATGAATTATCATCATTATCTGATGACAATGGGTTTAGGGAAGCAGAATTCTTGGTCATGAAGTAATACTCTGGAACCATTAAATGAATCATTTCATACATCTTCACTCCTCATGTGTTAAGTCATTGGTTCTTTGTTGTTATAAATTAATTTTAAGAATGCCTGGCTTTTTTCTTTGGAGGATAAATTCTTGTTATCTGGTGATGTGCATACGTGGTGCTTCTTTCTATAAATGTTCATGATTCTTCTTGGTGGGAAAATGTTTTTTTACATAAGATAACCTTTCTGTGCTTTCATTGCTAATTTAGTCCCCTTTTGCTGCTGCATGCATGCTGCTTCAAATGTTTCATCCTGCATGGACCCCTGCAAGCCGCTTGATTAATGTGCAATTTTTGGCTGATTATCTCCCATGTCCTGATGTTAAAATTTCTTTTGCATCCGAATTGATATTTTCTATGATAACCTAGAGTTAAATAGCTGTAGCACTACTTAGGAAAATATGTGGATTGGACTTTTTCAAGTGTTCATTTAGTTTTCATTATAATATTGAAAGAGTTTCTAATGACTTCATAAGGTCACCAGTGTTACATATTTTCAAATTTGGGCTTTTCTGAAAGCAGTGCCATGTCTTTCATTTAAACTGCTTTTGTGACGTGGCAATTTTGTCTTTTGTTCATCTCAGTATATCCTAGTGCTGTTCACATTAGTATTTGATTACATCAGCCACACACTAATTGGTCCCTTGGCATGTTTTTGAGCAGTTTGGATGAGGACAAGATATCAGAAGATGAAGATGAATGCATGGCTGTTGAAGGCCCAGGAGTTGTACAGCCAAGCAACATGCCAGGAAATTCAATGTCTGAAGGTGCTGGAGATCGTGGCCCTGGTGGGACTCCACACCCTCTTAACCCTGGCCATGAACATCATCATAACCCTGAAGAATCGATGATGCGCTACCAACATGCTAACACTCCCAATGCTCCTCCAACTTCTGTGAATCAGTCAACTCCTGGGCAGTTCTCAATGTCTGGGATGTCAGGAGATCGTTCTCAGGTATATTGTTGTTGTTTTACTAAACAGTAAAATGAGTGCCATATTTTAAAAGTTGGATGATTTACCCCTGAAATTAATGTTTTCATGGCTATTGATTCAATTTGTGCACTGTTACAAACTGCTATAAATTGAATTTCTTCTGTAGTGACTATTTCTTGCAGTAATTGATCATTTGGAATTCCATCCTAACAAAGCAAAATGTTGATCCCTCCCAACATAACTATGCTAAATTTAATGCTCGGTATATGAAATAGCAACATTAGAAATCTTTAAATCACTTTGCCGTGTAAGCAAATCAGAAGAAATTTCATTTGTTTATACAGATGCATGAATTTATATGTAACTAGCAACTTTGGAAACACCTTATAGTATGGCCAATAGGGTACCAACTTAGGAAAATGTCTGTTTGAAAGGACATGTAGGGTAAACAGTACTTGTTATATGTCATAAGTTAAAATAATATTTTTTCCTAGGTAGCTTTCCATCAAAGGTTTAGCCATTCCTGGTTTGTACCAGAGTCTGGTGTACTACTTAAAAAAAATACATAAAGCTCTGAAGTAATTGACATTATTTTATGGTTTATCAAGGTTAATTTTTTCTTCTTGGTTAATCAAAATCTCAGTTAGCCTTAGACTATTGCTGACATTTCTACCATTTAATTCAACACCCAACATACTTGATTGACCAAGTGAATTTATTTTTTACAGGTTATGGTTCAAGAGCAACACAATCATGCCATGATGCAACAACTGTCAGATGCTCAGTCACAGCAGCAAGCTCAAAATGATCAGGGTGAAAATCAGGGTGCAGGTGGAGCATGGCCCTCAGTTGCAGACTTAAACACGCGTTTGAGGAGGGTTATAACATCATATCAGAGAAACTACAAGAAGGAGGAGATGAAAATGGCTCAAAAGGCAAAGGCAAGATATTGAGTAGTGATTGGCTTTGTTGGTAATATTAGTAGTCATGCAGTGAAACCTCTCTTTTACACATTTGTGATTAAACTAGGGAAAAGTGGGATAATTTAAGTGGGAATAACTGGAAGGATCATGAACTTAATAAGGTATTATAAGAGAAGATCCTTTCTATTTTTACTCAGTACAAGGTTACCAGATTCCCACCTTAGTAATATAGAGCCTTGTAAGGCAGTACTTGGAAAGGGTGTTAATGACACCAAAAATCGCACAATTACGTGGCTGTCAACTTGCAAGTAAAAAATTGTGTGCTTCCCATAAGAATTGCTTCAGGATACTTTCTCCTGATTCATCTAAGATACTTGATAGTTCATAAACAATAAAAATAAACAATTATTTCAAATTTAACTGTCTACCTTGGGCTTTGATGCTTGCAATTAATGTTTTGTAATATTTTTGTATTTTGAAATAGTATATTTTCTTTTAACGGAATGCAGAAAATGTCTATCAGAGTCTTTAACCAGGGAGAATTATTTTCCTAATATTTATAAAATCCAGTTTTACCGTAGGTGGATGTTGAAGGTTAATGTGGAAGTTGGTTCTATACAAAATGGTGTTTATTCCCTTGTGAGCAAGTTTATTTTTTTCATTTTTTTTAGTTTACCTTACCATACGTGCTTTATTGTTGAGCCAAACAAAAATTCAATTTGCTTAATGTTGTAGAAAAATGGCAAAATTGCTTGAAAGGCATTGGCAGCCATTTGAAAAAATGAAGTGCAAGAATTAAATGATAACATTTTTTTTACTTGGGTCAAATTTAAAATCTTTGTAGTATTTGAAAGGAATGATATTTGGAAATTACTCTTGTTCAATTTCCATCATTCGATGATTTAATGTGTTCATGTAATTATGAAAATAATTCATTCATGTCCATTGTGTCAATCTAATTATCATATCAACTTCACATTTTAACTTCAGTGAATTTTATGCCTTCCACTAAGTTTTTCAGTTCTTTTGATCACTTGTCACTAGTTGCCGGAAATTTGAACTTAATAACAACTCAAAAGAAAATGATGCAAATGAAGGGAAACATTACATTCTAGAGATGTAAAAGTGTGGTTTCAATGTAATTTAGGTAGAGAGGTCAACTTGTAGCCACCAAATGCATCCCTAATCTTTCACATTTTAGGTTGCTTACAAAATTTTAATTCCTTCATTATGTGGCTTTATTCTGTGAAACTGGAATAATAGATGCATGTACATTCTTTTAAGCATGGCTGGTGGCAAAACTTATGGCATGCTATCATTTTTTATGATTTTATCTTAGAATATTGCTGGAGTCAAGGGGACTTGTTGTAGTACACTCTTTAACTGGACACCAAAATCTGAAGAAACAGCTATTCAAAAAAATAAATATTTAGCTTTGGAGGGTATAGAATTACATCAAATTAATGATACAGATGTATGCTAAATAGTAATTCTTCAGTAGACCACAAAAACAGTTGCAGATTTAGGATTCTCCTATCCATTGTCTTAAAAGTTAAATATTGTGGACACGCTTAATATGCAAATAACTTTTAAAATAATGAATATAAGGCAGGGTTTGGTGCCTTAAAAATGAGATAAATTCAGCACTCATCCATCACTATTATTTTACAGTTAAAAAGTTTTAGCATTACATTTTAATTACTTCATTCGTTTTACAGTTAAGTTTATCAGTCGCCTAGATAAATATTTTAATAGGAGGAATGCTTTTATAATCTCATTTGGATCATTTGAACATGAATACAGGTTTTATAGTGTCCAGAAACACTAATTGTAAAGGCTTCCGGGATGAATCTATAGGCTTGATGCTGAAGTAGTTGTGATATACATCTCTGAAAAAAAAATTTCAACATTGTGCTCGATTCTTGGCATAACTGCAGGTAACTACAGACTTCTACATTTGCATACAAGTTCATATTTTATACTTAAATCCAAGGTTATGTATTTCTTACTTTTTAATTTGAAGAATCAATTAACCATATTAAAGGGGGTTTTCTGATAGCCATTTTACTGCTGTGAATATACTGTTACCATTGCACTTTGCTCTTCCCTCCTTTTACCTTGCTCTAAGATTCTCCTGCTTGTAAGCCTTTGGTCTGGCTTTTTGCTTTATTTTAAGAACTATAATTGTTCTCCATCATAAGGAGGGTCAAGTACTCGACCAGTAGTTGCAGTGAAAGTGTTCAAATATCAAGTGGGAAAAATTTCTGCTTACATTTTATTTGCTGCTTGCAATCTTTGTGCTTTGCTAAGCTTGAAAAATTGTCAACATAGTTCTAAAATTTGTGCCATTCTTTTATTTCACACACATGCATCAATGATCATTAGTGTTTCTATTTGCTATCTTATTGTTTTATTTCCAAGTCCTAATCAAGTTTGTTATTTTAGATTATCAAAACTCATATCAACTTATTTTTCTGAGTTGTAAAATTACATTGTTAATAGTTAAATGGTTATTTATGTTCTGAAATGTGCAACTAATTCAAAATCCCTACTATGTGAAAGAAATAAGCATGGCCTGATTCATGGGGATTTATTTTGCTTAAGATCTTATGGATTCTCAGTTTTCCATTTTATAGCACACCATGGAACCTAACAGGTTTATTGTAATGAATGCTAATTTCTGTTCAAGAGTAGAGTTATAATGTTAGCGGCAAGTATTCATATGATTCAACAATTATTTTTGGATAAAATCTAGCCTTCATTTAAATTCCCTTTGAAGGATAAATTTGATAAATTAATTTCCGTGTATAGGAAGTCTTTTAACATTGTAAATAATTTATTGATACAAAGAAGGGAGACAAAATTGGGATGAGAAATTGTTGATGTTTTGGAAAAGTAAAGTAATTTTAACAAAGAGAACAAAATACTGTTGGTAATAATTATTTTGAGAATTAAGTTCAAATAAATACTCTTATTATTAAGGCCAATCTAATGAATTCAAGCAGCAAATATTTTGCCATTGTGTCTTAAGTTATGAATTAATGTGTTAAAAGGGGCATTGTAGGAAACTAATACAAAGATATTTCCTAATTTTTTTAGTAGACGACACATATTTAAGTGTATTTTGGTGTAAAAGGAGTAGATAGTGTCTTCATCTTGTTTGTAGCTTAGATTTCTTTTATCTTCATTCTTCAACTTTTTGGCCACATCTTTACTCTTTTCCTGATTCCTCTTTTGCCCGATTGATTTAATCAGACTCCAATTACTGTAACTCCAACGATTCCCGACTGTCGTCAACGGTGGCCACAGAAAGTTGAAAGAAGCAAAGTGGAGCAAATGGTTCGAGATCGGGAAAAGGCCCGCTTGGAAATGAATCAAAGAAGATGGTCTAGGAAAGAGGAGGCAGATTTCTACCGCACAGTCTCCACTTTTGGTGTTGAGTATGATAGGTATATATATATATATATATATATTCCTTTCCTATTGTATTAATTTAAGTTTTTAATTCCTAATACAACCAATAAGATAATATTGGTTGGCAATGTGGACTATAGCCAAATGTTTTTGCCAGTAATGATTATTACAGTGAATGCTAGAGCCACCAGAAACAAAGAATTAATCAGTCATTCCAATGCTCTACCAGGAAAAAACATCCAAAAATGTTGAACAAATGAGGTGAACATAATATTTATGCATCAGTTCTTAACAGTTGGTTTACCTCAATTGTAATAACATCCACATTTGCTTCTTCATGAATATAAACCGTTGATAGTAACATCCAAAATTAATTTGGACAAAGCTGATATTAAAAACTGCAACTGGGGTTGAAGTGGAAAGAACGAAAATAAAGCTGTCATCATTTAATGACTTCACCGAATGGTTGAAACAAATGTTAAAAATGTTTCTATGTTATCATTAATTGGAGTATAAATTAGAAAACGTGTACTCATAGTTCTACAGTACTGGAATTGCCCACGGAATTTGATTCTTGGATATACTTTGGTGTTGTAGTGAAATTACCGTCCCCATTTTCTCAGATTGACAAAAATTTAGTCAGTACATTGATATCCCTCAGGAGTATTAATTATGGACTCCTTTACACTCTTTCTCAAAGTTGTTCCACTGCCTTTACCAGGGTTCTTTTTGTTTATACTCTTTAATTCTTAGCTAACCAGTTCTAAATTTTGGGGGAGTGTCAGCAATAATATAGTAAGGTGGGGTTTTAGTCCTTTTTCTAGAAATTTTTAAAATGTTTTAATTCTCTACATTCATGAGTTTGCCATTTTAAGACCTAAGAACATGTTCGATTGTGTGTTCTTTGTCTCTTAAGCCAATATAATCAACATAAATCAAAACAGCTGATTTTTTTTCTGATTGGTTGGTGAGAAATTTCATTGAATGTGATTCAAGAAATTGTTCTTAGAAAGGCAGCTTGTGGGTAAATAGAGGGAAAGGAACTGGTCCTCCTACCCTCATGTGTGAATTTCTCCGGCCATCAGGCTTAGTGCTGGGTGAACTCTATCATCACCTACCAAACTGACCTCAGGGTTGATTACTGTGTGTATGGTGTTTGTTATTTCACTCGCATATAAATTTATAACTGAATTGATTATCCAGAATGGATGACAGTGAATCAGTAAATTTTTTTGGTTCACTTTACAATTGGGCTGGTGGAATATTTTTATATTCTAAGACAGTCAAAAATATTCCCACAAAATGAAATGTTAGTTTTTCTCTTTGGTAGATGTAAACAATTATCTAGAATTTAATCATCAAAGAAATGTTTATGCAATTTATTTAATTATTTTTTAGCTCTACTATTTGATGTGCAAAAAAAGTGTTAGGTTTTATCATATTAATGAATTTCTACCTTTGAAATTCAAATTTCATGAATGCTTATTTGAAGTGGTTGAAACAATGGGATATTTTTAATTTTATCAAATGCTCTCTTTTCAGAAAACGAGGAAGGTATGATTGGAACCGTTTTCGTGCAATATCTCACTTGGAGCGCAAATTTGATGAATCAATGACCGAGTACTATAAAGCTTTTTTGGCCATGTGCAAGAGGTCTTGTGGTCTCAAACTACTGGATGATGAAGGTAATTTCCTCTCAAGGCATGTGCTTAGCTGATTAAATTGTTTGCACATGTACGCATGTTTTAAAACATTTAATGTCATTTGTGTTTTAGCAAATTATCCTGACATGCCATTGGAACCACTGCCAGAAGAAAAGGCTCGCCGAACTTTAGAGAGAATTGAATTATTAAGAAGGGTTAGGGAAGATATCCTTTCACATCCACGGCTAGGGGAGCGACTGACTCTTTGCAGACCATCATCAGAACTGCCCGATTGGTGGATATGTGGACGTCATGACAGGGAACTACTTTTGGGGACTGCAAAGTAAGTTGAAAAATAGCATTCTTTGAATCTTCTCGTTGATAAATGAAAGCTAGAACTTGTGTTTTCTGCCTCAGTGACCAAATTTAAGCTGGGTTCTAAAACTTTTTTATGCATTCTTTAAATATAATTTCTTTTAATTAAACTATAAACATCAATAGCAAAATTATTATGCAAGTGGGAGTGGCATAGTCACATAATAAGATGTGATATTTGTAGGTAATGAATTTTAGTGGGCTTGATATTCATGGATGTCTTATAGATGATAATAGTCAATAATTTCTAAACTATTGGTCAGACAATTTTTACCTTATTTCCTGTATTAAACATTACTATCATGTATCACTTTTACTCAAGAGATCCAAGTTTATGCAAAGTTGACATGATGACATTTTCCGAACCTGTGTAGTCCATAACTTAGTGAGCCACTCTGTACTCTTATCTTGTAGTACATTGAAGCTTTGGTTTCTCTTTATCCATTATAGTCTTGCTGGCTCTAGTTTATCATTGCAACCATTCTCTATTTGCCTTATCTTTTACAGTTAATTGATTGTTTACTATTTTCCTCTCTAAATATCAATGAAACTGTTATTTCACTTAAAGTGAGTCTTTTATTACATTAATTTTGCTTATCAATGATTGTTTTTCTAATTATTTCCAGCATCTCTGGTCATATTTTTCGGTAATCATTTTTTATGCATCAGTGACTTTTGCTGCTGCTTTTATTTCAGTAATTCTTTCTCTTGACATAGTGAAAGGGGATGGAAGTGTGCATTCACTGTAAAAATGTGTAAAAAAATTATATTTTATGTAAGAAGTTTGGTATGTAAGTTGTTCAACCATTTTTATGCAGTTCATAATAATTATAAATTATTCTGGTATTAGCTTTAGAATAACTTTTGCACTGGTACATATTGGGTTATTATTCTGCGAAATCTAAAATAATTTTTCTTGTAAGGATTATGTTCTATTTTCCAATATTTTGGTGCAAAGTATTCATTTCAATTGTTAGCTTGATGTTGTCAGAATATTATTTGCAGTCCATTAACCAGGACATCTTTATCCCTTAGAGTGGCTGTATCCAATTTGGTTAAAAAAATTTACATTTTATAAGTTAAGTATCCTACAAGTTTTCATGAAGAGAACTTGATTTGTGACTTATTTTTCATAGTGTAATTTCCACTCGTGTGAGTTTTTTCAGTCATTGAGCATAAGGTTCTCCTTTCTGGTGTTAAATGCATTGAAAATCTTAATTACATTGTAAAAGCAGAACTAATGAATGAAAGGGTGTCACAAACTTTTAGGGTTAATTCAGAGAGGATGTAGATCTTGTTTATGTGAAATATCTTTTCCAAAACTATTTTTGGCGTGAAATGTATATTCTCAATATAAGGTAGCTATTTAAGCGTGGACAAAATATTTGCCTCGCTTCATTGTTTGATTAATGCAATCTAATATTTTCCTTTAGGCATGGTCTTGGGAGGACAGAATTCTACATCTTAAATGATCCGGAACTTTCATTTCGTGAGTTTGTGAGAGAGAGCTGTAACATACCAAAAGAGATGCCTGCTGTTGTGGAGGATGTCGCTAAGGAAGTGGATAACAGTGGCAAACCTAGTGGATGGTCCGATGCAAATGGGTTATCAAGGCCTAGAGAGGAAGAGCAACAGCAGCATCCTGTAGCTGTGGGAGCAACTGGCAGTCTCCTTCAAATGGATGGAGATGAGATGATCGTGAAGCTGGAGAAGGGGGAGGGAACCCTCAAGATTGAGAGAATAGGGGCGAAGAAGGAGGCATCACCCTCTAATACTTCCTCGAAAGAGGATGAAAAAATTGAGGAAGTACCTGTACCTGAAGATGCTCCGGGTGGTAAGAATGAAGGGGAGAAGGGAAGTCCACCTGTTGTGGTGGTGGTTAAGGAAGAAGCTGTAAACACTTCTGGCGAAGGTGTGGAGGAGGTTAAGGAGAGTGAGCCAGAAGTGGTTGTAAAGGATGAGAATAAGGAAAATGCAGAGGAGGAGAAGGAAGAAGTATCAGAGGTAAAGGAAGAGAAAGAAGAAGGGTCTGCCATGATTGAGGATGAAACAAAAGCCCCAGTGGTTGAGGATGAGGTGATGGAGATAGATGAGAGTGGAAAGGATCAGAATGGACAAGTTGACATCAAGGAGGAGAAGATGGACGTAGAGCAAAGGGAAGAGGAGGAGAAGGAGGGAGCGGTGAAGGCAGAGGGTGAAATGGAAGTAGAGCCTTTAGACATGAAGGGTGAGTGTGTCACTTTGAAGGAGGAGGGAGAGTTGAATGGGAGTGAGGATGCAGGAGAGGTGAAGGGAGAGCCAGTTTGTAAGGAGGAACAAGAGGAGGGGAAATGGACTGAAATGGAAGTGGGGAAGGTGGATTTGTTAGGAGCTGAAGATTGTAAGATATCTGTAAAGGTAGAATGTGAAGTGAAGACTGAAGGGGGGGAGCTTGTAAAGGAAGAAGAGTCTGATGAGAAGGCATTGAATATCGAATGTTCAAGTGTCTTCAAGGAGGGCTATGAAGAGAAGGCCACTACTGAAGATGCCATACCAAAATCAACACCTGTTGAAGAGGTTAGCAAATCACAGGAGAACAAGGAAGAGGTGAAAGCATCCGAAGAGAAGGTTGAGGAGGGTGAAGGTATTGAAGAAAAGGGTAAGGGCGATGAGGTGGTTGAGGTGCAATCTGTAAGTGATGGGGACAAAGTCACTAAGGGTTCAGAAAAGGAAATGGAGAAAGACAGTGTTGATCCAGGTGTTGAGGAAAAGGATGGGGTTGGTGCGGAAGCATTGAATGAGGAGGGTGCACCAGGAGAAGCCAAAGAGGATGGAGAAACACTGGAGGGTGACAAGGTTAGTGATGTTGAAAAGAGTGCAAATGTAGATATTAGTGAATCAGCTGTTGATAGTGAGAAAGTAGTGGATGATAGTGAGAAAAAGGATGAGAAAAATCCCAGCGAGGTGACAACTAAGGACAAGGAAGAACAGAGTGAAACAACTGAAGTACCTTCTGAAGAAAAAGAAGTTTTGGAGGAAATTCCAGCAAAGGATTCTTCAGAGAAGCCAGATATCAATATGGCTGAAGCCAAAGAAGGTGAGGAGCAGAGAACTGATGGCAGCAAGGAGAAGGAAATCAATGCTGATGTTGTAGAACCTGAGGTCATTAAGGTTGCTGAAGTCACCAAGAATGAAAATCTGGCAGCATTGGAGAATGAAGTGCAAATCATTCCAGCTGATCAAATTGTTAATCCAGAAGCAGCCATGGCCCAGCGCAATACATCACTTTGGCCCAAGGTATTATATTTTCAAATTAAAATGTTGAACTGTCGCTTATCTAAATATGTATATGTTTATTTTGTGAGAACATATTTGTTGTTTACATAATAATTTAATCGCTTGCTCTTCCAATTATCAAACATTTTGTTATTTATATTTCATGTTTTAAATCTTGGTGATAAACATTATTTTTACCAATAAGTATGCTAAAGTAATTTAAAGTTAACAGCTACCTTTCAGTTCAACGTAAAACCACCAGATTCTCATATTGTTGCAGCCATTATAAATATGATTAAATGATAATCAGTTTGGGTTTAGAAAGGGGAGAGGCATACATGATGCCATTGCAGCAATGAGATCACTAATCGAGATGAATATAGAGTAAAATCAGGACGTATTCGTCTGTATTGGAGATTTTGAAAAAGTGTTTGATAGAGTGAATTGGGAAAAATTAATGTGTATATTGCATAAAATAGGGATGGATTGGAGGGACAGGAGACTGATGGGCAACCTGTACATGTCTCAGACTGCTCAAGTGTGAGTGGGGAACAGAGTCCGGATGGGCAGTGTTAGGAAGAGGTGTAAGGCAGGGTTGCCCGTTGTCACCGGTGCTGTTCAACGTATATGTGGAGGAAATGATTAAAGAGGCATGGGGAGAACTGGAGGTAGGAATGAAAGTCGGCGGGGAATTTGTAAAATCAGTTAGTTTTGCTGATGACCAAGTTCTAGATGGTCAATCTGTCAAGGGGTTGCATGCATTGTCGAGTGAATTGGAAATTCAGTGTGATAGATATGGGATGAGAATCAGTATTAATAAAACAAAGGTTATGCGATTTTCCAGAAATCAAAAGGCTAAGCTAAACATTAAAATAGGAGGGAAAAATTAGAGGAGGTAGAGCAGTTTATGTGTCTAAGAAGTGTTTTGGACCAACACCATCAAAGTAGTAGGGACATACGGAAAATTGCACTAGGCAAAGAGGCTTTCACAAGGAGGGAGTTGAGTAAGGATGTTAAGAAAAGACTCTTTAAAACTTTGATATGGAGGGTAGTTATGTATGGCACGGAAATGTGGTCACTGAAGCAGGATGATAGAAGTAGATTGGAGGCTTTTTAAATGTGAGTGTGGAGCAGGTGAAGTGGACCAAAAGGAAAGTGTGTAACCAAATGAGGAAGTGGGGTACGGTGGGGGAGGGGTTTGTTGGAAGAAATCCTAAGGAAGCAGGAAAAATGGATGAAGGGTGTATTGATCGGCAGAGGAATGTTGAAGATTGTAATTGAGAGGAGAATGTTAGGTAAACCAGGAAAGAGCAGGAATAGGATAGGGATGTTTGAGGGAAAGAAGGAAGTACACATTGATGAAGAAGGACTTATTGTAGAGTAGGGTGTTGGGTTGTGTTTTGTTGACAGAAACAAAATAAATATTTGGTAGTTGTGTCCATCCAAAACCTTGCTTAACCAGTAGATTACCTAATAATAATACTACCTTGATCAAAAAGTTCCCGGAATTTATTCAGAAAATTAAAAATACAAGTTTATTCATCTAAATCTATATTGTCCCCTTCAAAGTAATCCCCATCGACTGCAACACACTTATGCCAGCGCTTGATCCAATACTCGAAACATTTTTTATATTCGGTTTTCGGTATGTCCATCAGTGCTTCCTGCGATTTTTCCATTACTTCCTCTCGGCTGCTAAAACGCGTTCCCCGTAATGGTTTTTTAACTCGATTGAACAGAAAGAAGTCACAGGGAGCCAAATCAGGTGAATTCGGTGGCTGTTGGATGGTATTTGTTACATTTTTCGTCAAAAAATTACGAATAATGATAGCACTGTGCGACGGGCGATAAACTCATTAGTCTCATCGGACTCACTTTAACTGTGCGATTGGCACTTTAACGTCTCATAACGCCCAAATAATACTCTTTGTTTACTGTCTGGCCTTCTGGCAAAAATTCATGATGCACTACACCGTTGTAATCCATGAAAACCGTCAGCATTGCCTTCTTTTTTGACTGAAAACGACGTGGTTTTTTGGTCTCGGCTCATTTGGTGAACGCCATTCACTTGCCTGATGCCTGGATTGCGTGTCGTACTCATAAACCCACGTCTCGTCTCCAGTAATGATCCTTTTGATGAATGTGGGATCGGATTCAGCCTCGCAAATCATGTCTTTTGCGACGTCAACACGGTCTCTTTTTTGCATGAAATTGAGGTCTTTTGGCACCAACTTTGCTGCTACACGACGGAAACCCAAATCATTAACCACAATGTCTTGGGCGGATCCATCGGCAATGTTCAAGTCCTCCGCTATTTCTCTGATGGTTAATTTGCGGTTATTGACCAACATTTCTTTTACTTTATCAATTTTTTCACCGACTTTCGATGTCGATGGTCTGCCACTGCGTTCATCATCTTCGATTGACTCACGACCACTTCTGAACCGTTCGTGCCACTGGTAAACGACCGTTTTTTTTTTAGAGAATCGTGGCCGAAACACTTTTCCAACATTTCCAACGTCCGTGCGCCACTAAATCCGTTTTTTACGCAAAATTTAATACAAGTTCATTGTTGCAAATTTAAATCCATTTCTGCAATTGTAAAAAATCACCAACACACACAGAGATAGATGTACTCTTGGCTACGTAACTTTTGCAAATGTCAAGTTATGACACTAAGATTTAAAGGGAATATCAACAACAGATGTACCAATTTAACAAAAAAAACAGAACTCAAATCGGAACGATGGGAGCGCCACACAGTGGTTATTCCGGGAACTTTTTGTTCAAGGTAGTATATGGTCCAAGAGAATGATTCATTAATTCATTAATCTTTTGTAAAGTGTGGGTCACTCACTGCTGTATTTAAGTTTTGGTTGAAAAATTTTTCGTAATATCTGTATTCGACATCCGGTATCTCCAAAAGCATTGAGTCATCTTTTTTATTTTGTATTATATTTTATTGCTATATGATTATTTTAAAACCTTATTGGCAAATATGATTTTGGAATAATGCAGACATGCCAACTCTCCCGATTTAAGCGGGAGACTCCCGATTTTTCCTTCTTACGTTCTTGATGAACTGTTCAAATTGTGTACTTAGCTTAACATGTTAATAAAGTGTGACATTCATTAAAAATTGGCAAAGTGTCATAAAGGGATTAAGGTGCCATGCAAATATTGTGGTAATTAAAAGTGATTACTTCATGATACACTTCTAAAAATCTCCCGATTTTTCATTTTTGAAAGTTGGCATGTCCTCCCGATTTTTCATTTTTGAAAGTTGGCATGTCTGATAATGACAGAATAATATAACAACACTGAAACAATTAGAGTAAATTATAGTGATGATAAAGAAATCAATGCCATAATGGCCTGAATATAAGACTGGTATTTTTTTCTCTTGTAAGAAGTCAAAAATCTTGATCAATCCTATTTTTAAGCCCTGAGAACCAATCCTGAGATTCAACCCATACATGACATTTGTGCTGGGCAGCTACTCTTTCCATATGGTCTCACATTCAAACTAAATCCCACTGTGAGAATAATCAATTAATAATAGTCGGATCTAGGTCTATGCTTATCATTGGCAATGACCCACACCATTAGTGATATCACTTAACCTATTGGCACTCTACTAATTTTCTAGCTTTGATAGGCAACATCGTCACTGCAAACCGAATGATAAGGAATCACTACTGCATTATTATTTAAGGCAGTAAATGTGAATAATTCATGGCTTTGATTTACATTAATTGTAGAAGAGAAGTTTAGTTTTGGTTCACCTAGATTTTCACAGAAGATTCACACCTAAATGTCCCAAGTCTCAATGTTCATGGTAAGGGTGGGCACTGATGAAGTTTTTCCCTGCAGAGACCACAATTTATTGCCATTTACATTTATGCAGTAAGGGGTGGTAGGTATTAAAACCAAGTATGTACATAATAATGCAACAATTTCAGAGAGTTGTTGCAGACAGAGAGATTACAGAGAGCTGAAATTGTTGCATTATAATGCACACATAGCAGGTGACTCCATTAAAGTTACTCTTACAGTTTCTTGAAATATGTACATAATGTTTTAGTTGACTTATAAAATAGTAAATTTCCAAAAGCAGGAGGTGCTGCATTTTATATGCCATCTCATAATTTTTATGGGATAATGTTCTCTCTGTATATCAATTTTTAAATATGAACCCCTCAGATCAAATTAGAGATGGAAT
Organism: Hetaerina titia; assembly: GCA_037158775.1. Taxonomy (NCBI): domain Eukaryota; kingdom Metazoa; phylum Arthropoda; class Insecta; order Odonata; family Calopterygidae; genus Hetaerina; species Hetaerina titia. The sequence goes on along the minus strand of CM073772.1, from coordinate 43,480,122 downwards.
GTTGATGCTCGGTACTCATACTAAAAAAATTGTAAAATGGCTAAATTTTCATATTTGAAGGTGAATTATAAATTGTATAAGTGGCTTGTTTTTATGGTGCTACTCAGTCAATCAGTTCAGCTTGTTTCCTGCATCTTCTAATGCATTGAACAGCGCCAAGGATGATGTTTGTGGGACTCCTGGGGCATACAGGATTGGGAGAATTCCGTTGAGAAATCTTGATTCTCAATTGGTTGAGAAGTCTTGATTCTCAATTGGAAGGTGAAGATAAAATTTCCAGCATTATTTTTCTAGGGACTTTCATGCAATTGGCTTAGAAGGTGAAACAAGTTATTGCTTGGAAAATAATGGTTCTTTTTTTATGTTATTTTATTTATTATCATTGGAAAGTAGTTGCTTTATTTTCGCCCTTATTGTCAAGACTACATGCCGTGGGTGTATTAATTTTGCAGAAATGAAGAAAGAAATAATTACTTTATTAAATGTAGCAGTGCTTATTTGTTTTTTCTGTAAAATACATTGAATTCATCATTTATGTAAAACATTCTGCCATTGAACTGTTTCATTCTTCTGCTTAAAAATGATTTCTCTGAAAATAACAGTTCCCGAACCCATGATCATGTAATATTCTCGGCTGTCTTACATTTAGGCCAAATGTGTTACTGAAATACTTGGGAGTTAGTCAAATCCAAACTGTGATCACCTGCAAATCAGAACTATTTTTTTTCCATTGAATCTTTAGTACAAATGTTTTTCATAGTGTAGAATTGAAAATCCTGATTTCTCTTTTATCCATTAAATGGTTTTCATGATTTGTAATAAAATTTCCTCATTTTTAAGGTTTTGTGTGAGAGTTAGGCACAGATCTTTTGCATCACCAAATTTTCAGTGATATTGGTGTGCAATGTCATCTTATCAATGCCAATATGATCTGCGTTAATGCACCCCCTTAACTGACATTCTGTATTCAGCACTTCACGCACGCATCAGGAAAAAATTGTTACTGATACTTTTTTTTTACGAATCTTCAAATCGGCATTTAATGTGGGGAATGTAGTTCAGACTTTAAAATTAAATATTCAGTCACCCAGTCTAATGATTTTTAGGGCTGCCGTCAGTAGCAGGTGTGGTGTGTGATAACTCAACTGACTCCTCGTACTCATATTTTTCCTGAAGGACCGAGTTCTTCAGACGCGGTTGGAACATATTGTTCACGTAGTGGAGCATGGCGAGTGGCCTTCAAGCACCGGCGTGGGTGCCACACCCCTCCTCCCAATGCACTCACAAGCCCAGATGACCAACCCCTCTCAGTCGAACATCATGGCCATGGGCAGTAGCATGGCACGTCTCGTGGGAGGTCTCTTGGGGGCCCTTGGCAGCCTTGGCACAGCAGCCACACGAGCCGGACCAGGGAAGGTTCCCAGCATGGACGGGATGATGGGATCAGACTGTGGTCGCAGTATGGCAGAGGTGGGGATGAAAGGAAGCATGCAGACCTCCCTCCCCTCAACAGATGTCGTAACTATAACCACCACGACAGCTGACCACGTAACCCTTGCCCCCATTGTGCCCCGGCAGAGACCAAGTCAACCGGTGCCCCAATCTCTACTTCCGCCTGCCCTCGGGAACATGGGAGCGAGGAGAGCCAATGAGCTCCATGTTGGGAGGGTCCCGACACCATCCGCTGCCTCTTCGCCAGTGCCCCACCAGCAGCACTCGGTCGGCAGCCTTGCGCCACCGCCTTCTAAGAAAAGGAAGAGGCACATCGCCATTGATGTTGAGACGGAAAGAGGTAGGAAGACCAGTACTATCATACAATTGTGTGTTGCTGGTGAACAAACAAATAAAAGAACTCATACTTTTCATTCTTTTGAGTTTCTTTTTTTTGAGAAATTGAAAGTGAAATATTAATTATTTTTAAGTTTTTGGGGAATTGCTCAGTTGACTCTATGCAGTGGAATCTTGACACAAGAGCTCTTATTCTCTTTAAAGAATCAATTTTTATATCAAGGTCTTGTTATTTTCAATGGCAATTTGATAATGACAGTTTCCTATGACTCTACGAGTATTTTATGTCTTAGTTCAAAGGATATTAACTGGGAAACTTTCACTGCCCCTCCATTAACTACAAAATATATCTAGGTGTTCTCAATTGGTAATCTTTTTTTTTTGCAGTCTGTTAATATTTTTTATCGGTATGTTGCTTCAGGGTATCAAGTCATTTCAATAATTTTCACATTTGTGTCTTATTTTGCTTTTTCTGGGAAAGTTTGTTATTGGCAATGGTACAGCCCCTTAAATTTATTGACTAAGTTATCATCCATATGAGTGGTAGGTTTTTCTTGTTGCATTTGTAAATATATATCCAGAGCAGAATTTCATATTATCTACATAGTGCAATATTGATTAAAAAGAATTTCCAATTTTTCTATAAATGTGCAAGTAAACAAAACTAATTTGTCCACATTAGCAAATTAGAAGCATAGTCTTATAATGCCTCTCCTAATCAGATCTTGTCCATTGATATTTTCATTAAAACTACTGTATACTGACAAACCTAAGCATGCCTTGAATTACACTGTCCGCTGATTAGAGACATACCATCAAAGTAAAATATTGAGTGCCTCTTGTTGCCAAGCTCTTGTTTAATTTTAATAATGCTAAATCAAAACCTGAAGATAGATGTAAATGTTTTTCTGAACTTCACAGTAATCCTCCGCCTCCCTCTTCTTTCAGCTACTCAGTATTCATAATGAAATGCTTAACCAAGGATTTTATCAGAAAAGAAGTAGGAGAAAAGTCCTGATTCATCCCATTTTTATGATACTTTCTTCGTATGAGGTCCTAATTGTAGACATTCTGTATATGCCTAGCCAGGTCATTTGGTCATCAAATTATTTTAAATCACAATTTTTAGCTCAGAAGTGTATACAGATTTCACCTTCATTTGAAGTTTATATATATTGCTAATGAAGTTGTTATTATGCACATGTAGATGTTAGAACTTGAGATCTCTGCTAACAAGGCAACCAAATAGGACAGATGTTCAGAATATTAATCTATATTTATTTACTGGCAATTATTGTTACCCATGAGAAACAGATAAGCTGCAAGAAGCATGTAGGCCTAGAAATTATGAATGGGTAGGCTGAGACGTTAAAAATAATTTTGACTGTAAAAATATTGTTATGGCTGTATAATTTTTATTTTTATGTAGGTGTTGACGTGCTTGTTATTGAATGGCCACGTTGGGTGATTATTGTATTCCTCTCTTTTAGCAATTTACTTTTCAAGTAAATCATAGGGCAATAATCTCTATATTAACTTGATTGAAATTCAAATTTTGAAAATTAAAATCCACCATGTAACTTCTACTCATTAATACCACTATTTTTGGTAGATTCTGAGAATTGGGGAGATTTATTTAAATAGTAATTATCCAATTGAAATGCATGGGAACATCTTATTTAAGTTCAGTGGAAATGAATGTAAAATGCTAATATTTATGATGCTGCAAAGGTCTGTGAAATGGAAGAATAAGTTTTAAACTTGATTTTCATTGGGTAATTTTTTCATTACAAATTACAACAAAAAAATTGGCTAATATTTGGGAAGATTGGAAACTTGGGTTACTGATTACTTTAGCCCCCTGTGATATTCATGTTACTCATGTTGAGGTAGCAATGTACCCTTTCTGATTATGTAAGCAATCTTGTTGTCTAAACTCTGATGAAAGCCTAAATAGAGGTTTGTAAAGTTTTGGGTCTGTTAAGATTTACAAGAATATACTGTTTCATGAAAGGACAGGAGATGAAATGTTTTATATGAAGAAGATGAAAGTCGAGACAAAATTTCAGAATTTTAAGTTTTACACAGTTTGCATTGAATTGACTTCTCCAGTCCTTCAGGTACTCCAGTTTAGAGGCTATTAATTCAGTTTTTTTATCCTCAACAGAAAGTGTTTACTTTAAGAATGAATATGGTAATGAGAGAAATCACTCTTTTGGAAAACTGAGACTTACAGATGTAGAATGGCTTTACTTGCCAAGAGATATGGAATGGCTTACTTTCGGAGTAGGCAATGTAATGAATTCTCAGTGAAATATTAAGGATGCATATTCTGGCAAAATGCTGATCAAATTCGGATTGTAGAGCCATCAGTATCACTAGTTCAATATTCATTTAGCATATTTATTTATGGAATTTTTACTTGCTGAACAAATAAATATTGTCAATCAGTTTAATTTGCTTTTTGATTCATTTTATTTAATTGTTTCATTGTTGCAGAAATGCTTTCGGTGCTCGGTTATGACACATTTCAGAATAGCAGATAAGTTGATTTTTTTTCCTTTCAATTCATTAAATTTTCCTCTTCTGTAGCCAAGCTGCATGCCCTTCTCAACAGTACAGCAAACCAATCACAATCATCACAGAAATTGCCATCTTCATTATGGGGAAATGAAGAGGAATCACCTGCTGGGGGATGGTGGATCAAAGGTTAAGAATTATATGAAACTAGTTTTAATGTATTCTTATTATTTTGTTTCGATTTTTCTCAATTTAGTAAATTGATTGTGCTTGGGGTGGGTCTTAAGGTAAAAAGTATATGATTCTATAAAACATGTTCTTATTTGATACATATTAATTGATCTAACAGTATTACATGAGAAATGTGAATAAATTGCTTTTGGCATTACATTCATGAGTTACTGATTTCCAGTCAATTTCCTGGGGAAAATTCGCTAAGAATTACCCTTTAATTTTCATTTTAAGACAAATTTGAAGTGACTTAAGCTCTGAAAGAAAGCTAGTCTTTTACAGGTCCCGGTATGCCAAGCCTGTACTCTAGTAATCTCATACAGAGCTAGCATATCAATGTCATTGACTTCTCCTGACCTCTAATGTTTTCATGCAAAACATAATACTACTTGGGGATTTTTTAATGGTGAAGTATGTACCATATCAGGAGATAAAGGAATAACAGTTATATTTTATTTTGCGAGAAACATGTGCCAGATTGTTTGCAATTAAAAAGTGAATAACATGATTAACAAGAAATATTGCCATTTCAGGAGGATGCAAGGAAATATGCAACCGCCACCTGCTCATCAACAGCAAGGCAGTACACGTGTGCTGTCGATGCCACTGTCTTCATATGACCTTGGAAAGTACCATCCAAACAACCCGCAGTCATCAAGTTCACCTAGCCAAGAGTCACAGTCAAACACATCAGGAAACACTAGCACTCCTATTGTTAAAAGTATTGGTCCCACCACCCTGATCCCAGGGACTTCAAGCACACTAACACCTATTGACCTTTCATCTGGGTTAGTATCAAAAAACTTTATGTATTTTTTCTGCCGGCCTATTGACTTGTAATTGGCATGTTTTAAGTGGTTTCCAAGAATATGTATTGAGTCATTAGTCATATACCACAAAACAAATTCTCCTCCAAATTGGTTTTTTTCAATTTGATGATGATCTTGTTTAGAAAAAAAATGTTTTCCCCAAGAATAATGCAAATAAAATAATCTTGACAAATGTATTATGAAATGGAAATTTGTACAATTTCGCCATATCAGTTACAATGCTCATTTTGTGGTCTTTGGTGTCAATATGATTTATTCTCCAAGTCTCCAGCTAAATTTTTCGTACTATCTCTTTTATATCAGCTACATTAGGCAATGTAATCATTGGGCTTGTATTTACATCGAGTGAAACCAGTTCCAAACAATTCTTTGGTTTTATTGTGCTTTTTTATGGTCACCATGAATGTTGATTGAGAAATTCACAACATTTGTAGTGAATCTTTTGAGGTATTTACTGTACGTATTTTAATGTAAAATTGATGTTTCAGATTGCCCAAAATGGAAGGTAGTGGGAAGGATTCCAGTGAAGTACAAGATTTCTCCATGTCGTCTAGAAATAAACAGAAGAGTAAACTTGACGACATGCTGGACAAGTTAATGAAGAGGGAAAGTGTGTGTAAGTTGGGAATTTTTTATATGGAAATTTTTTAATGCCATTTGTCTTTTATTTAAAAAATAATGATATAGTGATGAGGTGATTTTGATTTAGATGAGCACAAGTAACAGTATTTTCTCCGTCAGGTGGAAGAACCAGCCGGCAAGGAGAAAAAGCGTCGAAAACTGGATGAAATAGTTCTTGGGTTGTCTGCTGCTAGAGAACAGTCACTCTTTTCAGAAGTGAAGAAGTCTGGCACCTCCATCACACCAATTCCAATGTCAACATCTCACAACATCCCACAAGGAGCCGGGCACAAAGGTCGTCACGGTCTTTCCCCCCAGCAGCCATCGAACACAAAGCCTTTCACTATCACTGTAACGTCAGTGCCTCCAGGCCAATCACGGCCCCCTCCCCAGTCAGTGCATGGGCAGCCAACGAAGCCTCAGAGGCTCCCGGTCCCAGGGCGTGCACATTTGGGAAGTGCCAGTCAACATCATTCATCACCTTCGCCTTCATCACATCCGATGCAGCAACAACAACAACAACAGCAGCAGCAGCATCAACAACAACAACAGCAACAACAACAACAGCAGCAGCAACAGCACAGAATGGCTCCATCACCGCAATTACGTTCATCACAATCTACGTCGCAAATGCCTCAGAGCCAACAACAGCAAAATCAACGCAAAAATGTGTATGAGTCAATGTTGGCAGACCTTGGGAGAGTTGCTGACTTTTCCCGCTTGGGGGGCTCATATTCACATGAAGCAAAGGTGAGATCCATTTCCATTGTCAATATAGTGATTTGCCCCGTTCTAGTTTTTTCTCTGCCTCTCCAATGGCTTGCTATGCAAACGTGTGTTTTATTCCATTTTTACCAGTGTGCTCATATTTTCTCCTAAAAGTTGGTTTAATTTGTCGTTAGATGATATTTTTACAGTAGTACCACGGTTCATTTTTCATACGTTAATGTTTCCATAACATTTCTCATCCCTGAATTTAATTCCAGAAAACAGGAATTTGTAATGTGTTATTTGTTTTAATGATGACTCAGTACCCCATACAGTTGGATATGTATAATTTTGTCTTGGCGTCTGAGCTTGTAACCATCTAACTTTAGCAAGAATATTTTACCTTCCAGGTTCATCAGTCGTATATGTGTACTGAATAAACTTAATCAAGTTTTATTGTCATTGTAGTATGCTAAAATTGTTAATTTTGTAGATATATTTGCTATGGTGCTAACAACATTTAGTTATATCTGATGATTGTCAAATTAACCTCATTCCAATTTAGAGAAATTGCCACTTTTTTCAAGTGCCAGATAACTTGTTCATTTAATCACTCTTCACTTCCATCACATTATACCTCTTATTATGAAAAAAGATCAATTACTCTTATGTAACGATTACTTCTGGTGATGAGCATGTACATTCCATATTTCAGTCGAAAGTTTGTTTCATATCCCCATTATGAATCATTACGCCAAACATTTTAAAATCACTTTGAGAATCAAATTGCAGAAGGCTTTGTATTTTATCATGGCTTTTTCAATGAGCTTTATAATTTTCATACTTCATTCTACTGCTGTCAAATCATTCCCCGTTCATTGATCATTTTCATCGTTTGTCATTCATTTTCATTTCCTGTTCAGTTCTATCAGTCACAGGCATTGGTTCCAAAAGGTAAAAATCGATGGCATAAAAGCTGTTAATTTAAATTTTGAATTGACTTTCAACAACTTAAAATGGGTCAGAAAAGTACTGTCATTACTCATTGATGACCGGTCCTTTGTTTATTTTCATTCTCTCAAGTTTGTTTAACCAGGGTTGTCATTTTTATGTAACGAGTTTTCACTGTGTCATGACCAAAGTGCCTGTTTGGGTCCTGCCATTGCAATGCTCTTGAGAAATAAAAACTCCTTGAGATTTTTGTTACTCACATGCTGATTAGTGACGTGCAAGTGCTGCTGTAGATGTTTGGCTTTAAAGGCTAGCTCTCCAAGAGTACAAAGCTCTGAAAAAAACTCACCATATAGGAATTTAAAGAATATAAGAAGAATTTATCTTAAGTAGATTGAGTTCAGTAACAGTATGATTTTTAATTTTTATCATAAAAGTTTCTGGTACGAAAATGTCATTTTATTTTTTAATTGAGTTATTGTTATATTGATTTCGTTTGGTTTCTGTCCTGGTAATTCATTATGATTCTCCTTAGTCAATTTTCAGTTTATTTCTTAACCTAAATATTCTACAATAGGTTAACAAGTGGTTGGCTGAGCATACATCTCTCATTCCTGAGCGATCCCATAATGTGCCTCAGCATCCTGCAGCTGGAAATGCATCAGCTGCACAAGTTGTAGATCTACAGTCATCGGTTAGGAGACGACGACCACGCCCAGATCCTGGTCTTCTCGATTGGAAGAAGCTGTCCGGAGACGAGAATATTTCTGTCATTAATCGTGTAACAGGGAAGAAGGTGAGGTTTGAAATTTATTACTTCAGCATTCAGGATGACCTTGGTTATGACAGGATCATTGGTAGAAAATGTAAGGGTCATTGATAGAATGAAAAGGAGAAAATTAAAACATGCTTGGCGGCAGTTGATTGTTGTCAGTCATACGTGCTTTTCAGGTCTTGACTTGAATTAATTTTACCTGTCCCACTCTGTAAATTATGTAATTGCAAATTGGATTAGGTTTTCAATAAAAATGTAGTTTCAAAGGTAGTACAAGATGTTCACGTTGGTCAAAGTTCATGCAGTGAAAACTCGTTGTAATGAACTATGTGTGTCCATTGCTAAGAGGAACTAGTGAGATGTGTTGAAGTTGATAACATAGGTAAATGTTTAAAAGTCACTGCAGTTGGCATCCATTTTCATGGAGGCCCAGGTGAGTGAACTGATATTTCTGCCACAAATGCTTACCATGTATTCATCTTTTCATGCATTTGTTAATTGTTGACTTTTTGAATTTGGAACATTTAACATATTTTTGTACCCTCATTGTGGTACAGCAAATTTCTTTCCTGTTGATTGTTTCCATTGATGGAGAAAAAGTGTTTTTGGCCATTAAATGTATATTTACAGAATCACCCTAGGATTATGTATGAATTTTATGTATCTATCGATCATTAGACTTATATTAACAAAATAATTTATGTTGTAAAATGCCAGCATGCTTTATTCACAATTACTAATACAAAACATTATATATTAACTAGCTTTTCCTTTTAGAAGAATAGCACTCCGCTGCTGGATTGCTGCTTATGAGAACTGTGTGGATTTATATTATGATATTAGTGTTTTTTAGATTCTTATGTTTTTTAATATTTTCTTAATTCAACAGGGTTTTTATATGTTTTATTGGTGTTGTGTACATGTTGCACATCTTTTCCCCCAAAAGTTGTACTGTACATATCATTGATTCCCTTACTAATTGTGGAAAAAAAGTTTCGTTCTTACCGCAAAAGTCATTTTACTTTATAAACATAAGCTATTGTAATGGGGCAGAAAATGTATTTTTTTCGAATCCAACTCAAATGCATTTTGAAAGCAGGTAACTTTTTTTACAGACATTCATGTAACATGAAAAGTAATCTTCTCTGACAATAAGAATAAATTATGAACTTCTTACACTTGTAAACTTCTACAATTGTGAAATGGTCTTATGTCCAATGAAATGTGATGTCATTTTCATATCACTTACTGTTAATTTGTGCTCAAAATGTGAAAGAAGTTAAAATGACTGCTAATTCTTAGGTTGCTGTCAGTTGTTCAAGAACCTTGATAAGTACCAGAGATTTGGGAGCAATTGAAAAATTGCTTCAACAATTTGCCATTTTTAGTTAAGTCTTTTAGGACCTTTTAGGATACCTGGAAATTGCTATTAATGATTTTTGTAGTTTGAATTGATTGTTGAACCCTAGTTTAGTCTTTCCCTAAAAAATGTTGGAAAATTCAAGACTTTCTATTCTTAAACTCAATATATCATTGATATCATTTTTTTATTACATCCCATACTCAATCCATCATAGTTATCTGTCCTATCATTTGTTCATTACATCTGTCCTCAAGGGTCTCCTATCTCAAAATCTCCTCATGTTTTCATATTTCCTTACGCTTATCGTCCATTACCTTTTTCATGTATTGCATCTTCCTCAATAGCTCATCTCATTCACTTCACATTCCACCCTAGTCTTCAGCAAGCCATGGTCTTCAAACTTATTCAATAAGGTCACATCCTTTTTTTTTTAGTATTTTCCCTTGGTTTCTCCCTGTGATTTTTTTACTTTGTTATATGAGAAAAAAATTAAAAGGCCATCACTGCATTGAATCCTTGAATTATAGTGGAGCTGAGGGTATAAATGCACTTAAGAGTGAAATATTGTGAAAGTTATCGCAATTACAATGTGATTTTAATAATGTTTTCACACCATGGTGGCATATACCAAACAGCAGTCTTAGTCAGCGACCAAATGCTCTAAGCATCAGTTGGCCACATTATGTACATCAGATTTAGTCTTAGAAATGTTTCATTTTGTTGAAATGGACCATTTTTGTAATATTCATAGGTTCATTCTGTTTCTTAAGTGAAACCAAGTTCCATGGAAGGAAAAAGATGAGATTGTAAAAGGTGGTCACAGTAAGATTGTAAACTAGGGTTGTGTAAATTCATGATTATAGAATATAAAGTGGGTCAATCAAAACTTAAAGCAAATCAATTAGGTCCACAAAGATGCTTAAACTGGGAGTAGAGTTGACTCTCTAGCTTGCTTGAATGCAGAATTCCTTTTAGAAACATTGTTATAAAATTATGATTGATCATTATGCCAATTCAGGAGAATGTGTGATTTCAAGGAGTGATGGTCACTATCTGGAAACATTTTACTTTTGAAATACCATGCATGTATAGATGGCATGAACTTGGCCTGATAACTGGCTGCCTGAACTGCCTGTAAGCATATTCTTATACAAGATATCCCAATGAATCCAAAATCGTAGCTATATATTTTTGATTACTTTTAGCTGAAATTCATGATGCCTTTTGGAGCTAAAATTATAATTAGAGTGGAACCTTATGAGAAAAAATTTGTATTCGACTTGGTAATTTTTTATTCATAACAAATCACTTAGTATTTAATTCTGAGTTGGTCGTTGAAAATATCCTCATACCTGGTATTAAACAGGCATAAAGAGTACATACACTCAGTGTTCATATGTTAATGAAATACTCTTATTGAGTTAGTCAAAGTTATTTACTTATCCTTCATGATAAATATGGAATTTAAAGTGAAATTATTGTGATGGTGGGTAGTTGGTCAGAGTTACTCTAACAGTAACAGTCGGAGTAAGTAACAAGAGTCAGAGTGGTCAGGTAAACACATTGAGCAACAAGCACATTAGCCGACTCCTTGTATGCTTCCCAACCTATTCTTTTCCTTACTTATCATACATCACACTGTCCCTATCTTTCGTTCACTTCTACTCTCTTTAGTTTGTATCCACATATCTCAGTTCTGTCTCAATTTTGTTTCCCCTAGTGACCATATGCCTGGGTGCATTCTGTAAGTGCTCCCTGAATTTTCCCTCGATTTTTGCATATTTAATATTGATTGGAAACCTTGTGTAACAATGTTAGTTAAAGTAACTAATATCTCTGCGCATTTGCAATTCGGTACTCATCCTTAGGTATACTTGTTCTTTGACTTCTGGACTGAAAAAAACCAATAGAAATTACTTGTTGCGAGTAAAGCCTATAAAATTCTGATGTCTTCTAAAAAAGAAGAATAAAACTGCACATTTGTTTCTAAGGTTATGTCAATTTTTAAAATTTTACGTCAAAACATTTGTAGCTGAAATCCAGTTCAGGTACAGGGAATTACAGCAATGGGCAGCTAACACATTTCTTAAAAAATCACAAAAATGTTCACCCTATATAAAGGATGCAGCATGGAACTTCCTCTGGAATTTATATGTCCCATTACCCACTAAAACTACTTTTTTGTAATAACGTGGAATATTTTCCGACACATGTAAATACATTCAGTCGACCATTTTACTGAATGCTGTTATAATAACGTTTTTAAAAATAATTTTCTCAATTTGTGCCCAGAGCAAAATGTAAGGTTACATTTACCAGAGTGTAAGCATGGGATTTCACCAAGCATTCTTCTCTCCACTCTAGATATCTGGAAATAAAGCACCGCAGCTAAAGAGGCTTGGAGCCTGGTTGGTGGAGAATCCAATGTTTGATATTGACCCCAAGTGGGCGGACTTGGTGAAAGAAAGGGGAAACCTGCCACGTGACTTGCAGAAACGACTTCCTCAAGGCATCAGTGTGGGCGCAGCGCCATCAGTTAGCACCAATGCACCTGTGGGGGGAGACCAACGCAAGAAGGGACCTGGAAGGCCAATGGGCTCCCATTCTGGGCAGGTTGGGAGCCACAGTCAGTGCCCCACATCCTCTAGTGGTCATTCGTTCCCAGTTTCGTCAGCCCCCTCTCCTGTAACTTCTTCCCCATCCATGTCATCCCTTGCTGCAGGCCTCTCGAGTTTGAGTCCTGCACTTCTCTCTGGACTGGGTCTTGGTGCCTTTGACCCAAAGAACAATCCTCTGTTAATGCCATTTGGCGGGGGTAGTGGGTCTAATTCAGCCGCTGCAGGCAACATACCTGGGTTGGGAGCGATGGGTGGTCTTGCTGGACTTGGTGGCCTCAGTGGTGTTTCGAATCTCAGCCTTGCCAATTCTCTCTTTGCTAATCTAGCAGGACTGAACCTTCCCTCCATGGATACTTCACAAACAGATGGGGCATCGAGGGGCTCGGGCAGCGGAAAGAGTAGAAAATCTGAAGGCAGCAAAGGCACCAATAACCCCAATATCCCCACTTCATCTGCATTTCCTTTCTTTTTCCCAAACCCCAGCCTCTTGTACACACCCCTTGGCCTCGGTAGCCTCAACCCATTCTCAATGCAGCCCGGCATGTCACCTGCATACGATAGCCTGGCACAGCAGTGCGGGTTGTTGAATGGAGTGAGCACTTCATCAGCGACCCCAACCTCTAACACTTCCTCCACTCCCTCGGTGGCAGGCAGGCCTCTTGGCACCCAGAGCAACCGTGGACGCCCAAGCTTGGCTTCGAACCATCGACACCGAGCACGTGAAGCCAAAGAAGCGCTTGAGAAGCAGCAACGACACCTCCAACGACTACTAAGTGCCCAAGGGCTCTTCCAACAGGGAATCAACATTGAGACAGTGTTGAACGAGACAGAACAGAACCTGGGTAGGAATGGCGAGTCCTCTTCGAAGGCAGAGCATGAAAGCGGTGAGGAAAGGACAGGGAAGCAGCCAGGAGGCTTGGGTGTGGAGGGTGATCGGGAATCACTTGATGACTGTTTGGGGGAAGGTTCGGCTGCTGCACAGAGTAGCCGGCGCCTGAGGTTAGGTCACGGCTCGATGGGGTCGGGCAGTGGGATGGGAGGCAGTGTGGCAAAGCGCCCGAGGCCTGCGAGGCTCGAGGATGCCGTGAGCAAACTGAAGGAGAGCGTGGTGGAGAGAAAGGGGCTGTCGAGTAGTGGGGGTGGTGGGAAGGGTGCCTCATCTGAGGCATCAGAGGGTGCTGAAACACCCTCTCATCTTTCGCCTCCGAGTGCCTCAGCGGAGGAGGATGGGGGTGGGGAGGCGTGACAATACTCTTGAGGGAGAAGTATCCCCTTAGTAGGTTGACATTTTAACAAAAAAAAAGGGTGCGTGCTATATGCTAGGCACATAGCTTGTGTGTTGTCAGGTGCAAATGAGAAACCGGGGATAACTTCATCCCCAAGTCTGTGTGTATGCATATTTGTGTTGTATCCTCCAATCTTAGGACCTGTCCGTTTTTTGTTCCTGCGCAGTGTTCTTGTATCTTATTTTCCATTCTCTGGATCCCTTAAATTCTGTGATAGCAATTGGTCCATCATTGCTGGTATAAGAAGGTATTGCTATTTGAGTTTGTTTTTCTTTTTTATATAGTTCTTTCCCATTCCAATCTCCCTGCTATCTGCAGCTATTGTAGCTTTTTATTTTGTCACCCAAGGAATATGGTTGAATTTAAAAGGTTATGCGAGTGTTATGATCAAAAAGTGGTGGATTTTAAAGTTATCATGTAATCACCCCAAGTAGCGTGACTACTGATCTTGCACTGGAAATATCTAGTATGGCCATTTTTTTTACTATTAAACAGTTTCTGGGAGATAGTTTGGAATGCTCTTCCTAACATCATTGTAAAACAGTGATCATTGCTGATAAATTGTACATACATGCTGTGTTGTGCTGGCAGAAGTGAATAAAATTGTTCTTACTTGTTTGTATAGGTTGTAAAGGGGTATTATGATACTTTTGTTATTTAACCAGAAAGTAGTGATACATGAAAATGTTGCAGAAGTATTTATATAAATATATATATTTTGCTGCTGATGTTACTCTTTTTCTATGTATTTTTATTTGTGCACTATTTATTGTATTTTGCATTTACAAGTTTTCCTGGCATTACTGCTCAGACACAGCTGCAATTAATCTTCTGGGAAACTTCATCAATGCCTCTTATAAAAGCTGACAAAAAACCAAATTTCTTGATTGACTTCCAGTTCTGTTCAAAGCTCTAGAATATTTTGTACAAAAATAAGATGAAAAGCTTAAATTGTAATTTGGTGTCAATAATCATACCCTCACAGGTGAATGTTAAAATAAATACTCTTACAGTATAAAATATTTGGTGCAGATTTTTTTCTCCTGTTTTAGGTGTAAATGCTGGTTTGGAAGTATGATTTTGATGTGGAGGTAATGATATAGTGATTAGTTGACAGGTTTGCTCATTGTTGTTCAGTTTCTGATGCTTGAGTTTTTCATCTTCCCTTAGGTTTTTTGTAGGTTATTCTCTGCATCCAAAGGATCCGTTGAAAGGTGAAGGAACCATTGTTTCATCATGGAAAGTCTTTAAAATGTATATGCATACAAGGCTGACCCACAGATTTTCCTTATATCTTGGTATATCTGTGGATGTTAGATACTGTTTTTTTTCAACTGGTGGGTTTATGTAGACTTTTACTTGGAAGTTGACCACAGCAGCAAAAGTTACCAAGTTAGCATGTTAAATTATTCCAAATGCATAAAGTCATACATCTGTGATTAGTTAAGTCTTGTTGTGACATTCATTTTCTATGTTACATAATACGATGTGGTTTCCCCACTGTTCAACAAGATTTTTCAGATCATTAGATATAGGTGTTCTTGTATTTGTGAGCTTTACTGATATGGCTTAAAAATTGTGAAGTACATACATAATATGAAAGTAACAGTTATTCTGACAATCTAGCATGGTTGATATCTCATATCAAATTTGCACCAAGTTGTGAGAATTTTTTAAGATTTAAATTAAATATAAAAAGATTAATGCTGTTTGATTTCTCATAAACTTGAGCCTCACCATAATTCTTAGTTTCATTCTTTTTTATGATTTGTTTTTCATCTTTTTCAGGAAAATTATAACATTCAATAAAAAGTACGAAGGTTTTTTTTCCTCAACCTTGTGATTCAGAAATTTGGTCAACAATTCTTGTCAGAATTTTGACTCCTAAAAACTAAAGTTGATTCTCCAGCAGAAGATTTTTACTATTTATTCAAAAAATTGCATATTTAGACATTTTATTCCCCAATTACTAGTTTCTTAATGATAAATACCAAAGTTTTTGTGATGAAAGTAAGTATTATTATTATTGTGTCCATGTGACATGTCAGTCAGTGTCTCCTATGCATTGGAGGATAATTATCAAGTTTAATGAGACATTCTCAGAGAGCACAGTTCCAAGTATCCAATTGCTTACATCATGTACTGACAGTTTTATATAGTTGACTGTGACAAAAGCACTTCATATTGGAATGCATGCTCAAGAAATAAATTTTCCGTAAAATTTCGGCCGCTTCATGATAATACTGCTGATTGTACTGAGGAGTGGGTAAGGATGGATTTATACGAAAGTAAAATGCAAAAAGGTGATTTGATTCTGTATAATAAACTTAATATCATCCAACCCTAAATATAGATTCTTAAACTCATGTTCAACCTGTTGAGCTAAGGAAGTAGCTGGAGTTGGTGAACGATTGAAGCTTAAAATTGAGGAGTTGCTTATAAAATGCAGCAGTGGATGCCAATAAAGTGGATGACTTCTCTGAACATGAATTCAAATCAGTAAGTTTTAAAATCTTATTAGTTTTTTCACTTTTATGTAGATGTGATAATTTCTAGAATTTTTGCTTAGACTTTTGAGGCAATAAGTCAATTGCTTGAGTCTTCAAGTTAGTGAAAAACCCGCAAATGTATGATGATATTTCAGCCATTTGATTATCATTGAGGGTTACTAGGTAACATTGTTCAAAAGAATAAAAGATTCCCTTCATGTAAAGAGTGAGAGGCTATTTATATATTGCTAGTGTTTTGAGTAATTTATTCTTTCTCACTGAAATGCATTAATATTATCAAAGTAGGTTAGTGTGGGATGTAACTGATGCTAAATTCCCCCTACAGCTCCCAATTTACCATGCATCTCAATTTCAGTGTAGTAACTTCAGTGAAAGTTTTCGCAGTTCCAAAGAAAAAACGATCTTGTAATAAAATGACCTCTTTTATTGCTCTATCCAATAGTTTTTAAATAATAACAACATCATTTTAGTGAATAATGTTTTGGAGTTGGGCTAGGTATTACTGACAATCTGGTGTAAACTTAGTGTACAGTAGTGAGTGCCGGGGAACCTTTAGCCACAGGACTTCTTTGATATACAAGTAGTTTTTGAGGTATTGCTTTGTAAGAAAAATTCATCTGATGTGTCATAAAAAAATGATAAATCTTTTGGTGTGGCTTGATTTAACATTTCAAGAGATTTCCAATCTTGATCTGTTTGACCTTTTTGAAGTTTTGTTTCATTTGAGGACCCAAAAATGCGTTATTGTGGCATAGCCGATAGAAAATATATAGATTTACCATTTTAGCTCGTGTGCTCACTGATAATTACTAATTGCAAACTAACTCCATTAGGATAAATCATTTCTATTTGAGTAAATTACAATGTAACCGAAAACAATTATGACCTTTTCAATCCAGCTGTGTTAGCCAAGCAAGTAGTGTCCTCTTCTACTAGCTTGGAGGTTCAAAGTTTTTTTGTCCCATCTCAAGAATGCTTATAGAAGTCTTATCTTAATGCTTATATATGAAGTCTTTCAATACATGGAAATAACTAGTTAAAAGAGAAGACCAAAACTTATTTATGTAGTAGGTTAACCCAATATTTTTTGTTCTTTTGTTACTTGAAATGGAGCTCGTCAATCTTGTTTCCCTTGAGTTATTCTGAAATTTAGTTATTTATGACAAATTCTATAGCCCTGACTCCTCAAGTAGTTTGTCATTGTTTACGTTAGATCTATTAAGTTATTTTGTTTATAATAATTGCAGAATATCATCCCATAATTTTAAGTGTTACCTTCTACTAATGCGTTAAAAATTGTAGCCCATCTCTTTTATGGTTTAAAAATGGAAGAAATTGTTTTAACTCTCGTATTGCCTATCTAAAGGCCAATCTATCCACTCTATCAGTGCAAACAAAAGATGCTGCTGGCCAATCTTTTGCAGCATTTGTTTATGTTCTGAACCTCATCTTGTTTTTCCAAATCCTGTAATCCTTGGAAGCAAGAGGATGAATGTAAGTAATTGGAGGATTTTAAGATGTGGGTATGATGAAGAAAATATGTTGTACAGAGAGGTAGGTAAATGCCTAGGTTTTAGGGTGGGCAAAGAGAGGAAGTTACTGGGGGAAAGCCAAAAATGGCAGAGAAGTGGATGAAGGAAATATTGAAAGGTATGTGAAAGGCTATGTTTGAAGTGAGAATGTTGAATAAGTGGGGTTCAGGAAGGGAGTCAGCGTTATATACACCATGGAGTCGGGCAGAAGCTATGAAGAAAGTAAAATGTAGGGGAAAGAAAGAGGAAGTTCTCATAATACACAAAGTGAGAGGTTGTTTGAACCATCCAAAATATAGTGTTAAATGGTTATAATACCTTAAATGAAATTCCTGTAAGGGTAACTGAAACTTTCCCTAAAAAATAGTAATATTAGATTCTCTGTAAATGTTTATCCAAAAATAAGCATTTACAAATCCTGGCGTTTTGTGTGTATTCCAAGTAATGGAGACTGGCCCATAAAAGGTTAATATTCACTAAATGAATGAAATAAAATATATTCTTTTATCTTGATACTTTGCAATTCTATCCATCTATAGATATGCATGGCACCCTGTAAGCTACCACCAGGGCATGTGGCAGGGTGTGATTACAGACCAAACTGCTTTTGATAACAAATAGTTTCCCTCCTTAGCACCATTAGTTAATGATATTCTGATTCCTTATCATTTGTGGGAAAAATGAAATCTTTAATCTCTGATCTTCACTTAATCTCTCTAAATTCAATTACATGATGTCCTACCATAGTATAATAGGACTAATAATATATTTTCAACATCTTTGCTAAAGATATATCCTTCCAATTAATGCTGGAGATTTAATCTGTGATTAACCTTCACTCCACAAGTGATTCCCTGCCTAGTTACCTTTTTGATACTCTTTTGTAAGTTTATGGTATCAATTTTTTTTTCATATATAGATCCTATTCACTAAGCTTGGTCTACTTTGTTAATCAATCCAACTTCATGAGGGTCTTATATGCTCGTGCCATGTTCTAAATGAGGCTTAACAAACATTAGATAATATTGCTCTTAAACCTTATCACATTTCCCAATGCTCTTCTAATAAATCCAAATTTTTAGTTAGCTGGTCCACATATTCTCTTTATATGTTTCAGAAATAAAGCAGTGTTGTAAGAGAGCATACAGTATAGATCCAAGTTGTGTAAGGGTTACGCAGCAGACCCCTTTTCCTCAGAATGATAGGAATAAGCATCCATCTGTTATGTGTTCCTGGGTGCATCGGGATGTCTGGAAACGAGCCTTCCAATAAATCATTAACAAAGTACCAACTGTAATTTACCGATCGTCTTCCAATAAGTTCTATTGAAGGATTGAAAATGCATCTTATATTTAGGAACATAATTTTTAAAAAGTGGTAGGGCAGTGTAGATACAAGGGTAGGCTGAAAACTAATGCACACATGCTTGGACGCCACAAACAACCTTCAGAAGCACTCCTTGTGGCATGTGGAAGTAACATTCCCCCTCAATACGCATACGCAGGTTTGAGGTCGTTACATTCATCCAGGATTTTTTGAGATGCGGAAGTATGGAGACGTGTCCTAGTGCCATGTCAACGCGACTTTTCTCGAATACAGGCCTTGACAGCTCCCTTCACCTCATCGTCCGAGGTGTAATGATTACCCTTGAGATGTCTCTTGAGTTGAGGGGAAAAGAATAAAAATCGCCACGCGCAAGATCGGGGCAATAAGGAGGGTTTTTGTTTGTTCTCGTCTGTGAGACGGCCTAGTACCAATCGTGAACAGATATGACGGTATCCCCATTGTTCAATAATGAAGCCAAAACGTTCCTTGGATATTCCATTATGGTTTGCGATTCGCTTTTAAGTGATTCGCCGGTCATGTTGAATCAAATCCACGAGTTTGCGATGTTTATCGCCTGTGGCAGTGATAGGACGTCCGCTGCGTGTTTCATCTACAATTATGGTTTTTCCAGGCTCGCAACCACGAAATTTTACTACCCAACGATTATCAGTAGACCTATCAACAGCATCGCCACCATAAATAGTGTTTAAACGACGATGAATCTCAGTAGGATTCACTTTTTAAATCACGCTGTTTAACTCGCGTTGACATGGCCTAGAACACGTATCCATACTTCTTCTCAAAATAACCTGGATGAATGTAACGACCTCAAACCTGCGCATGCGTGTTGAGAGGGGGGGGATGTTACTTCCACGTGCCACCAGGAGTGCTTCTGAAAGTCATTTTGTTTGTGATCTACAAGCATGTGTGCATTGCTTTTTCAGCCTACCCTCGTATCATTAGAAGTACGTATAATCAGAGAGAAAAGGTAGTATTAAGGAGGATTAACATTTGCCACGCCGTTTCAATCTGCTCCTTCCTTTTGTAGAGATAGTTGAGGCCGATACTTTGTGGAATTCTATTGTAATTAGCGAGGAATAATCAAATGACTTTGAATTCCCGCAGAATAGAATTTTGTTGTCGAGTTTTTTAAATCAGTCCAGATGACGCTGGAGTGTAGCAAAACTGGTCGACAAGACTATTCTGTGGAAACGTAAAGTCATTTGATTCTTCCCTTGTTCAATCTTTCCTTTTTGATAAGGAGAGAAAGCCCCCGCAATGCCAAAACTCTTGACTCTCCTCTTATTACCCAGCAGCTAAATTTAGAATGCGTTCGGTACTCCAATCCGCGCACTTAATTCCATCAGAGGTGACCCAAGCCGCATTTTCGGCGACATCCCTGTTTGATAGGCCAAAGCGTTATCCTTTTCATTGGAGGCAGAAAGGTTCCGCTATGTATAATGTCAGTAAAGGGTTTTCAATCTTTAAAGTGAATACTCCGATTGCGTAATTCTAAAAGTAGTTAGATGGAGATACCAACCAAATCAGACGATCACGAATCCAACAAACAATTACTACCTGTCTTTTTTCTTCCCCCCCCCCCCCTTCGTTTTTGGCTGCTGTGCGAGTAGCTTTGGGTTCGAAAACGACAATGCTTCTGTGATTCCCCGCAGAGACCGAGAGGCATTATTTTCTGAGAATCTTAGCTCTCTTAGAAGTCGCGCCTGTGCAGCAGAGGAAAAATGTATGCCTTTCCTTCTCGGGAGTGTGAGAATTGCGCTTGCCGTGGGGTTTCATATTACTTCAACCCCATCATCACCCACACCGAGTGGCGGTCTGGAGTATAACTGAGATGGTGGATAGAACTCGAAGAGACAGCTTGACACAATATTCTACGTTCAATTAAACCCGAGTCTCTCGAGAAGTCTGTGAGGGAGGGAGGAAGCGATGCCCTTTGACTTAAAACCTGAAGAGGCATCACAGTAGGGAGTCAGGTGTACACAGAAGCGGGTGCGGAGTAGATTTCAAAGGAATTTCGAGTTTCGTCCGAATACCGTGAAAACATTAAGAGTAGGAACATAAATCCACCCTTACGAAATCAGTAGAGGGAGCTTCTTACCAGAAGCTCAATTTTGTCAGTATTTCTCTGGCAAGCTCAGATGCTAATTTGCCGGGTGTTGGTACGCCCATTTTACATTTGACCCTCAAGGTGGATATATTAGTTCGCCCATACTTTTGGTTTGTAGATACATAATAGTAAGTTTCAGGCGCAGATATATTTCCGTTGGAGCCACGCGCGGTATATTAGTTGAAAGTTACTATTGAATTAAACTGTCGTAGTATGTTGAAACGGGACCGCCTTTAAAAGAGACGTATGAGCATATTGATTGCAGATGCAAGTTGCTTTAGGTCGACTTCGCCTACTTCTCTCTGCCTATGTGGAATGAATCGGGAACGGCGAACAAATGACACGCGTGCCACCTTCGTCACGCTATAATTTTTATCTAATTGCGTTATGATTTTTCGCAAAAGCTGTAAAAACAGGCCATTACTTGATCCTTCGATAGGGTTTTTCATTCGTGGCATACGTCATTCAGACGTGGTATTGAGCGCGTTTAAGCTTGCAGATTAAAAAAAGGCTTGGCGTCCGCTTTCAAGAAAAAATAATATGCATATCGCTGTTGGTCCTTATTCTCATGTCGGCACATGAGGATGGGGAGGTTCTCCTTCCCATTTCTCGAGGTGAATGACAGTTATGAGAAAAACACGCCAACAAAGGGCTGTAGAAAGAGAAAATCCGGACGAAAGAAGTATCTTGTTTCCGCATCGTTCAGAAACTAGGGCAGTTAGTTCTCGCTTTGCTTACTCATTAGACGCTTTGACCGCTAAAAGCGTGTCGTGCATGGTAGTTTGTCGGAATGATTGGAAGAAGCATGGGCTGAATTGATTACTTCATTGTTTTAATATCGTATTATTGTTCAACGTAATGCAACAAGAGTATGGCGTTCCTGTAAGCGTGGGACCTAACGATAATTGACGAATCCCAATAAGACTTTGTGAGATGATATAGATAAAATAAGACCCCTATTTTCGGACAATTAGCAGTTGGGAGTGCTTCTCCATAATTTGCAATAAAAAATACGACAAAACCCTATTGATGCTGCAACCAGGAGCACAAACCACGAAATCTTGTTTCGGACAGATGTTTCTTCAAGGTCAGCCGCACGGGATGAGAGTGGGTGCACATCATAGGCATTTTAAGAATTTGCGTTTCTATTTTGTCAGTGAATTCCTTCCTTTTTAGTTCGTGCGCAAAACGCACGAACGAAAATGCACACCACGCAATATATTTATTCGCAGTGGAAGGACGTTAAAAACGGGAATTGACAGTTTCTATACTGTAATGTCAAGTGGTTGCTTTGAACATTCGATGTCGTACACTTGAAGGTAAAAGACGCTCGAATGATCGTGAAGTGCGTGAGGGGAGAATGTTGGGCAAGCGAGAAAAAGGGCAGGAACAGGATAGGGATGTTGGACGGGATGAAGGGAGGAAAGAAGTACACAGAGATGAAGAGGGACCTGATGTAGAGTAGGTTGCTGGATTGGGTGTTGTTTGGAGTTACAAAATATTTATTTGATAGTTGTGTCAATCCAAAAACCTACCTTAACCGGTAGATTACCTAATAAAAAAAAAACACAGTAATCAACCCGAAGGTCGGTTTAGTAGGTGATGGTAGTAGCTCACCCATGTACCAAGCCCGACGGCGTGTGAATATTCACACATAGGGGGGCCAGTTCCTTTCCCTGTGCCGGTTATGGTTTCCCAGAAAGATCTGGTACCCGAAAAATCAACTAGCTTGGGTGGAGCTGCAGGTGCCCAAAGTGCCTTGCCCGGGAATCGAACCCAGGACCCTCAGGTCAGTAGTCCAACGCTCTACCCACTAGACCACCGCGACCCACAGATTACCTAATATAATTGTTAATTATTACATAGGTACCATGGTATTATTTCATAATTAACATTAGAGGTAGACCATTTGAGGTAGCGGTAACAACGTACACCGATGGGCTACTGACCGGAAGTTTGTAGTTCAATTCCGAGTGATTCTGAGCAGTGGTGCCTGTGTACAAAAGAAGGCTACCCCTCATACTCTGATGCGTGAATTTTTACACGCCGTTGGGCACAGTACCTGCGACGTCAGCTCTACCCTCAGCCATGAAACCAACCTTAGGGTTAGTTACTGTGGTTTGGCTATTTTAAATAAACCATTATAATAGTTTCCTCTCAATTCCAATCTTTCTCATCTCACATATTTTTTTATCATCCCGTTGGTGTTGTTTGTCTTCAGCTTTTCTTCAAGTCGCTCGAACTACATATTCACATTGTTCTATGGATTACGCGACCTTATGACAAAAAAATCGCGAGTTCTACCTTCACCTTCCACCTTTCCACCTTCTTTTTGTTACCTATTGTGATCGACTTCCGAGAAATATTTTAGTGGTCAATCTGAATCCCAAAAGTCTATAAGGCCACCAAAGGGCGGTTGTAATCAATAATATTTATTTTTTTCATTCGAGAGTTTCGTGTGAAATTAATCGTAATCTCCTCCTCCCCCAACAGAAGAAAATAGATGTTTAAATTGTTACTTTAGTATTTCCTCATTTACATATCAAATTAAATGTACATGTTTCCTGGTAACGATCTGACATTACCTCGAATTTTATTACTCCGTACTGGTGGGCGGGGAGATGCTTGTCACCCTTGTGCCACGGTAATCACCTCTACGACGATTTTTTTGCATTAAGTCTCACTTTTTTTGCATAGCTAATCATAGGACGAGCACTGCATTAATTTCAGGTTGGACTCGAGCATGTGAATTTTGCCGTCACATTTGCAAAATCTAGTTACCGTGGCCGGCGGAATTTTCGGAGTTGGGTTTGCATGACTGAAGCCGGATCTGCTTGCACGCAATGCAGCGGGAGACATTCTCTTGCCTATCCCATACCTTTCTAAGAGTTTGTGGCAGTAATGCTTAACGTCAGTTAACTCCTCTGTTTTTTTCCCCTCAAAATCTAGACGTTGTACACATTGCCATTCACTCCAAGAGGAAATTCTGGGGAAAAAAATTTGCCGGGGTTCGCCGAGCTGTTTACGCTTTTTGTGATGTTGTTCTTACTCGACTTCAAGTGTAGTTCTCAGGAAACCAAAATGGCGCGGAAAAGAAATTCAGTGTTTTCCAAATAATCAACAAGATGTTCGTGGACATTATAGCATATATGGAGTGCCTACATAATCTGTGTCACCGCATCTGGGCAGTGCATTGTGCGTAATAGCACTGAAAGGTCATCACCAATTGCTGCTACAATCCCTCAAACGTGGGACCAGTGGACACCTCCGAAAATGTAAGCTGGATTATTTTTTTACGTATTTCCCATCATCCTACTAAATTAAAACCTTGCCTAAATTATTACGGGATCTTGTGATAAATATGGTGTATTTTGTAACGCTATCTACTGTTTACTCTTTTAAAAATGAAGAATGACGTCACGTACAAAATGTTACCACCTTTGTTATGTTTACACCGTACCAAAACAATAAAAATTGTATTATCTACACAAATGTTTTTGACGAAAATTTTCGTTCGCTTGTACAGCGAAATATGTATACCACCTTAAATTAGCGTCCCTTACTAAGTGCGGCATGACGACGGGTAAGTGATAGAGAAAAGACATTCCATAAGAGGGCAGTTCAAATATTCCTCTGAAAGTGAACGGAAAAAATATATTTCGACAAATAGTGCAATTTCAAATTTTCGTATGTTTTAAGTTTAGGAAAGTTTGTCAATTTTTAGGGCAATGTCATTTCATATTTTTCAAGTAGTAAACAGTAGATAAAGTGTCATAAAATGCGTCATCTCTCTAAATGTTTCCATTTGCGTGACCCGAAAAATATTGGACACTTACGGGCATGTTTAAATAAATGAAGTGTATTAATTACTAATTCGCCTTCAGTTTTACTAAGTTTAGAGTCCAATTCACTTTTAATAATGGTCCTACACCTTAAATGGAATCAAGAATCGCTTCAGTCATAAAGAAATATAGTAATCCTATTGAATCGCATCACAGATTTTTGAAACTGGAGGCTAATTTTTCATTACCTTTGTGGCATTTATCTTAGGTTTGGCTTTTATATTCCCCTTCAGATATCATGTTGCACACCGATATTATTCCTTTCTTCCAAAATATAAATACACGGAAATACTTACGGCATGAGAGATAGGATGCATCTGACAGGTAAATGTGTTTCGCGCAGTTTTCATAAATCAGGAAACCACCATTGCGTCTCGAACTTAACGTAATTCATAATTTAGATTCGAACTCTCGGATTAGCGAGATTCTTAATCGGCAGGCATTGTGGGTTTGACTTTTTTTCTGATGTTATCCGTCATATCAGATTCAGATGAACAGTTAAAATTGAGATATTGTTCCTGTAAATATGATCGTATTGTAGTTATGATGTTTATAATGATTGCATCGAACAAAATTCATTGTTGTTTAGAAGTCAATGTATTTTTATTGATGCCAGTCGAGGCTGTAAAGTCATTAGTTTAGCCACGGTGCAATCAGTAGTCCATGGAGGAAAAGGTTCCGTAGAGACGTGCCTGTTAACTAACCCCAACGAAAAATACCATTTTATGGTACCACTTCGACTCCAATTGGTAGTAAAACATTGGAATGATATGCAGCGTTGTAATTATATGTTTGGATAATACATGGCCGTCACCGTTAATTCTTCGTGATTCTCATTCAACGTTTTTGTACATAGCTAGACGAGGCTCAGGTTCTCACGAAAGAATTAAAAGTTGTCTAAGATGAATACCTCCACTTTCAACAATATTATTTTGAGTTTCAAGCGGGAAAAAAAATAAAAAAACGGCTGCAGAACTCATTCCTGACAGCGTAATTAACCGCGTACGCGCATACGTGTTTCGTGGAGGAAGTGTTTCTTTTAATTATTGGCACCATTTTGTATCATTTCAAATATTTTATTCAAAACTGTAATTGTGTGGTACGGCTTGTTTTCGAATTGGGAGTGGATAAATATCTTTCCGAAAACCATTGACGAGCGAACTCATTACTGTGGTATTAATGGATTCATAATTTCTGGAGTGCTATTTTTAAACTCTCTCAGGATGAAGCATCTAGGTCTCATTTCTTTTTTTGCCTCAGCTCGTTCTACGGTACGAGGAACTTGGTCGGCATCCACAAAAATACTTATCGCAAACCAACGACAACTACGCTTTGTATATCATATTTATCATACAAAAGCTATTGACCTAATGGATATCAAAATATTTGAAGCTTATTTTCAGTATCGAACTGTCTCTGTAACCTTGAATGAAAACGTTTTATTGCCATATCTATAATCGCATCTCCATGCGGAGGTGGAAATTTGGCATCCACCGCCCAATTTAGAACCCAACAATACGTATCTCTAGAAGGAAATAACCGAGGGTGAGGAATTTGAAATGTCCCAGACTTCCACTCACCAGTCGCGTCGTGCTGCCTCTTCCGGCAAACACTCGAACCCACCTAGTCTAAAACTTGCTCCCCGGCGGTAATTGCCGACGGTTTCTCCGTGAGGGGACT
This sequence comes from Hetaerina titia, assembly GCA_037158775.1. Taxonomy (NCBI): domain Eukaryota; kingdom Metazoa; phylum Arthropoda; class Insecta; order Odonata; family Calopterygidae; genus Hetaerina; species Hetaerina titia. The sequence goes on along the minus strand of CM073772.1, from coordinate 43,453,413 downwards.
CCCTAAAATCTCCCGAGGCTGATGTGAGTGACGGGAACTGAGGTCGGTGCTATTGTGTGAGGTCAAAAGTTTCGTCATCGTCCGTTGGCTAAAGGCGGAGGTTTTATCATCGGCGAGAATGGTGCACGGGGTGTTGGGGCGCAGGACGGAGGAGCACAGGCGATTGCTCACCTCGAGCATTGACGGCGCGAGACACGGAGATTCCCTGGACAACGGTGAGTGCAAACGGCGATCGATGCAGGGCGTGGCTGAATTACGATACATTGGGTTTTACGCGGATCGTCGCTCATTTGTTGTGATAAGATTTTGTTGGGCACGCGATAGTGTTTCGAATAATTCATAGATCTTTACCCTTTTTTCCCTCACCTTCGAGCGGGAAGTTTTCATTCTGAAAGCGTTCGTGGGATGCTCGCGGAAAATCAACGGCGTCAACTTCAGTTCCCGATATGTGTAGCATAGCCATCAGCTGAGGTTGCCGAAATAATGCATTTTGATTTATTTCCGAGGCAGTGTGATTGGTCATCTTGTACGTTTATGGTGTTGATTCTTCTTTCATCACAGAAATTATTCCCAAGGACGGGATGCTTGAAAATGCTATTTAAAAACGTTTAAAAACCGTACGTTAAAAATTATCCTATGAAGAAATAATGGTAGCAAAACCGGCTCCATGCATCGGTGTCAATTTTTTTCTTTATGACCGTCGTTCACGCGTGCTTGGGAATCTTAGATTTGTGTTTTCAACTTGTCCATTTTTCTCTTGGTGTTGATCGTCAGGAGGAATGATAAATAACAGAGCGCCCATCAATACCCATTAATCGTAATGGTCCATTATTTTCATGACAGCGCACGAAGGTTTTGAAGCCTTATTTTCTGTTAGATTCACGGTTAATATTTTTCTAGTGGGATCTCAGTTGGTTTCTTGTGTTTTACAATGCAAGTGTTGCGCGTAAAACGCATTTAAAAATTGAGAAAAAATTACATATGTGAATATTGATTGCTTGCCGTCGAGCACCCAACGGAATCGTGAGATTTGAGAGCATTGCTTTGAAAATAAATTAACATGAGCAACTGGCATCAAGCATCAGTTTTCGAGTTTCATTCAGAAGACGTCAGTACCACGGAAAAAATATCAGGCCTAAAAGTAGAACGTGAGGGAAAGGTGTTAGGTATTAGCATTGCTTTGCTTTCTCAAGTGACCAGAAACGTGGGAAACGAGGTGTAAAAATGACGCCCCCCGAACTTGATAATAATCGGTGATGGCGACGCCTTCTAAGGGTTAAACTCCTTAAGCTGATCCTAGGGTGTGTTGATTAAATTAAAACCTTACACAGAAGCAAAGAGCGCGTGGGCATCGTAAATGTGGATCGGAAATATGTGGCTTGTCAATGCCAAACTGGTTAGAATGACCTGCACCATGGATTTTTTGAACGTAGAACATTAGGGCAATTAGATGCAGTTTCTGGTAGTAAAATGTCTGGGGTACAAAGTATTAATGGTTGATTCTGTTTTCACACTGCACTACTTTTGGGAACTATTCAGTTATTTTAGGAACGCAGCTTGTTTAATTTGAAAATTTTCGACACCCTCGAAGCATTTTTTCGATGTTTATCATGGTGTAGGCTAAAACATTCACTATGGCAGTGAATGCTCCAATGGGAGGTTAGTGAACGCCACTTTCACCCCGAAAGAGGAAAAAAGTTGATTTATAACGGAAATATTTCGTGGCTAATTCATCCATAATCGAATTAGTTTTCTACGAACGTTGCATGACGTTTAATTCTCTGTGTTCACGTTCTTGAGATGCCCACCATATTACCATATTATTGAGATACCCACCGCTATTATATGATTAGCTAGTTTTCAGTTAATTTTCTTACATTTAATCTATGTTGTGCGCAAAACACATTTAAATCGCGGATGGAAAATAATACGAATATCGCTGGTTCGCCGTCGCATTTTCCCAACGGAATCGTGAGATTTGAAAGCCTAACAGGTTGCTCCTACGGCCACGTCTGCCCGCATAGCATGCTTGCATCGTCGCCGAACCATTTCCGAGCCACACGACACCCCTTGGATCGTATTACCTCTGGGAAAAGGCACATGCGTGTGGATCTCGTCGAAGGGGTGAATGAGTCTGGAGTCGAGAAAAAGCATCAGGTTTCGATTCGCGTTATGTATAACATTGTATATAGAAAGGAATTGTAAGGAACGATTTCAACAGCTAAATTGATTACTTTTCTCTGCGCGGAAACGTTAGGATTATTATTATTAGGTAATCTACCGGTTAAGGTAGATTTTTGGATGGACACAACTATCAAATAAACACTTTGTAACTCCAAACAAAACCCAATCCAGCAACCTAATCTACATCGGGTCCCTCTTCATCTCTGTGTACTTCTTTCCTCCCTTCATCCCGTCCAACATCCCTATCCTGTTCCTGTCCTTTCCGCGTTTGTCTAACATTCTCCCCTCTATTACCTTCTTCAACATTCCACTACCGCTCAATACGCCTTTCGTCCATTTTTCCTTCCTCCATAGGATTTCTCTCAACAAACCCCTCTCCTCACCTACCATCTCCAGTACTTTCTCATTTGTTTTCCTTTCGGTCCATTTCACTTTCTCCATTCTTCTTCACACCTACATTTCAAACGCCTCCAATCTACGTCTATCCTCCTGCTATCGATATAGCTACGCTCCATATCAGGGTTTTTAAGAGTCTTGTCTTAACATCCCTACTCAACGTCCCCGTCATCAACTCCCTCCTCCTTGAGAAAGCCTCCTTGCCTAGCGCAATTCTTCTCCTTACGTCCCTACCACTTTGACCGTATTGGTCCAAAACACTTCCGAGATACGTAAACGTTAGGATTATCCTCCAATTATCGGTCGCTCTAAGAAAAATGATGTCATGAAATTAGAATATTATTAAGAATTATCCGAGAATGGATTCTCACGGAAGGTAATTGCGTCACCAGTTTGGGCCATAGCAGCAATTCATCAGCCTCGGCGCATTCATGTGACACTGCAATTCTTATCATTATCCGGATGAAGCACCGAGAGCCATGTTGGGAGCATTTACGATGTAAGCTTGCATGAATGAACTCCTGCCTCGCCGACAGCCAGACACAAAAAGAAGTAGGAGATAAAAAGCAGGTCGATTTTGGCTAGTATAAATGAGAAATAACAAGGGAACTGTGGTTTGAACTTGGCTCTGGAGCCGTAATTATTGTCCGTTGGTCAGGTAGCATTAATAATAAGTGTGGTCCCAGGGTTTCTGAAACGCATACAGAGGGGGATTTCGGGGAATTTCGTGCCATCGATCAGTTGGCGGGTGTGCGTGCACTTCCTTCGTTACGTGCCGGCCGTCGGCGCCTGCAAGTTTTATTGCGCGAGACAAAATAACCGTGGGCTTGAGCCAGGAACGTCTTTATATCCCACAATCAGTAGCAATTTTCGAAAATTATGGGCCTTGTCGGAACATTATTCTTCTGGCCACATGCATGTCTAACTCCAGACGTTAAAAGAAATATAATAATTGCCAAGTGATATATCCGTGGCGAGGTGTCTTGCAGATTAATTCATCGCTGAGCGTTTAGAGTCGGGGTAAATAGTGGAACTGATAGAAATTCAATTTCTCGAAGCCATCATTTTTTAATAACCTCTATTTTGCATTTGTTGGCGATGAAAAATTACCATTCATCGCGGTACACTTTAGTGTCGCACGAACAATATATAGCTTAAGAGAACTTGCGTGTTGAATGCCAAGTCCTGTAAAGGTTGGAGAGATACTTTAGTCCGCAACTTTTCACACTGAAAGTTTTTTGTATTTCCTGGAAATGACTTAACTGTACGATGAATGGTCGGGATGGGGAGTTTATTCAAATTTTTCATTCCCCAGAGGAGAGTTTTTCGGATCTCGAAACGTGTTTCGTTATTAGGTCGGTTAAGTTTTATACCGCCTCATTCTTTCTCGAAGATTCACTTTTTTCCACTCTCTCAGCTTAATTGTGTTTCCCTTAATGTGAATATGCACAAGAATGTTGATTGCAGCCCATCCATCTTCCCGAATGGTTCCCTTCATGTTTTTGTAATCGTTTCCAGGAACAAAATACGTACGATTTAGTTTAGCGCCATATTTGCAGTGACAAAATGTCTCTAAAATATTTTCAAGTTCACCGTCGTTCGTGAAAGCTAATGATGAGGTCGACTGCAAAAGCGTTTTCATCACGTATTCTAGGTCGTATTAATACGTTTATTATCAGGGATAATTCCCAATGATATTTATTTTAAAAAAATGCAGTGTTAAATCGATTTTCCGGGAGAAAAATAATTCCTAGTTGATAATGAATGGGGATAGAATGTTCCGCGTCGGAATTTGTCGTGAAAACTCTTCTTCCGAGGAACCGGGAATCAGCATTTGGCCCGGAGGACAAATTTCGAATACGGGAACAAATATTTATATTAATAAAATAGCTAACCACGAGAGAAAAAAACTATTGCTGTTGCCTTCTCCTCTTGAAATAATATCACGCTATTTTACCGTCCATATATGCGTATCCCGTGGTCATGGTCCCACATCATGGCCATCATCACCATGGTTTAGCGTTTCGAGCAATGGTTTTGTCTCAACGCTTTTGAAATTGTTCTTGTTAATATTTTAAAGTTGACTTGACTGCAAGAGGAAACTTTTGACATTTTATTGACGAAATACATAAAGTTAAAATTTGTCTTTCGAGAGACAGTCTTTAGAACTTCAACCCAACTATCGAAGCCATTCGTTCCAAGAATTCCATTGGTTATCCTTGAATATTCCTATTTTTTTTCCGTTTTTGCAGTTTTTTCCTTGTTTTTTTTTCGGAAGGAACTTCAGTTTTGAATGTTACTCTTTGTGTTAGCAAACGGGTCGGTTACCTTTTCGTTAAAATTTCGGAAAGAGGTGCGAAATTTGACAACAAACGAAGGCCTTTGCCCTCGAAGCATGGCGATCGAAATATTCCACATCAAAAGTTCCCTGTTCTAGAACCTATTTTCTTTCGCTCTTAAGAAAATAATCTTGCTCTATGTTATCTCGTATGTGGTCGTTGAGTCGTGCTCTGCCTTTGGGAAAGAGGAGAACACGTATCATGTCTCTGGTGATAAAAAGTTAAGTGGAGTGTTCATTACCTTGTCATTAAAGAGAGATTCTGATATTGAAATAAATATTTTTTTTGCCCCTTTCCAATGTTCGCTATGTGTAGCCAACACGTAATGCTCAAAGTTCATTTTTTGCTCCAGTAAATAATCACGACATCGAGAATTGGACAATTCGTCAAACGCACGTAGTATTTATTGTCGTATACGCATATGTATTTTGGGCTGTCGCTATGCCCGTTGTTTTAGGATATAGCTCTTTAAATAAGAGGCACATATGAACTCAAATGCCGTGCATATGCACATAGTGGAATTCCAGAATCCAGGATCGGAGTGAAATATTGGCATAGTGGTGCCCGAAAGGGGGAACGTATCTATTCTTCGCGAGTTTTTTGATTGCATCTGGTTGATTGCTGCAAGTTTGGAAAGTATTTAAATTCAGGGAAATTTCTATAAGTAACCCATTTACAGGCTGGGAAATGTCAACCAGTTTGAAAGATGATAGCGTTATAGAGTTTAATTGAATGCTAATGGGAGGGTTTCGGTTGCAAGTTCTAGCTGTGCCTGTGATAAGACTCCATTACTAACTATGATATTTTTAGTTAAATACATACCAGATTTAACTGTGGGATAATTCTCTGCACAAGTAAGGTAATTATCCATTTATTAATAAATTCAAAGAAAATCTCCTTTGGCTGTAAAACGTTTTAATAAGATTACGGCCATAGGAGATTCTCTTCAAATTTGTTATTTAATGAGGTCGAAGAGCCTTCTAGTTTCCTAGGTTTTACCCGTTCATTCTCTGTCCCAAATTCGTGTTTTCACCCACATTTGGTGAAATTTACCTTCCCAAGCGTGGGACTTGTGAATAATTACTACTGGCGCTCTCATTATAATTTGTCGTTTCTGTAATGTTTCTGAAACATCTTCCGCTTGTCTAAAACTTCGCATTGATGGATTTTTGTACCGTCCAAAAATCTTGGGAATGTTGGTGACAATTCCACGATAAAGCAGAGTGGCTCTCAAATGTTTGTAGACAAGGCACTCATTGAAAAATGTGCCCCGATAACAAATCTACTTTTGAATCCATTTTAAGTCTCAACGACGTGAATTCTTGCAGCCGAAAATTTTTCCTTTGGCGCGCCTCTGGAAATAAAGCTCGGCTTATGGTTTTCGGTAAGTACACGAAATCTTGCAGCAAAATGACTAGACCGTTGCCACCAGGGAAATTGCCTAATTGCAACGATATAAATTCTTAAATGAATGAATAAATAAATACAATGAATTCAAATTGAGGGCTATGAGGCGCATAATTATTCGTGGCGGGCCATCATGATCCTCCATAGCTTATCTAATAGCACGGCCCATATGAATGCATTGATATGAAAATCTGTCTTCTTGCTTTTTGTGTGATACTTATGTAAGGTTAACCTACTGCTCGTGTACATCTACATCGTACTCTTGTAAGGCACGTCGCGGACATATTGCTGGGACGTATTACGACGCCAGACGTACATTATGAATTGTTGAAAAAGTTAAGTTTTCGTTTTAGTAGTACCAGATGATAGAGAGGTTTTGTCGATTACAATCTTTGTCGAGCTTAAGCTTGAGAAGCGAAGAATAGCCATTTTATTCATCTATCAGTCCTGGAAAATATTTCTTTTGTTTACTAATTTTTGGGTGGTGTAATCTGTGAATGAAATGTGGAGTTTTGATTCTTCCATCTGTTTTAAGAGAAAACTCTGTAGCCCTATACTTTTCTCGCGTCGCTGGCTCCTCTCTTCTAGTACTAGCTTTTCCAGTTATCCTGTCACACAGTTTTCATTGTTCATCTTGATTTTTGTATTTAGACACCTCAGGTTGAGTGTAATCATGTAGGAATGTTTTTCATGATGACAAGGTAGATCTCTGTCGCGAGAAAATCGAAAGCATATTATCGCTTAAACGACTGATCGGATATCTTTGATTCTTTCGTTGTTGTTATCGTAGTAACGCGAATCACGCCATCGAAAATAAAATCACCGATCACTTAATTTGAAAACTTAAGTTTTATTTGTCGTCAAGTGCTTTACAAAAGAAAATATAATATATTTTCCCAGATCGAGAGGAAACCACCCCCTTCTGTCCGAGGGGATTTCTATTGAATAATAGAAATCCCCTCGATAATCACCAAAGTGAGGATAAACGATAACATGAGAGTGTATATAACTACTTAAAAATAGTACCAGGAGCACATCCAAGCGCGCTGTAGACATCTGGCTAGCGTCGACTTGAGAAGATGTCTAGCGGAAGATAGCGTAAAATCTCTCCAGCAAATTTAGCTTTAGCTCGTCTTCTTTACATGGCCTCGCTGCGATTGTCAATCGGAAAACTGCTCGGTACGTGATGAAAAATGTTTCCGAGGACCTCGCTACCCCCTTAAGAATTATGATCTTAGGCGCATGAATCATACGATTGTTGACAAACCTTCGGGAGAAGCAGCAGATTTTCTCTCTGCATATTTTATGACGGGAAGCGAGCAGTATATTGGAGCGGGCTGTACCTCTTGAGAACTTAAAGAAAGTCCCCGTGAAGGTCATGGTATAACAGAGAAAATTGAAATGGAACGTGTGACGGTAGAGTTATCAGGGCGAGGAGTGTTTAGCATTAGAAAGTGAAGAATGGAAGACTTCAGTCAGCCGCTATGGGATTAAAATGCTGATGGCGGCGATCCGGTGGAGTCCGTCACTTTTCTAAGCACACTCAAGTTATCATCTCGTAATGCCATGCTAAAAGTAGGCGTTCCAGTGCTGCGTTTATGCGAAGTCAACACACCGAGGCTATTTATGTGCCAAAACAAGGTTACGCATTGCAAATTTCGCCAGCAATCATATCGATCGAAGTATTTCATTCATCTTCGCCAGACCTGACGTTTCAATTCGGGAATCTCCAATTACGTCTACTGAAGTTAATTGCGGTTCACATTGCCATAACATCCCAGGAGCGTGCTCTAAAAAGTGGTTCTGTTACACACCTTTTCTTTAACATGAGAGCTCTGAATTGCTATTTCGCGAATATTTAACGGTCGTCGTGTTTATGTTGTAATCCTTAAAGGAAAAACGTAAAATTTGGGAAATAAAAATGCGCAAGTGTGAACCTCGTTATAACATAAATCATCAAAGATATTACATGTGTTAAAGGTAGGATTTGGACTGTCACCAACGACTATTATCGTCTACATGTCACGATAATATCTTATTGTTTCCCTTAAATTACTTGACGTGTTTTAAAGTTTATTGCTGTGAAGTTTATTAATCCCTTTCATGACGGCTACTCCCCAGGGGGAAGCTGGGTATACTATTGGTTGTGGAGACGTCTTTTTTTTGATCCAGTGAAAGTTACTGATGGCACACATATTATAGGAATGAGTAGATTTTGGAGTTGATCTGCAGCTCCACCCAAGCAGTGCAATTTTTCGTATCTTCCTGGGAAACCATAAGCGGCACAGGGAAAGGAACTGGCCCCCCCTACCCTGATGTGTGAATTTCACACGCCGTCGGGCTTAGTACTGGGTGAACTCTACCATCATCTACCAAACCGACCCTCGGGTTGATTACTGTGTGAATGGTTTTTTTTTATGGTCCAAAGTTTAAGATTTCGGCGCATCCTCCCTTTAAGTGGGATGGGTCCTACTTTAATGACAAAATTTTGCGATCTTGTCACCCGCTAAGGCGCACCCGAAATTCCGGTAGCGTGTGGCTAACCAAAATTATGAAACTAATCTAAAAATTAAACAAAAAAACACGAGTATACAACCACGAAGCAAAAACAAATGAACATCAAAATAAAATACACAAGTAACAGTATATTTTGATAATTTTTCATCTGAATTTACGATTCCTACGGTTAATACTTTTGCGACCAAAATAAGATAATAATTTTTGTATTGCTCCAAAATGTAATTCTTGAGGAAAGAGGACGCGCGTAGATTGAAGGCTTTCGAGGTGTTGTCGTGGAGAAGAACGGAAAAAAAATTAATGGACGGAGAGGAAAAAAACGAAGCTCTCTAGGTATGGCCAGGGGAGAGAGAAGGTTGTTCGGGCAAATTGGAAGAAGATAGGAAAAGTAGATGCAGGAAAAGCTGAGACAATGAAGATTCTGATAGAGGGTAGAATAGTGGAAATCGAGGTAGAGGAAGAATGCCATTGTTTCGGCGGAATGGAAGGGGGTATGGGAATTAATGGGGGGTAAAAATATGGTTTGTTGCAATATTTGATTAAAGACATTAATTTTCCTGTCCTGCTGGCATTGGAAGTTTAGAAATGCTTAATTTTTGAACTCACCATTATCCGGGTGACTACTGCTAATGATTTCGTATTTCAAAATGATTTGTGCATTTAATTGCCAATTGTACTTAAAATGTAATACTTCCCCTTCTGTCCCTTTTGTGACACTCTAAATGCCTAATATCTGAAAGCATCTTTTTTACAAATGAATACTTTGAGTAACATTGGAATACAATTAAAACTCCACCTTCGTGAAAGATCATTTTCAAATTGAGACGGCCATCAAATTTCTATTCTATTAAAAATTAAGTTGCTCTGTTGTCAATTCACGTTTCGAGTTCATGTCAATTCTAAATTGATATTTTCGATGGAAATCGCTTCCGGGTAAAAGTACGTTTTATTTTAATATTTATGAACCAAATTGTCGTACGTTTCAACCCAAAGGTCTCAATAAAACAAAGACTTTATGGAATATTTTACTCTTTTTAACAACGAATTTTTTTGAAAACATTCCAAGTTTAAATATTTTGTAGTCAAATCGCCAACATTCGCGACTTTTTTTCTTGTTCCTACCCGACTAGTTTGCCTAGGATTTATTTTATATGCTCGTTTTTCTTGCGAGAGAACTTTGGAATCTTTTTGATTCCAGCTCCTAAACTGCGTGGACGTCTGTTCAATATTTTAATTCCCATGCTGACATACGTGTATGAAGTCCCTGAAGATTTCGAGTAAACATTTGCTTTAATTAATCCCGCTGAGAGTTTTCAATCGTCACTAATTATATGGACTAAAACGAAAGCTCGGAGATTTTCGATAGCAAAACTCAGGACCACGGCTGTATTTCTACTGAAGTTTACTGAAGTGCATTTAAGACCTCGTCCTTTGCGATTTGAATTGTAAATTATTATCTTCCTTTATTATTCTTGAAGGCTTCCTCGACGCCTATTGGCCGAAATTTTCATTTCTATTTTGAGTTTTCCGTCGCGTGGATTGGATTGGTTGACAGCTATTTCACCTTCTAACCTGGAGACGTAATCGCGTCAGTGTCATTTTTACCTTTTTTCGCCATTTTCGTTTTTTTCTGACTGACCTCGAGGTCCCCGGTTCCTCATTCCTCTGTCGGGAAAATACTGTGTCCTTACTCCAGGGTTGAAATTTTAAGGTCCTTATTAATAACACCTCACTCTCGAGATTATGCCGGTGAAATAACGATATTCTCTCGCATATACTTATTCTTCAAAGTGCTTCAAAGGTTTAACCTCGCGTGTTCGGAGATTGCATTGAGGAAAACCTGCTTCTTCTCTGTGTCTCCACGGTGTTCCTTTGACTGATGTGAGTTTTCCAACGTGAACACTTGATCTCATTAATGTCTCGTACTCAAGATCGCGAATGTGGTCACTCTGGACCGAATGGATGGATGGACTGAGCATGTCGTCGTTGATTTTCCTGCATACCCTTCGCCGATCCTTTTGGTACAACCCGCGTGTGACGGACACCTCGAGAAAAGAAGTAAACTTTTTTTTTCTTCATATACCATCCAATGTACGATTTGCTGGCAGATATTCCTGGGCAGTTTTATTTGACAACTACCTTCACTTAAAAAGAGAAATTATTATTGCGCCATGCTGGAGTACCAAGAATGAACACTGGCTAATAGGTAACGATAAGGAATTAAGAATTGTGAACTTGAACGGTCTTGAAAAATTTACAATATTGACGGAAAGACTCGAGGATAGGCGGAAGGACATGAGCTAAAAATATAAAGAAAGCGTGAGGTAATTTAAAAAAACATAATAATAAAAATCACGAGTTTTAGTTATCGATTGTGAGGGTTGTCAAATAAAAGTAGTATTGACGCGGTAATGATCAATCTTTCAATGTCTCGCAGGCATTGGAATATATTGGATATTAATATTTTGGAATTTATAGCTTGTCTTTTCCGGTCTCATATATTTATTTAAATTGCTTCTCTTGACGTCATTCCCCGCCTCCCCTGAATGACGCGGAATAAAGGCTGCGAAACACTAATACGCGAGAGCCTTTGAAACATTTAAGCGAACCCTCTTCCGTAAGCCGTTAAGAATATCAATAATAATGATATCATGAATACCTCACACCACTGCGCAAAGGTTTGCTGAGGGAAACAGGTCAACTGAAGGAAATGGATAATTAGAAAAATTGTACGGAAAAAATATTTTTTTTAAAGATCGATTGCACGTAATAATTCGTGCAAGAAGAAAATTTAAATAACGCTTAGTGAAAATGATATTGAAACAAATAGTCGACAATAGCAACTGATTCAGTACTGGTCAACTCTGTCGTTTAGTTCTTATCTCAATGCTGCCGTTCAGTTATTGCCAGTCAATCCAGTGGTAAGAGCTGCAAATTAATATAAAAAAATCAGAATGATTTTTCATTTTCACATTTTTTAGCAACAACAACAACATCCAAACGCCTATTTGATTCGTTTTGATTATTTAGGCTCAATATGACAACTGTCGCAAAAATTCGTATCACACAATTGCGCGGCAATGAGAGAAAGAGAAATGAATTGAGTGAGAAGGAAGGAAGGGAAGAGGAACAGCGAAAACGTTTTAGATTGGGGAACCAAACCATTTTCTTAGACTCATTCTTTCCTAATATCACGGCTGGGGATTGTTCGACTTATATTTCCATTCAGGCATGAACGAATCCCAGACAATGGTGAATAGCCCAACCACTGGAAGCACTAGTGCTGGCAGAAATTGAAATAATTCCCAAATCATACCTATCATCGCTAAGTACTCGTAGTATCTTTCCTCTCACATTTAGAACGACTTTACAAGTTATCCAGATTCAAGAGCCGAATTCAAAAAATCATCTTCTGCGAAGTTCTGCCAAATTTTGCGATCGCCATTCACTATTTTTCTTTTTTCCTCATAATATCACCACCATCGTCGTCGCTGCTCTGTAAGGAAACGCGGCACTCGGTTTGATGTGTTCGCACGAATACGTACCCTTCGCGGAAGTTGCCTATTCATGAAGGCGGTAGTGTTTTAGCTGAGGTTGACGGTCTCTCTCAGTGCTTTCCTTGGACCTCGTTCGACTTCTAGGGCAGCACGCAAGGTCGGCGAGAAATGCTCACGTGAACATAACCCACGCGCGAGTAAGGGAAAACTAAATACAAATTTAAAGATGCACACCGCTTTAAGCAGAATAAGAGTATTTTTTTTTTTAGAGCCAAGTCTCTTTAGCCAGTGACCCTCATTAATTGGTTAGTTTTGAAGTGTAGGAATAAATTGAGACGAATCTAGACCGCCACCGTGAGTATGCGCTGGGAAGACTGGGTGTGGGGACCCCCATTTAATGACGAGGTTGGTGGAATTTAAGGGGAAGAAAATGCAGGTGTGATTAAATCGAATTCTTTATATCCTTAATTTTTTTAGTGAACGGCTCGTAACGTATCGAACATCTCGAGCATAACTCGTGGTACGCCGGAACTGGAAACAACGACCCCCCACCCCCACCTCCCATTCACTGCGCTTTTAAGAGTTTCCTTGTGGCTAGGTCGTGTCCCCTTTTCTCCTCCCTACTCCCCCCTAACCCCAGACGAGCTTGGGAGGAAATCGACTTTTTCTCACCCGTGAAGAGGTAAGTGTTACCGCGATCGACTGCGACCATTTGAAACGGCGAGTGCCTTCCCATGTCATTGTAGGGAATGAGGGGATGGAGATGGTGGCGGAAAACAGTAATCGGAGTTCGGCCTTTCCTAACGAAGCATGCCGGCGGTTTCTCACTCCATAGATTAACAGGGGCGAGCGCTCGACCGGGGGAAAAACGTGAAAAACCACGGGCAAAATCTGACCTAAGGTATTTTTATCAGCTCTTCTTTGATTTGTGGGATATTTTTTAGAGATTTTAAATATTAGTAACGTAAATATTGTTTTCTTTCTATTTTAAACAAGATGGATAACAGGAAATCCAAGAAGCTGCCCAACGGTTGTCCTCGCAGGCAGCCCAATCTTACATATTCAAACCCAGCGGAGCATGTGATTTTTCGTGAAAGAACGTTAACTTGACCATATTCGGAATCATCGTTCATGATATTGCATATGTATTCAGGTTAGGACTGTGGGAAAATCACTCAGTATTACGACCTTGAGTTTAAAAGCTGGCAAAGTACGTCACGAGGAGGGCAGTACTAGGTACACTGGGGTGGATTTGGGATCTCCTTTGTTCTCACGGCGTACGGACACATTGCGATATATTGTTGCGTAATCAGCGCGATGACTGTATTGTGCTAAGCCCGAGAAAAATCAGTAAATTAGCTCTGCTTCGGAGAAACATGGGAAAAATTGTGACCTCCCTAGCTTAGCGGAACAAATCGTGAGACTCACGGAGTCCATAAAACGGAGGTTATTATACATAACCTTCCGGGGTAAGAGTTGTTCGTTGCGTGTTGAGTTTTAACAAATGCGAGGAAAAAAGTATTTTCGCCATCATATTTGTATGTTTGCGGGTAGAGCGTTGGACTACTGACCGGAGGGTCCCGGGTTCGATTCCCGGGCAAGGCACTTCGTGCACCTATAGCTCCACCCAATCTAGTTGATTTTTCGGGTACCAGATCTTCCTGGGAAACCATAACCGGCACAGGGAAAGGAACTGCCCCCCCTACCCTGATGTATGAATATTCACACGTCGTCGGGCTTGGTACATGGGTGAGCTCTACCATCACCTACTAAACCGACCTTCAGGTTGATTACTGTGTTTATGGTTTTTTTTTATGGTTTATTTGCATGTTTACAAAATAAAAGTAGTACACTGAATTTCTTCCAAACAGCAGATCGCTTCTTACCGATCTGCAACGATGTTGAAGCACTTCTCCGACCAAAAATCTCACAAGGTAATGAATAAATTGTATGTAATTTAAAGTGTTGATAGATGAAAATCAGGCAAAGAGTGATAGATTGTCAAAAGGACTTTGATAGCTTGAAAATTTAGTTTCGCAAAAGTAACTACAATTTACTCGCGCTTATCGCATTCGCATTACAATGAAATTAGGGGCACACGTTTACGCTTAGTGGATAAGTATCTCAACCTGTCGTCTCTTGGTGAGCGATATCAGTTTTGGATATTATTTTGTCGGTGTGGACGATATGATCAATTCATTCGCCCAATATTCTTATCATCTCGCTATGAAATTTGCGTGGATTGAATTTTATAAGGATTTTCCTTCAAAATGGTGACAATTTCGTATCTGGGAGACGAGGATTTATTTATACATATGGATAAGGCTAAACGTTTGACAAAAATTAAGTTTAATAAGTTAGGATTTACTTGTATATTTGTAAATTGGTGACAGATGTGTTAGTATTCCAACAGCCTACCCATCAGTACACTGTCGGTCAATTTTGGGAAAAAGAATAAAACGCAACAGAATTTTATATCGCAATGTCACATATACCCCGCAGTATGATGCGTCCTATCCTTTTGAGGATCGGCAACGCGATTCAATATCGCATGAAAATTATATATCACAGTGAAATTGCCACCACAGTATGTCGCACAGCCATTTTTTTCAACAAAATAGGACGCAAGCCTACTATCTGGAGGAAATACCTCCGACGCAATCCTTCACCTCAATTTTGTTGAGCAGGGGATCGGGATGGTGAAATGGCTAATGTACTGGCTTGCCATCCATAGGGCCCGGATTCGAATCCTAGAGGCAGAAATTATTTTTTAGTGGTTTCCCGATCCCTACTTTAGGTGCTTCGTGGAGAGCACTTTGAGTGAGCACGCCGTCCGTCGGATTGGACGTTAAACTGCGGACCCCATAGCGCCTTTCGTTAAGAGTAGGCTAATGCTGACGCCGGGTTTCTCTCCACCCTTCATCCTTTCCTGTCCATACCTAATAAAATAAATACTACTCTAAATACCTACTACTACTACTGGTTCGTCGAGTAGCTGCTTTGGTACCATTCCATAGAGCAGTAAGATATGGTCGGGCGAGTAATATAAAATGGCTCGCGAACCGGTTTTGTCAAATTAATTAACATCGTTTTATTTCTCCTTCTTATGATCTAAAAATGTCATCTATTGAAAAATTGATTTGGATTCAGAACAAAAGTTATCGGGCAAGTGTTCTGGTTCCGCGTAGAAATGATAATCTTTACAGAATTAGCGAATTGTTCTCTTTACAACTCTCGTATGTTATTAAAAATGTAATATTCGAAAATTAAATTGAAAATCAAAACATTAGTTTAACCCGTCGTGATGAAGATGGATCGACATGCCCGGAAATAGGATTGTTTCGTCCTTGCGGACGGGCAGAACAGGCATAAATCTTTGGGGGTTAAAATGCAGTTTTTCACTGTGAAGGCGTCCAGGTAAATATAGAAGAAGAGGCTCATCAATCAAGAAATCTCTTCTTTCATCGCCACACCAACGGTACCTTACGTATCAACTGCAGCGTGCTTCGCGTGGATTGCTTCTTCCGGTCAGGGTTCGGCACCCAAGTCAGCCGAAGGGTATTCTCTTTTCGACGGACTCGCTTCACTTCCTGTCCGCAGCCTGTGAAATGTGGGGCAATTACATGCGTCATCGCATCCTTGCGCCTTCCCTTCCCGACATCCCCGCCCGTTAAATTTAAGCGTGGACTAATAGAGCGGATGTTTCTTAAGTGAATATTACGAAATCTAATTCAGCTTTCTTCGGCCTTGGTGTAGGCCGCGAGCGTGAGCGGAGGTCAAAGCATTTCTCCCGCTCCAAAAAAATCGCCATGGCTTTTGAAAGAGTGTGGTTTAGTGAACGTGCCGCCGTTTTAAAAGATAGAAGCGGGGTGGTGCTGTGCATCAGAATTGGTTCCCATGCTGCGCAATGTAAAAAATAGGTTAAATGCTTTTCTGGCCTCGAGCATCGAGGTTACTCACCTGCATACGTATAATCGTTGTGGAATTAAGTCTGTCGTTTGTCCGGAAGAGGGCGTAGTAAATTTGGGCTGCTGAACTCGGGTTCGATTCTTCGGTGACGGCTTTGGAAACCCTCAAGATTCACCCAAGCTGTGTAATTGTTGGCGGCCAAATCTTCCTGGGAAACCATAGGCGGCACAGGGAAAGGGAAGTTACGACCCCCCTGATGGGTGAATTTTCCAAGTCGTACGGGGTTAATATTAGGTGAACTCTACTTTCACCTAACTCACTTAGTTCTGAATTATCAACAATCTTAACAATTGGCGAAGGCTGCTTAATTTTCATTGTTAGACTAATAATTAAATTCTAGTAATTTTTCGTTGACCCGAAATATTCATTATAACGTAATCATGTCACTTGACGACAATCAGAAAAGGGATAGACCAGGTTCTAACGGTTTGAGCTGGCACTATTTCAGAACGGAGCAATTGAATTTATTACTCTGTGTTTCCCAATAAATTATGCTACAGCGGATGGGAAGTGATAATGCAATCTATATATCAAAGTGTCACCCCGGATTATGCGCGAGTTATGTACCGGACCAGATAATAGTTAGTACTAATAAGTAAGTACTAGTTAGTCAGCTAATACTGAACCGATGGTTTTAATTGTTTTTATTCAGATTATTTTCCAGTACTTCAGGCATAATCCCGCCTCGAACTTACTTCATTTTTAATCACGTTGCTTAATATTTCGTCGTATTTTCAATGTTCTGAAGTGAAAAACAGTTAGTTAACATTAGCGTGTCTACTATAGCCCTGTGAACGCTCTTGATCACCAGAGCAGAGGTGGGGCAGACATTTTTGCTAAAGCTTAAACAATCGGATTAAAATCCACGAAGTTATATGTTCCAATGCACCAGTAAGGAGAGTTTGAGCATATTAAATTCTTGTCCTCAGTCGTATTCGATGATGGTGAGGTAGTTTTTCTAGATCCATCCAAAACCTATCTCTGACCGGAAAACAAATCATATTTTGTTCTATTGTACACGTATACTCAAATATTCTATATCATGATTATATTCGTAAGGAAATCCAATGCTGACTGAAAGAGTCTCTCGTTTCATTCTGGCCTGGAAATGGCTGTCGGATGTAGCACTGATCGAGGGGATCAAAATATCATGTTGGCTCCAAACGAAATATTTTTTTAACTTTTGGATATACAAACTAGATTCGAGTTTGTTAACTGTGCCGAAAAACGGAGATGGGAATGCAATGCATGCTGCGAAGCTTGGGGTTACGTGAGGAGCTTTGCGAGCTATATAGTTTTTTTAGCAATTCTCTTGCATTGTTACAGAAATTGAAACTCTCAAGTTAAGTGGTTGCATAATGACAACCGCTCGTTACATTATAATTTATAATATAAAGAAATAGCATAATTGAATTCGAACATAAACACGCATGCGCATGCTTTTCAACTGAGACAAGCGAGACCGCAACCTTAATTAGGTCCCCTGGTGAAAAGTCAATTTCAGTCACTAGCCCAGCCGCAAGCTCATTTCGGGAACGCGGGGGTTATTTTCAGTTTTCCGTCATTCGTAGCCCCTAGTGAGGCATGCGGCGCCCGATTGGACGAGGCGCCACTGTGAGTTGCATTGCATGCACATGTCGCGGGACGCGGTCCATGTTGTTAGAATTCGTATCCAGTCTCTAAACCCCCGTTTCGTTCTTCACTAGGCCATTCCTTCATGTATATACGGTAGCAGTTCATTTACGTCAAGTTTGCATCGTGGACGTGAAACTATCCCAAAAACCGGACAATAACATTTTTGTTCAGGTAGAGCATCTCGCCAATTCCGCAAAGAGTCATAGTTATGGTTTCAGACCTGCTTCGCTTTTTACTGAGGCATTGAAGTAAATATTCCCTGATTTTTTTCACGTTTTGTTCCACGTCGTGATGCTGTAAATCAAAATCTTTTAAATATGATTTAACAAAACGTGTGTCGAGAGAGACAACCCACTGAGCCATTTTTCCCATTGCGCTTGCCGAACTCTCCGAAGTCTAATTCTTTAACATTGCCTTAGGAAATCGTTGGTGACATCATTGATGGAATAATTTTATAGGATACGGTGTAATTTAGCTGTGTAACGTTACATGAAATCGCCGTTACATGATAAAACTATGATTGTCGTTCATTATGGCGCTTGGGAACTCAATAATATTTTTCTTTGTTGTGAATGTGTTTTGTCGTTAGGAGAAAATAACATAATGTGACGAAGACGTCGTTTTCGTAAACATCGAAACCTTTAGCGTCCTTTTTTTCAACAGCTCCTCCTCCCCGGCTTCCATTGCGACAATCCCGTGTGATTTCAATTAGCTGGTGACTCAACGACGCAGGTGGCAGAATCTTCCACATCAAATTATTACAACACAAAGGGAAGCTTTTGCCCTTTAGTGGCTTCGCGGGAAAGGTCTAACAGCTTGGGAACTGTGAAACTTAATGCCTCACCGTGGATTTCAGGAAGCTCTATTGCGCATGGTCGCTCATGTAACTCAGCCTCGTGAAGTACCGTTTTCCCCTACAAGTGACAGTCAACGATGGGTGAAGGTTTTTCAACTTCAGTAAAAATTAATCATCGTATTTAAGACAATTTAAATTGCGTCAAGTTTAGGTCATCAAAAGGTGGTAAATGTATTGAGATGTAGTCAAGGTGGGAATGTATATATTGTATTGACTGACAATGGACTAAATTAGTTTTAATTGCGTAGTGGAATCGAAGTAGTTGCGAGAAACTTTAGGTGGGAACGATTATCTAGTCATTACTTCTCTACGGATCTTCTTGCGGGAAATTTGGGAACACGTTATTTGGTGGGTGAAATTGACATATTTCAGGTTATGAGCTGATTCAACAATGGAGCGGTTAAGGTTCGAGAATTCTAATATATGGTTGATGTCGTACACAATGGTTAATTCGATGTTATGCTCATTCTTTCAATGCTCTCTTCATGCGTCGGTTTTCTCTATATGGCATGTTATCTGCCCTTATGAAATCCGAGGAAAGAAAATCGAAATATGTGCCTAATATATTAATTGGTTTTCCATTGATAATACATCCATATTGAGCCTCTACCATATAGTACGTATTAAGTCACTGGCCTATTTCCGATTGATAGCTATATGTTTGTTATCCCTTGATCATATTTGAAAAAATCTCCTGTTTAACAGTGTAACAGTAATATTCATTAAGGACGCCAAAATTGAAAACTAGTGAATATAGTTGAATAGTATTTCGCATCGCACGGAATCGACGTACTTTCAGATTTTCGGATTCAAAATCCAAGCGTAACGAAGGGTAGTTATGCGTGTATGTCCTGGATAAGGAGCAGATTTCAATGGTCTCTAATAGAAATTTCGAGTAAGCCTAGTCTCTCCATCGTGTTTATAATAATACTTACAACCATGTCTTGGGTATGATTTGTTGTATTTTAGAAAACCATTACCTATCTGAATTACCTTTCTTGTTAGTTGAACCTCTTCTCAAAAGCTGGAAGCATTATATGCATGTATCTGCTGGATTGCCAATTCTACATATAAACTTTTCCAATTCTCACAGCTGTACATCTCTCGTTTATGTCCATCTCTGGATGCTGCTCGCCGAAAACGCTTGGAGATGAGCATGTAGAATGTGATGAAATCCGCTTACTTTCTAATGGAATTCACATCTGTGTACCGTTAAAAAAAAAGGGCAACAATTCATCTCCGATTTCCACTATCTGATTTCTATACAATCAAATAGTTAACTACTCTGTTGTCGCTCCTACAACATAGTTTATCATTCCACGATCGAGAGATCGAAAAGACGCTTTTAGCTTTGAACAACGATTTCCACATGGATGTTGTTGAGTTAGATTTCGTATATCACGGAAAGAAAGTCTGTCGATTGATTACGTTGTGCATACTTTATAATTAACTTTTGTTATCACCAGATGATTTCGCGAATGGCTCTATTCTAATGCTCTTTCCATTAACCCTTTCACTACCTACTTGCTTATATGTTGACTTTGCATTCTCTACAGGAGCTTTCCAGCGGCTTGGAGAAAGCCAAGGGGAAATTGAAGGCTCCAATGCAGCCGCGGAAGACGTGTTAGTGGCCAAGGACACTGATCTCATCTTTCTCAGGGGGCTCATTGATGCACCTGAACGCTCAATAGCCAAGGTACGAAAATATTATTAACAATCATAAAATGCTTTAAAATTTTGTTCGTTCGGCCATATTCATTTGTCTGGAAGTCGTCCATTGTTAATATTTCCAATTCTTTTCCAAATTAAAAGTTTATGCTTCATTCGTTATGGATTATGAAGTGGAATATAGGGAGAGTAGAGTAAGATATTGGATGGTATTGAAAATTATCGAATTTATTAAATGACGGTTTCTTCAAGTACGAGTATTTTTACTGTCTAATATTTAATATCGCCTCTAATATAATGAGCTCGTTACAGCAGCAGAGAACGGTCTAATCAGGAATTAATATTGTGGTTTTCATAATTTTCGTTTAACGCGACCCCATGTTCCTCAATAGAAAGTTTCCGTAAAATATCAGTTATTTCCCTCTAAACGAGGCAAGCAAGCACCCGTCACTAATCGCTTCAGCTCGTGAATCGCTCCCGCAAGTGTGATATTGCCACTGTTTCTCAATGAATTGGGAGACAAAAGTTTAATTTTCGCCCCATGCACACAGTCTTTTTGTTCTTCGTACCCTTCTGGTAACTTGTGCGCCTCCGGATGTCCCTCATTTGGAACATCCGGGGCACACTTCATCAGGATTTCTAGAGACCGAACTACCAAAGTTTGCCGATACCCAAGGCGGGAGTCGATCCCTGCTACCTTCGAGACAGCAGGTGGGCAGGACTGATTCACGCGGCCGGCTTTTAAGCTAGAGAAATCTGAGGGACTCGAGTACCTGCCCTGGATAAACCACTGGCAGCAGAACTTTGGATGGTATTTGGTCAAGGGAGCGTTTACCACGCGGTACGTCTGTCCTAACTTAGCCTTCAGTTTGCTCGCTTTGGGTTTACCGATCCCCTTGTCTCCCTCTTTCTTCGGCTTTCCATCCTAGGTGTGGCAACGGTGTCAACGGCTGGTAGAGAGAGCGTCTGCCTTGGGACGCTACTTGGAATTCATTGTGGAAGGTGGCGTTAGTGAACACACGCTTCACCTTTACCTTCAAGCATTTAATCGTTGATAAAATTGACGGTTGGTTTAAAGAGATTGGTGTAAATAGTTTTAGGGAAAACTTATTTTGGCGGTGCAGGTGAGTTCTGTTTTTGTTTTCACGTTTCATGCAGTTCGTTTTTATCGTATTACGAGGAAAGTTAACTCCTGGAAAATTCTTAAACTATAGTAATGTACTTTCCGAATGAAAATTTTAGTTTTAATTTTGCATTTTTTTTACATTTCTGGTGCGATTTCATTGTAACTTCATGTTGAAAATTTCCGTTAAAAATTACGTTTTCCCGGAAAATAAGGTGACTGATAGTTCAGGAAACCACACCCCGCATTACTGTAATGGGTGTTGGATTTATATTAGGATTGGACTTAAAAGTTTCTATTTTAGTGTTTATATGACTATTACTTGCGATTTAAACCTAAGCGTGGATGAAATGCTTGCGTTTTTGTCTGTGACGACTGTTATGCAGTTTTATTTGTGATGAACAGAAAGCGTACACCTGTTAACGGCCCCTCCCATAAAATTTTTTGAGTTTTCCAGGATGACGTTTCGGCTATTAATTTTGTTGCACATAATAAGTATAAACAATCTAGGGC
Organism: Hetaerina titia; assembly: GCA_037158775.1. Lineage (NCBI taxonomy): Eukaryota > Metazoa > Arthropoda > Insecta > Odonata > Calopterygidae > Hetaerina > Hetaerina titia. Next base: position 43,431,309 of record CM073772.1, on the reverse strand, counting down.
ATTTAAAAGGATTTAGAGAAGAACTTTATGATTAGTAGTCTAAAGGTATGTACCTTTACAATTATTCTAATGTTAGTAAACACGATTACCTATTGTCCATACGTCAGCAAGTTATGGAATTCGAAATCGAACTGAAGCATCAGTCAACAACGGCAGTATGTCTTGCCAAAATGATATGCCGTGCAATGAATGCGCTTAGCTCTAGGAAGCAAAATTGAGCGAGTATAAAATAAATTTCAATTCTATAATGCTTGTCCAATGTAATATAATAATTCTTACCTATTTAAAAGAGCGCTCCACGTTTTTCGATGACTCTCCCGAAGCTGTAGTTTTTCGAAAATATAAAGGTATTGATTTCCAGAACCTTAACAGCGTTGTATGCTTTATTGATCCAGTTGGTAAATAAAAGAAGCAGACGTTTACACAAGTTAAAAGTAGTCTTTGCCAGCTAGCTAATGGAATAAAGTGGTCGCGATGGTTCCTACGCTGTGGACATTATAATTTAAATTACCAGTAAGATCTTTTGTACAGGTATGTATTTTTTATTAATACCGTTGCACGTCTTCCTTGAATTTCCAAACAAAACCATTTCAAAACACAAATAGAAATCCAAAGGTCACTTCCTGAGAATTCCTTCCCGGTCTATCCGCAGCCTTTTAAGTACTTATACAACAAATGTGTTCGGCATGTAATATTGCCAGTGTAGTGGAATAATATTGAACCCCTAGCCCAAACTTTTGTAAAATTTGTGTAGCGCTCACAACATTTTGTCTCTGTACATTTCAATTCAGTTTTAAACTTTAACTTAAGCACCAAATCTTTCATTACAGGAGAAAATCGAAGAATTTGTTTCGTTATCTAAACCAGAATGTCTTCACGCTCGAGAAATTTTGAAAGAGGTTCAGAAGTTCTGTAAATGCAACAGCAATAGGCAAACCCAAGAACTTGCCCGTATTCTGGTTGATCTCCATATTGGGGTAAGATAATTCGTTTTAATGTCAAATTTGGTCGAACGTTACAATTATTAAATACATTTCTTCATAGTTTGAAACTTATGTGGTTGATTTGAAAGCAAAGCTTACCCAATGTATGTTTCACTGCCTGAAACCTGAGTGAATCTTTACATGTGAATCCCAACCCAAATTTATCACCTGTATTTATTTGACTAGGATATTTCCAGTGTAATTTAGTTTGAAAAGTATAATGTGAAAATTTAAATAGTCGTTTTGGGTAAAACTGATGTGGAAGATTTTCTGTTATGCACCGTACAAAATCCTTAATTTGCAGAATTTTATGTGGGTCTATTCATAAACACTCTTTGGCATGCTGTCATTAAATTGAACTGTTCTTTCACCAAAAGTCGTTGCCCATCTTTCATTTTTGGAAAGAGGCTTAAGATTCTGGTTCCAAGAAAATTAATGAATCCTTATTTGGAACATCTAATACAAATACATAGGTACTGTGATGGATTCGGAAATTCACCTAACCTAAAATTCACTGTAGTTTGAAATAAAAGTATTGAAACTGGTTGCAATTTTAATCTATATCCTTGGAATGGTGATGCATCCTAACTTGTATCAAACCTGGGTTTTCTTGCAAAAATTGTTTTGGAATAATAATATGAGACTACTTATGATATTTGCCGAAGTATATTTAGGGATGACCTAATGCCAAATTATAGGGATGTGATATCTGGTACATTTCATATTCCGCCATATGATCTACAGAATTTAGATATTAGTACTGTGTAAGAAGGTGAATGATGCTTCTTCACAGCTAAGAGTAGAACTACTGTGGAAAACTGTCATGGGATAATGAGGGAATTCCTGTGATATTTTTTATTTTTTCCTTGTTAAATATAGTATTCTGAAGCAATACAGCTTGGTGATTACTTGCATGTTCTGTGTCGTGACCTTGATATAAATGTAGTTTATTCCAGCTGATAACTTGTTGGTTTACAAAAGACTATGCAATTTAACCCTTAAGATCTAAAGTAATCAAAGTGTAATTTATTTCATTTGTTCTTATTTCACATTCCAGGCATTGATTGAGACTCACGATTTGGTGGCTGAGTTGCAACATAAGAAGGAGTTAGAAAAGGTGGGAAAAAATAGTAGCGGAAAAGTTAATAGCAATAACACAACAGGGAAAGGACTTTCTTCAGAGAGTTCGACGGGTGCGAGCGTTCAGACCAAGGGGCGATCAGATAGTATAGCAGTCATGCCTGCTGATACCGTGAGAATGGTGGGCCTCCGGAAGAAGCCAAATGAGCCTCTTGTAAGTACCTACGGATAATTGTCCTGTTTTATCGAAGTTTACAAAGGACACACTTTCCTTTGCATTGCAATGTTTACACAACTCTAATTATATTTGGTGAACATGTAAAACACCTGCTGTGGTGACCCTTTTCTTTGTATTTTCAATCTTTTAATTATTTTTATGTGAGGTAAATTGACAATCCACTGATGCTCATGATTGAAGTTGCTGTACAATTTTCCGAAATGTTTTCACCACCACTTTTCGATGCTTGTGCTCACATTCCAGTGACCTTTCTTCTCCATAAATAATCAAAACAACTTGCAAATGAATGGGCTGTGTTCTATCAAAATTGATTTTTTATGTATGTTTTGAGAAGTGGAAAACTTGGTAGACAAGGCAATGCTCATTACATTTAACATCCTTCCATGTCATTGAACATTTTCATAGGGATGTTATGATACCAGACTCTCCTTATGTAATAGGTTCTAAACATTGTTGTTATAAGTGTGACATTAAGTGAGAGAGGCCAATAAAAGTAGTTATAGTGCATGTGTCCTATTTAATAGTTTAAACTCTATTATGCAAAGTAAACCAACTATGTTAAATTTTTGATAAGTTAGAGTAAACTTTTTTAATTAGTCTTGAGTGATCTAATTTACTTCTCCAGTTTTATGTTTTAATAGATAAGGTAAATAAGCTGATGAAATTTTCATGCCCTCCTTGTTTCCACCTTTGGGATTCATGTTATAGTTTAACATGAATGTGCTAACTGATTCCTGTGAATTAGTGAAATTGTTTAAGAGAACTATGTTTGCTTTATAGGCAACATTAATTTATGCTTACACATCACATTTAGTAATGAGGTATTCAAATGAAACATAAAGTACAAAATATCAAATATGGAAGGCCTGAACCAAATCATTAATTGATTCTGGTTCTTCTCTAGGAGAGATGATAGCTCATAAATTTCAATTAAAAAATTTTTATATTGAGGCCAGTATTGTTGGGAAATATTTACGGAAGTTATGCGTAAATTATTTTAGTAGTTTTTCAATATTTATTATAACATCATACAAGTATATTTTTATCCAACAATAACCCAAATTTGGCCTTTTACTTTGGGTCATTAGCAACCAGGAAGATTGTAAATGCCAAACGTATCAGTGGAGTAAAACCCATGTAGGAATTGAACCCACAGCCTTTGGTTTGGGTAATTTTCAACAATCTTATCCCTATTTAATCCTAGTCCTTTGAATGATATTATTATTTTATTATTATAAGGTAGTCTACTGAATAAGGTAGCTCTTTTTGGATGGACACAACTATCAAATAAATATTTTGTAACTCCAAACAAAACCCAATCCAGTAACGTACTCTACATCAGGTCCCTCTTCATCTCTGTGTACTTCCTTCATCCCTTCATCCCGTCCAACATTCCTATTCAGTTCCACCACTCAATACGCCTTTCATCAGTTTTTCCTGCCTCCATAGGATTTTTTGAATGATATGCTGTTCATAAATTGTTTCATCATTTTTATCATTTCAGGGCCTAACTGTTGTTGAAACAGATTGGGATGGTCGTAAAGCTTTGAGTATAGCCCGAATTTTAGCTGGAGGATCAATTGACAGCCAGGGTTTACTGCACGTTGGTGATGTCATTACAGAAGTCAATGGAGTGATCGTAACCACTCCTTTGGAACTGCAGGAATTGGTGGCATCTGCTGGAAATTATTCAATTAACCTTAAGGTTTGTAGTCTTTTGTTAAAATTATAAATTGCTCTGTTAAATCTATTTGTATTATTGTTTTTTCATTTTATAAAATTCAAGGTTTGAATTTGTAAGAGTGTGAAGTATTTGTATGTCTGTGGTATATAATTTCTTGAGCATCTTCTTGGAGGGAGACTGCATCTTGTACGACAATACATTGTGAAATTGTGTCATGTCTATTTTAAAATTGCCCTTTTATGTACACAAGCACCAATATATCTAAGCTGTATTCTTCTAGTAAGCAAATATTTTGGGTTCAAAAAATGTTATGTACATATACATAATTGTTTTGAGCCAATTCAGTGGTGTTAGACCCAACTTTGTGAAAGTTCATAATCACTGAATGAGTAAAACTTATGTATTTTCACTATACATTTATTAAAGTACTTACCATATCATAATAGTGATGTTCTGTACATTCTGTATGACTGTGCCATATTAAATTTATTGTGAAATTACACTGAGTTTTACTCATTCGGTGATTGTTAAGTAACAATGCTTGGTATTCATGCTTTTAAGCCATAAGGCATTAAGCATGAAGTTATAAAATATATTTTTATGTGTAATATTTTATTTATATTTCATGTTTAAGACTATTTTATTAAACAAGGTTATTCTGTAACCATTAATAATGTGCCTTCCATTACACTCCTTATTGTTACATAATTGGTCAGGGTATTGAGATGATGAAATTGAATTAAAGGGCTGAAGCTGCACACTACTAATTTAACAAATTCTTTTAACATTAAGAATCTAATGAATTGAAGTATAATGATATCATAAATTTCAAGGGTGTAATGGAGAAAGTTCTAACTGCATTGAAATAATTGTGGATAAACTTGGATCCTCATTTTGTGGTTTATAATCTTTGCTGCTTTTTAAAGTAACTTGGAAGTAGATATTCTTGTTAGAAGAATGATATTTTTTTGCAAAATCATTAAATGAATGAGATGAAATTTATTTGCCTGATTTTTACATTTTCCTCTTCCATTCTGCAGGTGATTCCCAATGGTGTAAGTTCATCATTATCTCACTCAGCCAACCTAACTTCCAGCATTCCTGATACCATCAAGGAGCAGGTTAGATTTTTATTATTATAATTCCTTATGTAAATGTACGGAAAGGGTATAATTGTTATCGAAGATAAATTGGATGTACATAAAATAAAACAGTTTCTGCTGTAACTTGGTGGAAAATCTTCATATTGATAGTATTCCAAAACAAACAACTTTGCTCTTCCACTTAAGTAAGACATCATCAGGTCTCCCAACGATGTTATATATAACCTGATGATGTTATCAATAACGAAACCTAGGTCATGATAATAAAAAATTTTAAGTGGAAAAGCAAAGTTATTTGTTTTTTAATATTATTGGATGTACATTTGATTATTGCTTGTGTTTACACGATGATATTTTAGTAGTATTATAATAAGCTCTAAATACTTCCATTCTTAATATACTTCTACGAAGGGAAAAAATCTCACTTTTCACATTCTTTTTTATACCATAGTGTTACCTGAGGGCTCTGTTTAGCTATGACCCTGCTCAGGACACCTTACTTCCATGCAAGGATATTGGACTACCATTCACTCATGGTGATGTCCTGCAAATTTTAAACAAGTCTGATCCTAACTGGTGGCAGGCCCGGAAGGTTTATTCAAGGATACAAAATGGGTAAGTTTTGCAAAATTACTGAAATATTTGCTAGGAACCTTGAAACTTTTCAAATTGCCAACGCTATATGTCAATGCTAATTTGGTCTATCCTCTTTTCACGATTTGTACATTCCAGAGATGTGGACTCTCATATAAAGAGCAGTTTGGTAGACGTACACACTGGTCTCATTCCATCGTTAGAGTTGGAGGAAAGGAGAAAGGCGTTTGTTAAACCTGAAGCTGATTATGTTCACAAAATTGGAATTTGTGGAACCAGGGTATGAATATTCTTTCAGCTCAACTGATTATATCTGATTATGTCTGCAACTTAAGTTCACATATTGTGATGTGATTGAATGTTTTTTTTTTTGCTCTTTAGATATCAAAAAAGAAAAGGAAAACAATGTACCAGTCTAAACAAAATTGTGAGTTTGACCGAGCTGAATTACTTTTGTATGAGGAAGTGACTCGCATGCCGCCATTCAGGCGAAAAACACTTGCGTTGGTGGGATCTCATGGTGTTGGACGACGTACCTTGAAGAATAGACTCATTAATTCAGATCCAGAAAAATTTGGCACTATTATTCCAGGTTTGTTATTTTAAATTAATATTTCTTGAATTGAAAATTTGAAAGTTGTACTGTATATCCCAATAAGATATTGTCACAAACTTAAGTTTTCCCATATGGAAGTATTTTTAAGAATAGAGGGGAGAAAAATGATCTGAGAGCCATATCAAGCAAATCTTATTATTGATTGCTCACTTTTTTTTGTTATGATTTGCTTCAGATTGAAATAAGTGATAGTTCAATTCCACTTTTTTTGTTCCAGTGTCAATCCAGTACTTAGATTTGGCCCTCTGTTTTATGTGTAAAATTTAATGCTTTCATTTATTTATGAATACTCTTATTTAATCAACTGTGATATTTTTGCAAACCGGTCCCACTGTTTCAGATGGATTGGTTGAAACACTATGTGCCCTAATCTATATTCATTCTCTTAAGTACATACATACCATACCGTGTTATCTGAAAAACTCTCCTTTTGGAAATTCATAACTTCATATAAAAATTATTACCATATATGGTGGAACTTATGAGACTCCCTCTTCATTAGGGCACACTCGAGAAAATAATTTTAACTATGCACACAAGTATATACCCCCACCAACGTAATTTTTGGGTAATTTTTTTGAGCAAATATCGATTCAATATTGAATGTTAACCCATGGAGGTTTAACCTCCATATGTCAGACTTGGGTGATTTTTTTAACCATAATTTTGGAAAAAAAGGTGCATCTTATATATGCCGTCAAATGAGGTAGTTAGAAACATATTCATACCTTTATAGGACCTCATGAGTTCGTAGGTTTCTGAATATAAACTCTGAGTTAATGAAATGTGATTTTGGAATCAAGGCAAATAGCTAGTTTCATCGATTCTTTAACATACAATTTCTTATGCCACTTCTAGTTCTCTTAACGATTTTCAGCTTGTTAATCTTGGAAAAGCATTATCATGTCTTTCTTCTCTCTGTGTTTATTCAGTGACATCTCGGCCACCTAGGGAGCTTGAAGAAAATGGAAGATCGTATTGGTTCATGGATAGAGAGGAAATGGAGAGTGACATTAGGGAGCATGGCTTTCTTGAATATGGAGAGCATAATGGGCATCTATATGGAACTAAGTTGGATTCAATTCGCCAAATCATCAGACAAGGAAAGATGTGCATACTGGATTGTAGTCCTAATGTAAGCAGTGTTATGTTTTCATTTTATTATATTAGGAAGAGATTGAATTATATTTTGGCTTTGATGTTTGTGCTTATTAAGTTTTTAAGAAAAAGAATCAAACCTAAAATAATAGCATCTTTCAGGAAATTAACTAAAAATGTTGTCAATGTTTTTATTTTAAATCATTTAAGTATCAGTAGTAAAGAGTGCTGAAATATAATTTAATACCAAGACAATTGGTAAAATTTTCTGTTAAATGGTTTTGTGTGTTCAAGGAGGCTCATGACTGATATAAGAGCAATATATATTAAATATATGGAAGTTCGTGATGAAGTAATGTGTTTGATGTAGAATGCATGTTGTGAATCAGTTAGGATATTATGGATCACTGGAATTAATTTCTTAAATTCATATTGGGTTTGATTATTTAGGAATGTGTAAATTCAAATGAATTTGATAGTTAACCAAGAAATATGTTTCATGTGCAGATTTTTTTAAGTACACTTTATTGATGACTAAGATAAAATGATGAATAATTGAAGCTCTAAATGCCAAATGAATATGATCCGAAAATGTCACTTTTTCAACCAACCAGCCAATTGTATGTCCCATTTAAATTAAATGTTTAATTAATATGGAAAATGACTAAAGGTACATTTCATACTTATAGGTACATTTTAATGTTTTTTAAATTGCGCCTAAACATGTTGAAGGAAAATAGAATGTGGATTATGAAAATGTATTGGCGTTGTGCACAAGTACCTAATATTTAGTTATTACACATAAGGTGTTGGTACCTGCAGATGGCCGTATTGCCATTATTTTAATAACAAAATCTGTAATTCTTGTGTTTTTCATAGGCACTGAAAATTCTTCATAATTCATCAGAGTTTATGCCATATGTGATATTTGTTGCTGCCCCAGGAATGGAGCAACTGAAGCATCTTTATGACCAAGGGAGACATTCAAGCCGAAATCTCACGGTAAGTAATAGGATTCGCCAATGGAAAAATGGGGAAAATAAAATTATCATTTATATAGTGATTAATAGGGCTACTTTCTAAGATCTACAAGTATGGTCATCACTTGGTAAAAATTACCAGTGTTGGTTAAAAATAACTCTGCATCCATTTCCACTTAAGTATTTCTCTTTCACAACTTGTTTTCACCAAATTATTGTCATGTGCCTGATAAGGACAATGTTCTGTTGAAACCAGATTGTGGATTAAAAAGATATTAGTGGGAATGGAAAAGAGTTCTTTTTATCCAATATACTCACTTGTGTTCATGAGGAATTTGATTTTTAGCTGTCAGGTAAAATGTGTCCTGTGGATGAAATTATGGTTCAATACAACATTTATTGTTAGACCTTAGAAACTCAATAACATTTCCCAATGTTGCATTGGATTGTAAGTAAAGTATTCTAAACATTGCAAATGTTCTTTGATACTTCATATAGCAGAAAACCATGTTTTTTCATTACAATGGTGTTAGTTTTTTTTTTTAAGGAATATAATCTAAAAAACAGTAATGTGACTGAAAAAAACATTACCGCAAATTTCTTTGCTTATGTGCCTACATTCTTCCATGATGAATGCCGAAATGCAATGAAGTTCATTTTGAGTGGTTACATTTAAATCCACCCCACATTGAGCACCTTCAGAGGTGCAACAATGTGGAGTGGAATATGGTATAAATTGATTGATCACTAAAGAAATATAAATGTGATGCTAATTGTGTGAAGTACAAAGTTTTTCTGCTTGTCAATAGAAAAGGGGAATGATGGCAGGTAAAAATTTCAAAAATGGCACAAATAATCAGCGTAAAAATATAAATAATGCTTCACAGTAAAAGGCTTACCCTGAGACATTTCCATTTCATTTATTGGCAAGTTTTTTAATCCATACACCTCTTACATGAATAACCTAATTACCTGGAATTATTAAGGGTGAATGTGGGAATTGGACTCAGCACTGATATTCTTTGCCATATTTCTAATGCAGAATCTCATCAATTCAGAGATACATTTTATTATTCATATGGATAAACTTAAGTATTAATCTACATATTCCCTTGCAATCCACTGTGAGAGCTTGTGATAATTTGACTTAAAGTAAATGATCGACATTGCATTCATTTTGTCTGTTGCTGAACTAAATGCTCCTTTACCAGTAGCAATTTGGTGTTGAGAATTTTTGTGGTAGTTTGGGAGGGTAAAATTTTTACTCTAAATGTTTTTCCTGTAAACTTGTAATCTGTGTTTAATTAAAATTAGCAATTTTCCACAAAAATAAAATTTATCAATACGACCGGTTTCAATGCAACTACATCATCTTCTGGTGATGATGTAGTTGCATTGAAACCGGTCGTATTGATAAATTTTATTTTTGTGGTAAATTGCTAATTTTAATTAATCATGTTATTCCACCATATCACGCCTGAAACGTCTCTTTTTATTTGTAATCTGTGATCTAAACTTTAAAAGTCCTCGCAAAGTGCTACCTATACTCAAATTTTAATGCAGGTGTTGTCCACCCCATTAACCAAAATACACACAACCAAAGAATTGAACTTCTTTTAGTCAAGGTATTGGTTGTTAAGTACCATTTCATAGGAATTAAAATTAGATCAGTGTAGTGTTACTTTTTGTTGAGAATAAAAGGTATAATGAGATGTTTCAGCACTTTCAATTATGTCAGTTGATTCTGAATAGTAAACTGTCACCTGAATAAATTTACATGGGTGTCTACAAAAATATTACTGTTATTAATTTAATCTTTTCTATTTCATTTCAGTTTGATCGCGCCAGTTCCATTCGCTACAGTTCACGAAGAGCTAGAACTTTGGAATCATTAGCATCTCTTTATGAGGTTTGTTTTTCAATTGATTCTTTCTCAGGTTTTGTATCTCTGTAGTTGTTTAACGTGCTCTAAAAAATTAGCAATGCATTGACCTGAAATTTCAGTGACATGTGTCATACACAGAAAAAACCTTAGAGAGAAAGGTTAAAACATTCAGGGGACCACAATCTATAAATGTAATATATCTATTTAGATCTCTTAGTCAGTATTCCTCTCAAATACTACTTTCTCATTTACTATGCAGAAGGAAAGCAAAACATCAAATTACTTGTACTTATAAGTAAACCTATATCATAGGAACAACTTACTGATAAAGAATAGTTTACGAGGGCAGTCCGATAAGTACTTAGCCTCACAGCCCGATGGCACCACTATCACAAGAACAATTGACTATCGTGTAGGACATTGTTATAGACGGCTATTGTTGAAATTTCAGCCGAATCGGACTCGTAGTTTTGTTTTGACTACGTGTTGAAGCAGGTGTCTCCGCGGATTCTAGGAAAATGGAAAAAGAGCAATGTCGGTCGGTAATTCGATTCTTGTTTTTGGAAGGGAAATCGCGCAGTGAAATCAAAGAGCGCTTGGATGCTATGCACAGTGACTCTTCTCCTTCGATAGCGACCGTCAAAAATTGGTTTAACGAGTTTGAACGTGGTCGCACGTCGGTTTATGATGAGCCACGCCCAGGTGCCCCGAAAACAGCTACCACGGAGGATAACGTGAAAAAAATCCACGATCTCGTGTTGGCAGACCGCCGATTGAAGGTGAGTGAGATGGCTGAGACAGTAGGCATCTCAAAAGACCGTGTGGGTCATATCCTGCATGAAATTTTGGGCATGAGAAAGCTGTCGGCGCGATGGGTGCCGCGTTTGCTCACTCCGGACAACAAGCGCAACCGTGAGACCACTTCAAAGCAGTGTTTGACGCTGTTTAAGCGCAATCCAAAGGAGTTTCTGCGTCGTTTCGTGACCGTCCATAAAACATGGATCCACTGGTACACACCAGAGACCAAGGAACAGTCGAAACGGTGGACTTCACCCGGCGAACGTGCTCCGAAGAAGGCGAAGACTGTCGTATCGGCCGGAAAGGTGATGGCCACCGTTTTCTGGAATTCACAAGGTGTGATCTTCATCGACTACCTAGAGAATGGCAAAACGATCACAGGGCTCTACTATGCCGCATTACTGGGCCGATTCGACGCCAAATTGCATAAAAAACGGCCCCATTTGGCGAAGAAAAAAGTGCTCTTCCACCATGACAACGCACCGGCTCACACCTCCACCTTCGCCACGGCCAAATTGGTCGAATTGGGCTATGAATTGCGGCCCCATTCACCATATTCTCCAGATTTGGCCCCGTGCGACTTCTTTTTGTTTCCAAAATTGAAAAAGGCACTCGCTGGGCAGAAATTTGAGTCGAATGAGGAGGTTATCGCCGCCACGTAGGCCTATTTTGCTGACCTCCAGAAAACTTATTTTTCAGACGGGTTAAAATAGTTGGAGCATCGCTGGGTCAAGTGTATCGAGCTAAAAGGAGACTATGTTGAGAAATAAATCGCCACTTTTCCAAAATTTTCGTTTTTTCTTTTGTAGGCTAAGTACTTATCGGACTGCCCACGTGTATATTAAGTCTTTATTTTGGTCTAATGCTCAAGAGATATACAGAATTAAGTCTTCATCTTCCCAGCATGAATTAATTCCCAATCCTGCCAGCCTATTTTCATTTAAATATGGTTTGCATATAATGATTTCTTGTCCACATTTATCAAATATGTAACCGAGGGAAATATTGGAGATGTTTTCAACTATTCTCAAATACACTAGTGAAATTGTGAATTTTTTCATATTTGAAAATACTTGTCTGATTCCTGGATCTATGTTTTTTTTTACAGGAAGAAGATTTGAGAAGAACTTTGGAGGAGAGCTCCTGTCTCCAAAGGACCTTTGAAAAGTACATTGATGAAGTCATTGTGAATGATGACTTTGACACCACATTTCGGAAAGTTCTGCAGTCACTTGAAGCACTTAGCACTGAGCACCAATGGGTGCCCTTGTCATGGGTTTATTAAGATGCATCCAAAAGTTATCACCATGTGCATATCCTTTTGTTTTACATCTCTGAAAGGGAATTTTTTGAAGTAGAAATTAGCGCATATTAGCAAATTATGTTCTTATTTTACACCTCTTGACGTATGTGGTTGAGTGAAAGAGACATTATTCATGATAGAAAATGTTTTGCATAGTGAACATGTTGGCCTGTTGTTGTTTTTTGAAAATTCTGCTTTAAATTTGTTTTATATTATCAATTGTTGAAGTTTAATCGGAGAGATTGTGTGAGTGGATGTTTAGGTACGTATGTAGATATCTATGAGCATTCTAGCTTTCCTGGATAATACATTGGTACCAACTCTATAAGATGGATGGTCTGTAATATGAAGCCATTACTGGGAGTGAATGTTAGTTCATTTTAGATTTTTTAATCGCAACATTACATATTTTCACCGAATTTAGAGCAATTTCCATGTTTTTGCCATATACTAATAAATTGGCATGCTTGGAAAAAGTTGTTGATTGATCTTGCTATGTGAGGATTTAGTGTGTATTTGGTTAATGCTGGATTTGAAAAAAATGGGCAGAATTCCTGCCTTGGAGGCAGTGTTCTCTGTGGTGGTGGAAATATGTTTTTGTTATTCCTGATTGAATGGAAAAAATGTTCATCATTTAATGCAAATCGGACATCAATTTCTCCCACCATTAGAGTTTTCTTACTTTTTACAAAAGCTAACTTGCCAACAGATCTTATGTCTTTAATTGCATTAATGTGAGTGTTTCCAAGGAATTTTATGATTTTAGTTTAGGCAGCTAAAACAGTCAGTATTTCCGATAAAGCATTGAAGTCTGAGGATGTTCTCTGATCTCTCTTTCTCTCTCTGTTGAATCTACAAAGTTGTTCTAATTTATCATTAGTTCAATAGAACAAGGAACAGTATTGCCCTGGAAAATTCCATGTTATGCTCTCCTTTGCCTGATGAAAGGGAGGTATTATTTGATTTTTATATGGGTTGAAGGCAGTCATTTTACATTTTATTAATATGAATATTAAATTTTTTTCAAGAATAACACAGTAAACACAAGTCATTGGTGTGTAGTCTAATAGCGTTAAGGTGGGGTAGTGAAGGTGAGACAATGGAAATAAACACTGCCTATTTTCCTTGAATGGATTTCTTTCTACCATTCCCCTTGCCTCCCTTCTTAATATCCTTCTTCTGTAAATGGAATTCTGTCTATTGCCCTTATCGTGCTTAGGAACACTATGCACACTGAAATTTCTCATTTAATTTCATAGAAATTAAATTGGAAAGCAGTTTTTGATAATGTTTCATATTGGGAGTATTTTTACTATTGAATTGCTTCCGTAAATTTTGAAAGTTGGATTTCACATGCTTTTTATTTGCTAACCCAACATAATAAGCAATATCACTGTTGTATGTGGAAGAAAAAAATTCTTCTTGTGATTTTCATATCAATTGCAATATATACTCGTATACTTGTTCACTGACCTGTGTCAAATTGTTTTTTTTAGGCTATATTTTGTTGGTAATCAATGAAACCAAGACTTAATCCTTTTTTGAGGTACTAAAGTTATATAAATATATATATATATGCTGTATTTGCTGTTATTTTATATATTAGTGTAATTAGAATGTTAACTCATTCATTGTCTCTGGCCGTCCAATATTTCAGGGAATAGAGCATAATATAATATTAAAAATGCATAGTATTAAAAGTCTAATTTTATCAAGAAAATTTTGTGAAAAGAAACTTGCAGTTAGCTGAAAGGAAAACTTATCTATAGAGAGAGAATTTTCCTTAAAAAAAGATGACTGAGAATCCAGTAAATGTGAAATTTCTGTGAAAAGTGTGTAGTTCATTTAATCGGAACTCACTGTGTTTGTTTTTCACTTGTGTGTGAAGTTTACATTGAAAAGGTGATATCATAATTATTGTGAAATGTTTTCATTGACATAAATGTGTCAGCATAAGTTGACTGCAAAGAAGCGTTGTTGAACATAATACTTTTATATTCCAGGATGTTTGGCTATTGGTATGAAATCACTTACTCAATCTATGTACAATATGAATGGAGACTACAGGAAAGTCATTGAAGAGAGTACATATTTTAAATCTGGCAAATCACATTCCACTATGTGCCAGGTACTTATTTTAGATAAAAACAGGTAAATGTACATTCTAAATTGTATTTATGTTCAACCAGTTGAAATGTTTGTCACATAATATTGACTGAGTCAAAATATAAAAATGCAATACTAAATGTGAATAGCTTGATATTATCAGAAAGGTTGTCCCAAATGTGTAAGGAAATCATATTGTTCATTATTGTGATGTGGTAATGCAGTCTTATTCACTGATGAAATTGTGATAGTTTTTTGTTTTGTGAAGTAATATCTGGAGCTTTTGTTAATAACATCCAAGCTAGTGTTTTTTCATGGACTTAGTCAGTGTCACTCACCAGTTCTCGTGAAGGTCTTGGTACAATGTGATGTAGACATAGAAAAAAAAAACAAAAAAAATTGGTATTGCTTCAACTCAAGTTTATGCCATTTAATGAATCTCACAATGGTACTCTTAGAGATCTTTGTGTCATTATATTTTTTATGTGATGTTTTTGTTATTTTTTAAACAATTTTGGCACATTAGTTCAGTTGGATTGGTACGTATAATTTTATCGGCACATTTTTCTAAAAAAAATACTAATTAAATACGCTGAGAGAGAAATTTTAAATTTTATTTGTGGTCCTCACATGTATTTTTTTTATTCAACTTAATGACATTAAAACCAATGAAAATTATTTTGAATGCATTAACTATTTAAAACCACATATATAAGTGAATAACTTCTCAGAATAAGTAGTAGTTCTGGGTTTATTTTTTGGGTGCATCGACAGCTACGGTCATTTTGCACTTCTCAGAATAAGTAACAAACTACAACCAGTGAGCAAGTAACAATGACAAATTTGTTAACAATGAATTCATATATTTTCAGGGCAAAGAAAAATTTTTATTGGGTAAATCAAGGTTCATTTGTATGGTAATTCGTCAATTTACATATAAGATACCTGCTGAAATATCCTATGTAAATCAAAGGAGGATTTTTGTGACCACTGTAATTTATGAATCGATCAAAATGGATTTTTTCTAAGTTTGCTTTTCATTTAAATGTGAAAACAGTATTGATTCATTTCATGTTGTGCAGTCAAATTTTTACAATATTGTAGTATTTTATATCACTTATTTGTCTTTTTCAAACAAATGTAAGCTGTCCAGTGTCCTACATAATCTGTGTGTCATAAAACTTGCCCTTTGCCTTGTCATTTTTGCGATTCAATACTAAGTAAATTACCTGACCTGTATTTGACAGCAGTTGGACAATATAAATAATTTCTATCTATAACTAACATGTTTTGTGGTGGGAGGGCAGAGTAGGACAAACAAATTATTGTAGAGGTCTATCCTCAAAACTAACCACTGATAGACAGAAGAATTCTGCATATTCGGGTTTTCACTGCGTTGTTGCTTGAAGCTGACAACAGTTTTGCTGAAGTTGCATCCGGCATCTTCAGGTCGAAGACGCCGGATGCAACTTCGGCGTTGTCAGCTTCAAACAACAACGCAAAAACCCGAAAATGCAGAATTCTTCAAGCCACCGCCGCGAAAATCTACGCAGCCATATACTGATAGGCAGTTTGGTAGTGAGGATGGCTATTTTAATTCTAATACTGGTATAACATAAAGGAGGGAACACTTGATGTGTACTGTCAGAGAGACATGACTAAAACACATCTGTGGATGTTTTTGGACAGTGACCTTCCCCTTACCATCCTCTCCCATGCTGCTGACTACCACCATCACAAAGGATGGATAAGTATGTCTGATATTAGGTCATGAGATGGCCTTAGAATTTCTTACACTCTAAGAGAGAAAACCAAATACTTTATTCTTACCGTGCCAATGTTTGCTGTGTTGGTTATGGAGTGATGATCAAAGAAGCTCTTACACTATTGTTCTTTTATGATGATGATCCATTTTCTTGGCAACTAGTGAAGGAGAGAGTGTGTATGAAAATTTTCATGAAAAGAACACAATGTATTTTTCCACAGTTTAAATATATTGTGTCCTTCATTTCATGAACATGAACTTCCACAAAGTTGAGCCAGAAGTCATTGAATATATGAAAATTTTGTTTAGTCTAATTTCATTCTCTCTGACCCTTAATCAGAATTAACTACTTCCACCAAGAAAGGTTATTGTTCTTAGAAAATCTCTCTTAGATATTACTGTGGTATATTTTTCCAACATGGGTGAATGTATAATTAAGACTAGACATTAAGATATTAAAATAACTGCTTTCGAAGACTATAGTACAGTTTCTGAAGAGGCTAGTTTGAAAAGTATATAGTACCTATGTATCTTTTGATTAACTCTGAAGGCCCCAGAAAAGTTTATTTTGCAAAACTTTTGGGATCATTTGGAATTGGAGGTCCCTGTTAAATGAAGAATACCCTTAAAAATTAATCGCAAAATCCTATCATGCAGTCAATATGGTTGGCTCCGAAAGGATATATACCTAAGTTGGAGATTATTTTGTGGATAATGGTTGGTCCAATTTTGTTGTGTTTTTCATCAAATTTTAGGTTATTTCTCTCTTTGTAGATTGGTTGTTGGGGGAAGTTAAAAAAAAAAAAAATTCGGTAATTATTGGCAGCATCAAAAACCCAGAGGAAATGCATAACACTTTGCAAATTCCACAAAATGATTTTTATTAATATGAAAACCTAAGTGAACTATTTAATGTTATTTTTTGGTGTGGAACGCAATTTTGGTAGCAGTACTTGCCAAAATTGTACTCCTCACTTGAAGATGATTTGAACTTTTATGTAGTTTTTCAAAAACATCATATGCCTGTTTTTCATGCATGTAATCTTGGCATTTTTTTTGAGGCTGCCATTTAAATTTCACTAAATGCCAAGATGCCAATTCCCTGTAAGTTCTGCAATATGTATGTATTGGCACAAATTACTTTAAATCTGTGTGTATTGGTGCCAATCAGTGCCAGAACCTAGGTTGTATAGATGAAAATCATTAGGGTCTAAAGCTGAATATAAAAGGAAATGTAATCATCCCTGAGGTCATTACTGATACTAAATGCCAATCCCAAGCACTTTTAGAGAATAACCACTGGTACAATATTCATATACTTTTCAGAAGAATGTCATTGATCTATTTATGAGATAAGAAATTACCCCTCGGCTCTGTTCAAACTGTTCACTTGCTGGATGGAAGAATGAAGCCTATTTTCCAGAGACATTCCATGCGGAATATAATGTTTGGGTGGACTTCAATGTTCTTTAATATTGAAATGAGTAGCTCATGTGAAGTAGTATCTTAAGAATTTCATTAGTTCATGTATGTCATTGATAGGTTGGTTGTACTATTATTGTGAAGCAATTGG
Source organism: Hetaerina titia (assembly GCA_037158775.1). NCBI lineage: Eukaryota > Metazoa > Arthropoda > Insecta > Odonata > Calopterygidae > Hetaerina > Hetaerina titia. Next base: position 43,413,503 of record CM073772.1, on the reverse strand, counting down.
CAAATGACCATATCGATGGACAAATTTTCCTTGTGAAATCTCACTTTGGGTTCCTCTTTTCGCAATATCCTTACACACTGGCTGGACATGTTGGAAGATGGGTATCATTCATTAAGTACAATGTTGAGGCAGGTTATAGGGTTCTTCAGACAGGACAAACTCCCAATTAGTACCTTGCGCCCTTTAGTCAGCCAAGATAGTATAGATTCTCTATCTTTAAAAGATGAGAATATTCTGGAAAGGTGTTTGTGGGCATTAGTGACTTTCTTCCACCAGAAGTAGTTTACTGTGTCCATTCCTAGAGGAGTGTAAATCTTCTTGCCAGAGAATACTTTCTTCACATTACTCTTCATGACTAAAAGGGACCCACACACATCTTACAGGTGACAGTCACAATGGCCTTTAGAGAGAGAGCAGGAGTGTCTCCATTATTTAACTTTGAAGCCTCATGGATTGTCCTCCAGTATCATTCAACCTCTGGGGCTGATGGAAAATGATTTTACAATTGGTTAGGGTAAGCAGGAGACACTACTGGAGGAAGAAAGTGGAATTTTAATTTAATGGTCCGAGTCTTTTTGGTTCCTTCATGGGTGTCCTCAGTAGCTGTATTTTGTCCACCTCATTCTGCTTGGCTTTGAGCAGCACACATTTATACTTTGTGTGATGGTGGAACCTTAATGCACCGTACCTTGCACATGGGTAAATGCCCTGATGCCATCCATGCCATTGCTCATCAAATTCTCAACTCTTGTTTTCTGGCCTGCGTGATCTAGACCTCAAGCTTTTTTAGCATTCTTGGTGGTTGATTCTCTCAAGTTGTGACTTTATGGAAAGAGTAGAGAGTGTCTTGGCCCTGGTGTAGACCATGCAATTGTCTTTTTAAGGGTCAGAAATCCCTGCCATTGCCTCATTTACAATGCCATTCATTGAAGCGAGTTATTTTTTAGAGAAATCTTTCAATAAATACTTTTGCCTTTGGTATATCTCATCATAGGATGTCATACCTAAACGTCATACTTGTTAGTTGGAAGTTGGTCTAACCTGAGTCTTTGTCTTGCCTCAGTGACTGTGGCCACCATGTCAGGAAATGGGAAAGCTGATGTATTTGGGGAAAGAGGTTTGACCATTGGTGTACTTCTCTGTCTTTGCAGTTGGTAGAGAGAGTTGCCTTGTTCTTCAGATTTTCAACAATTTCAATCAAAGGTTTTTTTTTGAGAAATGTGTTCCAGATTCCTTGCACCACAAATACATCCTCAACGTAACCACAAATAAACATCCCCATGACCAGGCTTGCAGCATCATATGCAAGCAGATCCCCTTTGAGGGCCTCCATCCACTTGTTGTGAGTTCCCATTTTCAGCATGCTTATTGAATTGCCAAGCTCAACGTCACTAGGACCCCTATCCTAGAGGGGGCTGTTGTGAGTGTTTTTACTTGATATATTATACAATATTGCTGTGTGCTGGGAATTCAACCTGGTTTGCAGAAAGTCACCATTGGCAAGTTAAATATGTTACCAGGTACACTGAAGAAACTGGTGATCAACTTTTCCATACCATTATTATTAACATTTTATTTATTGGAAGATGTCTATAGACATTGAAAATATTTCTGAGAAAAGTGTTAAAATACCACATTCTATCTCCCAAGATTGATGAAGATATGTTGTAAAAAACCACAAAAGTTTCAATTTCATAAAATGACCAGATTTTTTCCATGGTCTAGCAATGAATGGCAAAATTCCTTCCCCTTCATTCCCATTATATTTGCCCTCAACACTTATCTTTTCCCTCAACTGCCACCTGATATTTAGCAGGTGAGTGAGTTGTCCTTTGATTAGCTAATGAAGAGACTCGCATCTCTGCTGAATGGCCTTCAATGTCTGACATCATCTCTTTTCTTAAACAGCCATACGTAATTACATAAAATAATAATTAGCCACTTCCACCAGCCCAGTCAGCAGGACTGGATTCATTGTTCACAATCAGGAGTTAATAAACATTTCATTTTCTGATGGAGCCATATGAGTATGTTGTATGCTAAGTGTCATAGGCCCCCTCCTATTCCTTATTTATATAAATGACCTCAGTACCGTAGTAAATAGCAAGGTCCGTCTTTTCGCCAATGATGCAGTAATTTATGGGGATATTCGAAGTCACGAAGACAGAGTCGTGTTAGCCAATGACCTAGATGCAATTCAAAATTGGTGCGATACCTGACAATTGGAATTAAATTTTTAAAAATGCATAGTAATACATTTTTGGTAAAAGAGTAATTTCCTCCCTTATAGTTACAAAGTGAAACAAACCAATATCGCGAGGGTAGATTCCTTTAAATACTTGGGTGAAATAATTACTCACGATCTGTCCTGGGGAAAACACATACGAGAAATATGCAGTTGTGCTAATAAAAAATTGGGATTTGTGAAAAGAGTGCTTGGTAAATGCGACGAAAAGGTGAAAGAACAATGTTTCCTTGCCTTGGTCAGGCCCACCTAGAGTATGCGGCCAGTATATGGGATCCTCATAATATAAATTTGGTTTCGGAATTAGATCGAGTTCAGCGGAGAGGGGCTAGATTTGTCAAACATTGTTATGACCAACTCAGCAGCGTATCCACTTTGCTAGACAATTTAGGTTAGCATTCTCTTATGCAGCGGCCTTTACAACAAAGATTAAACTTATTAAAAACATTCAAAGATGGGCCCTTTTCCGATGGCATCAAGAATATAATACCAACCCCAACGTATTACCGTCGGAGGGATCACGAATATAAGATTAGAGAGATAGACTGCGAGACTGACAGGTTTAAAATGTCATTTTTTCCTAGAACGATAAGAGACCAGAATGCAGACCGAAATCCCCCAGGAGTCAGTTCATTACAATAAGTATTAACGTACAGGTTAGGGACTGGGCGTGGATATAATTATTTTTTTCTTTGAGGTTCCCCCCACCTATCTGAATAAACCCCAACCCCCCTCATCCCTTACCCTTTCCTCCTGGTGCTGCACCCCCTGCCACACACCTTTTTTGGTAGCTCGCAGGGTATTTATGTAGATGTAGATGTTTACAAAATGAATTGTTGAAGTAAATTATTTTCCATGATGTCAAACTTTTTATCTATTATTTGCTAACATTGAGAATTCACAAAACACTATTAAGCTTTTAATATTCTATGGGGTCAGAGATTTATTGTGGCCACTTCTCTATCAATAATTGGTTCATTCAGGTAGCAGAATTCTTTCCTCCCATTATGGTATAGCAGAATAGTCCTCTATCTATTTATCTAATTTCCTTCAGGAAATCATTTTGGGGGCTGTAAATTAAAATGCTCTGGGTTTAGCTGTTAAATTATTTAATTTGGGTTAAGCTGTTATTTAATGATGTTAGATATAAATACATTATTAGTTGTGTAAAAAATCTTTCAGTTTACTGATCACTTTGGTATGTTCTTCTTGTTCAGTTCTTATAATGTCTGTGAAATTTAGTTCATTTAGTACAATTTCTTTGCAAATCAAAGGAGCGTTTGTTTTTATTTCATACTGAATCACTGATGATTTCTCTTTACCATGTTTAAGAACTTTCAGATCACAATGGTTGTAGAGTTGCAAATTCATATCAATCAATTGATTCACTTCAGAAATCATTCTTTCAGCTCCATAATCCAAAATCCGCCTCTTGAATCTGTAATTTTTAGGAAATGGTATTGTATATCCCTCAAAGCCACATTCTGGTACAGTGTTGACCACAAATATTAACAGATATCTTGAATACAATTATAACAGTTATATGTTGAATCATTATAGAGGGATCAGTCTATATATGGAAGAGATAATTGAACAGCATTATCGTATGATTTGAAACTTCATAGTGGATTTAAATACAATCAAGACTCAATGACCAAGCTAATAACTTCATAACCAATGGTATGAATCCCAGTGCACTAGACAATTGAATATGCACCTATTTTATGAATATATGAAGAAAATTAGGCATAGATATGTCATTCCACATTAAATTAAATATTACCTTTCTTTGAAGTGGGAATAAAGTTGAATGTCAAGGTTATTCAATTTTTTCAGCGTACTCATTTCTTCCTCCTTTAATACAGGTTTCTTAAATTTTGAATGATTCACATCACTCAATGCATTTAGACGGATAAAACGAACTTCTTCCAGCGGCCAACACATTAGATCAGCAAAAAGAACAAGCGAAGCTTCCATGAACTCTGTAATCATCACTAGATCAAATTCATTCTCCACCTTATGTACCAATTTCTCAAATATATTTGGCATCTTCATCTCAGTGTCTGTCACTCCTAAATCCCAGGCTATTTGGTTCCTACCAACTCTCTCCCAAAACCTTGGTGCTTGCTCAAGATAGGTAAAATTATATTGTAAAAATTTAGGTAAACTGACACCATTAAAATATTTCAAATGGTAATAGGAATACATTGATATTTGTAAATCAGTTGGCTCTCGCATTATTGCTACAAATGGTGCCTCTTTTTTCATGATGCTTCTTATCTCCTTATGGCTGTATCGAGTGTGATGAGTAAAAATATCATATTTCTCACCTTCAGGAATTCTGACATTTTGTCCAATTAACTCTGCAGAAAAATGACTTGGATTGCCAACATAATTATTGATTTCTGGTAAAACAAAATAGAGGTGATGGTGCCTACCGAATCTCATCAATATATTTTGGACAGTACTGCTTCCACATTTGTGTACCTTAAGAAAAAATACAGATGTTTTTTTGAGACATTTCACATGCATTTTCTTTTCCATTGGATCCCTGAAATATAAGAGTGTGATAATATTGTTAATTTTTTATTGATGGCTTTGGAGGCAGGAACAGCAACAATAGTTGTATTTACTTAAAGCTAGTGTTATAATGATAAATTTTCTAATGTTGGAAGAGTATTAGCCCAAGTTTGGTTTGATAGTTAAAGGTAGAGCTCACCTTGTACTAAGCCATGCGAAATTGACAAAGAAAGGATAGGGTGATCAATTCCTTTCTTTTGAGCTGCTTGCATAATCTAAGGATGATTTGGTGCCCAAAAAATCACACAACTTGCATAAATCTGAGGTGGTCTATCAGAGACAAAATCTGATTGATCAAGAGTTACATTGATGAATCATTAATTCACTGGGTTATTAAGATTTTTCATTAATTATGGGATTGAATGTAACCCACCTACCTGATGGAGATGCACTGTTATGAAATGGTTGAGCATGAAATATGCATTGAGTCATGAGGGAAATGAATGACCAATCTAAATTCAGACCTCTAAAGATGCACTAAATTCAAATAGGCTTTGGGTAATATGTAGACAGTGGTTGGGAAATGTTAAAGTGAGAAAGTGGTAACAAATCAAGCCCATTCATCAGATATATTGTGATTTTTATTTATCCTTTAAATCCAAATTGAACTTTAATTAGTTTTTCAATTTGAATATTCAAGATAACTGAATCTGTTTGTTCCTTACTATTACATTTTTTCCCTCACCCCTTCCTATTCCGACACCTACTCACTCATACTTCCTGCTTCTTTCTCTTTGTTATGTAGCTGCGCCCTTGTCTTCATCTTTTAGGTTTGCCTTCAGGTATACCTTTCACTAAATTGGTTTATAATTTTAAATGTACAGTCCATCTGTTTCTACTTTACTGTACTTAAAGAATAGATATCTAATCAAATCACATTTTGGGCATGCTAATCATGCTTTTTACTTGTTTTATTCTCTTAGTATAGATAATGAAGTAATACCTACAGTAATATCTTTTAGAGTACCTAAAATTTTTTACCCACTTTCGTGCTTCTTTTTTGTATAGCGATTGACCATGTGGACATTGTTACACTGAGGTGTGCTTGAATCTTGAGGCATGTGATAAAAAGTTCTCTATTCCTAATGTCACTCTAATTCATTTCCTCTCAGATTTTGCCCTACTTTCTGAAGATCTTCAAGTAATCTTATAGTGCATACCATGGAAATATTTGTCCTAAGATGGATCCATTTGTACATAAAAATTTGTAAGCTATGCACAAGAAATGTTGATGTCTGATGAAGAGCATACCTTGCAATGAATGCATTAACAGGTCCTGAATCCTGGCATATGCTTCCCTACTACAGATTTCCTCTCCAAAATATTTTTACCTGGACTCCATGACCATGCATAAGGTAAACTATTCATTTTATGAAATGGTTAGAATACGATAATCCAAAATCCTAGCAGATTCTAACTATCCAGAGTAATGATTGGCATAAGTGGTGATTTATGATTCACCGTAGAAATAATAAGTATCAGGAATGTTAAAGTGGTAGTTTTCACTGTTTGGCCCAAACTTTTGTGGGTGAGATGATTCCAAGTATGTTATGAAACATGCATGCAATGGAGTGATGTGGTAGTCAAGCAGATAAGTGTGTTCAGCTTCTAGCTGTAGAGTCCTTTGCTCATACTTAGGTGGTGTTTCTAATCATCCCTAGCTATCTCTAAATAAGATTTTTTGGATACCATAACTATGGAAACTGCAGGTGCCAGAAACTGGCCTCCATGTGTATTAATTTCTCATACCATACATGTTTGTACTTGATGAGCTCTGTCCTTGCATAACCAGCCAAACTTCTGGTTCGAGAGTGTGGTTTATATATTTAGCACAAAAAGTGAACCTGTACATATGCAATAAAATGTCATTTTCTATTGAGTTGGAAGGATGATAACTACATTTCTAAAATATAAACTAGGGTGGCAACTCAGATATTCAGGCAGCAAATGAGAAAATCAGAAGAAAATTCTAGACTGATTCAATTAATTTAAAAAATTGTCAAACAATCAGAAAAAAGGTCAGAATTTTTGCCTAAACAGAACTTTAAGGTTTGGCATAAGCAGTCTTAGCCATCCCACCTACAGGTTCCAGAGAAAAAGCAAAAAAATATAGCCAGACAAATTGTGGAGGTACCAGTAGACAACAATTTGCATCAAAGAGAACTTATAAACAAGAGATATGTACCCAATCAGATTCTGAATATCCAGGAAAATGATAGACCAGTTTTTTTTGGAAAATTAGGAATAAGTTGGAAATGAGGATATAGAAAATGCGTGGATGTCCTCAGTTAACCTCTGATACTTAAAATATAATTGCACTGACATTTTATGTACATGCATGCGTAGTCCATTCACTGAAATTCATAAGGAATAAAAATAAAATTAACTTTCATGGAATACTATCTCACACTCAGGCTAACAGAAACAATTGTTAGTATCTTCACAATTCAGAATATAAGTGGGTGGGTAGATACTAATAAGGAAATAATTGTCCAGTTTTTATCTTCCTATTCTATCAAATCTTTCAGCCAAATTGGCCTCATTTATTTTCTCTCCTGAGAAATTTTTCATGATTCACCAGCAGTTAAAATGCTAATCAACAATATCTATATCATTAGTATTAATTAGCATTATATTGCTGAAAAAATAGAAAAATTCTTCTCCTTACCCATTTTTGTGGACATTATGAGTTGTGTTATCATTTTTGTTGCATCCATCACATTCAGGTTGGTATAAATGAATCAGCTGGCCACAAACGAGGATAACAACAGAAAAAAATATAAATCCAAAGAATACGTGTAATAGTTTCATGGTTAATTAACCTGGTAGAAATTGTGTTAAAGAAATATCTGAAAATAAGTGTCATTAAAATTAAAACATAATTCTCTTTTATCCGTTAAGAATAAAAGTACATTAATTCAGCTACATAATGTGTAAATCGTATTTTGCAGGACTTGCATGCTCTGTAATTTTTACATCTTGTCTCAAACAATGAAATGCTAAGATAAGCTTCATAATATGAACGGGCATGCAATGGAATTGCTTTTGTTATCAATATTTTCAAAATCTTAGGAATTTGAACCATCGACTTTTAAAAATTTTACCAAAAAGTTATTAATTATCTGAATCAGTTTGATATTCAGTTTTCATATATCTGCAAACTTTATGACTGTATAATAGTTGATATCATGCATTTCATCTGGGGCTGTTTCTATTTTAGTCAGAAAACCAGAGAATCATACTTGTATACATACACTGTAAGCTACCTAAATTGCTGTAGATGTGATTTCAGTCGAATGCTATCATCCTTAGTGTAGAAAGGAAAACAAATTCCTTAGGGTGATGCAGGTATAACATATTGCATCTGATGGCTGAGGAACTTTCTGGTGTCTGAATACAGCATCAATTCAACCACTAAAATACATTTATTTATGGGAGGCAGTAATTATGTTCATTTTAATGAGCAGAAAAATGCACCTGGTTGGCGGGGAATAGTGGTGGAAACCTTTTTTGAGTTAATCATAATGTTATACCATTGAAGAAGACACAGAAGGGAATGGGGCAGGTTAAAATAGGGCTAGTAATTCTAGGACGATGTTGAGTATGTATAAGGACTTTAGAAAGCATTAAATGTGAAGTGAAGAATATGTAAAGGTATTTCAGGGTTGTGAAACGATAGATGGATAGTGGGGATTACTGGAGTGATAACTCTGGAATAATTTGCAGTGAAGGAGAAGGACACCATTGAAGGGCTGCTCTGGTAATGAATGAAAAGATAGTAAGAAGTATCAGTCCCTTGTTCTATGTTTACCATAGACAAGTTAACATAAAGTAAGTGACTGATAAAATATCATTAGAAAAGGTAAAAGTGGAACCAACGAGCTCAGTCATTGTGTAGGATTATAACAAACAAATAACCATAGGGGGGATGAAGTCAACAGGGAATACAGTCAAATTGAAGAAATAATCGCATGTGTTCTTAGGAGGAAAAATGCAATAGTGATGGGGGATTGGAACATGGTAGTGAGCAAAGGAAGTGATGGCAGTGAGGTAGGGGACTACAATTTAGGCGCAAGGCAGGACCGAGAGGAGAAAGCAATAGCACTCTGCAAAATACGGATTAATCATAACAAACACATGATGTAGATACCAAAATGGGTCTAGGTATAAATGGAAAATGCCCTGAGATCAAGAAAGACATCAGTTACTCAATTTTATGGTCAGGCACAGATCTAGGTAGGCACACTCATTTCACCCAGTTTCCCAGGAGCAGATGTTCTCAGGTCTTAGATCATAATTTAGTAATAATGGAGTCTGATTCAAAAAGATAAGACAGGGAAGATGGTTTAGGAAATGGAGTGTATAAGCATTACGCAGAACAGGAAGAAAGGAGTATCTGATGGGTGTAGAAAAATTGGTGAATGAGACTTGGGAGATGGGTAAAGTAGAAGAAAAATGAGAACATCTCAAAAAATAAATATCAAAAGTCATAAATAACACTGCAGGGGAAGTTAATTGGAAAAAGACAAGGATACCATGGATTAATGACAATGTGATTAAGAAGATAGGTGAGGGAAAGAAATGGAAGAATGTAAACTCAGAATTAGCTTGAAGAAAGCACAAAGAGTTAAATATTTAACTGAGGTGGTAAACTAATAGGGCAAAACAAGTATGGTGGAGGACACAGCATGAGGATATCGAGAACCTATCAAGGTGAAATGGGTATGCTCTGCAGAAAGGAGAAAAATCCATTGGGTAATAAAAAGGGGAAAATCCATGCAAACTGTTAATGATGCATCAGTAAAATTATTAATTGAACCAGAAAATATTCAAGAGAGAAAGGATGCGTAGAGTATCTATACGGTAAGGATATTAGGCCAGTAAGTTTTGACATAGAAAGAGAATATGATGTAGATAAGGATGACTTAGGTTCAGGCTTATATGATTGTGAGATGGAGAGGTCATTAAGGGAATTGAAATTAAATAAGATAACCGCAGAACTGCTAATTTGTCTAGAAAATATGGAAGGCAGATTTCATCAGATCAGTGTTAGTTTCGATCCCAAAAAAAGGGGAAGACAACCATATGTGAGGATATATAGAACAATAAGTTTGATTTTACTCGCAGCTGATGTAGTATTTAGAATTATAAGTGAAAGAATAGAGAGCAGGATAAATGACTTCTTATAGGATGATCGGTTTGGGTTCAAGAAAGGGAGACCTAGGTCACTAGAGGAAAGTAACATTGAGTTCAATCAGGATGTATTTGTTTGTTTTTTGAATTTCAAGAAGGTATTCCACAAATTAAAAGGATAATTAAAAATGATTCATTATTCACTGGAATTTTTTTGGTCTAATTTTTCTAATATAATAGTTATGTAAGCACCTTACTAAATGCTTAGGTTCCATTTCCGGAAGGGCTGTTTTTCATCCATATTATCATCATTCATATATATTCTGGCAATAGTTGGATGGATGTCGTGTGGAGAATGGTTAAAAGTATTTCACATTTTTTCTAGGAGCTTAAACTGTGAATTCTGGTGCATACTGTTCCAAGTAGGATAGCACTAACTTGGGGGGGGGGTCCTTCACACACATTTTCATATTTTACCCTGATTAATGATGCATGATAAGAAATGCAAAGGAGCTCAGTAGGTACCTTGTTATCTGAACAACTTTTATGACTACATGTAGCTAACTAAAAACTCCTTTAAAAAACATCACATAGCCTGCAACTCATTGTTTTAGGGAAACTATTAGGATTTCATGGATCACTCCCTATCTTCCTTCCGTGCACCTATAGCCTTTTTTCCGGTGGATATGTTAACTCATTCACAACCTCATCTCGAATACAGCCTGGTTTTGATTCTACCATGAAGGAATCAGATTTGGACAATCTTAGTTAAATGATCTCACCCGTTTAATGACTACCTAATATTCTAAGAGCTTTAAAATTCGAAGCACTTATGTATATAGAACTCGCAAGTATTTTTAAAATTTCAATCAACTCTACTTACGTGCTAAATGAAATGTTTTTTCATCCAAGTTCACCGCAGCTCATGTCCTTTCTTCTGTGTCTCAAGGTCTCAGATCAGTAGGTACCGACTACCACCTTCCTGTTTCCGCGACATATTGATGCCTGTCCAGTTAATTTATTGTGAAAACAATGCTATCTTGATTTCACACCATTTCGTATACATTACAACTTTTCCACGAACCACGCCTCCATGTCAAAACTGTGTCATCAATCTGATAAGACCGCCTGCACTATTTAGTCTAGCGACGGGATAGTTCCTGTCAATCTCTGAACAACGGCCACAGTTAAGGTGCCTTATCATCAAGGTTGCATAAAGTGTTTCATTGGCAACGAAAAAAAATATTATTGCCTGCATAAATCCTTATCGGTTATTGCCTCGTTTTCGATAAACTCGTTTTTATACCTCTCCTTTCCATGAATCACTAACATTGTGGGAGCGTGAGTGGACCGGTGCAAATCTTATACCGTGCGGTATGGACCGCCCTGATTACGGAAGGCCATTTTCGGCTCTTTATCCTCCTTCAATTTGTAAGGATTAGTAAGATATGGCTCTCCCTTCCCATCTTGCGTAATTATCAGCACTAGAGTGTTATAATATATCGTACATATGTATGTAATATATCGAACAGGATCTTAAAGACAGCACATTTAAGTTTGGCGTTTCTTTCGGCTTTCTTTCACAATCACTATCTACTCACTACTTAAGTTACGTGTTTTTTCTGAAATAAAGTGAAACTCCGTGAATGAAAATTTATTTATTTTAATGCTGTCAGAATATAACATGCAATTCGCAATTCTGAAGTGACAGTCGGATATTCTTTTTGCCAAGGATAATTAAAATGCTTTCTTTGCAAACAATGAAACCCTACCCCCGTGATGAAACGTAAAGAAATTTCCACACCCTCCCACCGCATACCCTGATCCGCCAGTAACCTGACATAGTTTAAAGACAGCCCCAGAGGTTGCCCTAACGAGTGTGAAATTAACCCATTCTTGGTTGGGTCCCAATAACTTTTCCTGTGCCACTGTTTGCATTTTCGCGGAGTTTAAATTATCAGGAAATGGATCCCCTTAGAATTATGGTGGGAATGTTTGATTGGAGCCCGGGACCTACCGACCAGCAGTCTAACGCTCTGCCCAATAAGATACACGTATCACACCCTCACGGATATGACGTGGATCCGTATAAAAGGATGGAACACTGTTGCATTTATATATTTTAAGCATATATATTTTTGTTTAACTGTACTAACGTAAATCGATGAAACTGAACTAAATTCTCTGATCATTTTCGTAACTAGGACTACTTTCATGTAATGCACCATAAATGCAAAAAAAATAGACGGTACATTATTGAAATTTGAGGAAGGCAACGGGAAACCACCTCAATTATCCTTCCCAAGAATGTAATGATGGGCACTATAGAGAATATGAGTCCTGGCAACTGCGGGACTCGGCCCAAGGGGCCGTGTGTCGTGCCCGGCAGCGGGGGAGGCAAGGCTTCCGCGGTCGTCATCCCACGAAATCCTTGCGGGGGAGCAATAACAGCAGCAGGACAGAAGATGCAGAAGAAGACGAAAGTAGTTATAATAGGAACTTGGAACGTCAGGACAATGTTGAGGACAGGACAAATTAGAGAATATTAAGCGAGAGATGGAAAGAGGTGAGATGAAGAGGGACCTGGTGTAGATTAGGTTGCTGGATTGGGTTTTGTTTGGAGTTACAAAATGTTTATTTGATAGTTGTGTCCATCTAAAAACCTACCTTAATCGGTAGATTACCTTTTAATAATTATTGAAATTTATGAAATATTGCTAGATTTGGGGTAAATAGGCGCTCGAATCCCAACCCTCTCCTTTCATGCATCTGGGATAATGGATCCATCCCCCCAACAGCTTGCTGAGTAATCTGAGAGACCCCCTTGTATCATTGTTTTTGTCGACTAGCTTCGTGTAACGAACAATGAATTGCTTGACAGATCTCCGATCTCATCATAACACAGCGCAAATAATTGCAAATCCTTGTGCTCTAAATCTATATTTTTTCAAATTAGATCACCAACATTAAGTAACTGGGAGAAGGGAGAGCATTGGAGGGGTTGAATGAATTGGTGACTTAGGCATTAATGTAGGGTGTTAAGGGGCACATTGTTTTAAGTACCTGAAAACAGAATGTTGTACTGCGTGTTGCAATAAAGTTCACCCAGATAACAGTAATTTTCAGTGGCCAAGGTTTCAAAAGGACATGTTTTTTATAATCTTGTCACTCACGACTCTCAATTTCCAGTAGTAAACTTTGTCTTATGATTTTTAGTATGCCGCTGGTTACTTCTTCTGAGACCTTGGATTTAGAAAAGAAACAAATCAATGCTTTTAGCAGTTTTCAAACCTTAATTGATTTTTGAGTTTTTATGTAACCCTTTCCTATGGACATTGGCAAGACGGAAGGGTTTGGACATTCTGATGACGCCTTGAGTTGTGCTAACTGGGAGCAACGGTATCTGCTCCTGGTGGGGTCTCTCATTCCAAAAGGTTCAAAGGGTAGGAGCTAGTCGAATGGTAGACCACGCAGCGTCTGTTCCTCAGTGAGACGGCTGGAAAGGGGCCTGAGCCCCTAGGGGGTTTGAGGGGTGGGTCCATTGAGGTGATGGCGTCACGTTCAAAATACAATTGAGGAAGGCAACGGGAAACTGCCTTAATTATTTCATCCTAGAATGTCCTGATGGGCACTTCAGCGAAAATGAATCTTGGCAACTACGGAACTCGGCCCAGTCGGTCGTGTGTCGTGGAGGTAAGAAGGCAGGCTAAGGAAAAGGTAGGGAGAAGAGTTATTATGAACCAATTCGTGGAATTTATGAGGAAGCCGGATGACTTCGTCAAATCAGCGTTAGTTCCAAAAACAAAAATGGGAAAGACAGCCATATGTGAGGACTACAGAACAATAAGTTTGATTTCGCTTCCAGCTAAAGTGGTTCTCAGGATCATCGATAAAGGAGGGTAAATGACTGCTTAGGGAATGGTCAATATTGGTTCAGGAAGGGAAGAGGTACGTGTGATGTCATTGCAATTATGACGTCACTAATAGAAACAAAAAACACAATAATGATGTATTTGTCTGTCGTAGATTTCGAGAAAGCATTTGATGTGTATACTCGTATGTGTAGGTATTAACATTAATTGTTATAGTGTATTGATAAGCTGTATACTTGATTAAGTCAATTAAAATAATTTAAGTCAATCTACCTCGAATGAAATTATATAATTTAATTTCACTTTGTGTAGTTGCCCTGTTCTGTGGGTTGCTGTAGAGAGACTACGTGCGTACGTTTAATATTAGTAATTATTTTAGCTTATCCACCGCTTAGGGTAGGTTTTGGATGAACACATACTACCAAAAAATTCTCTTGTCTCTCCTAACAAAACGCATCCCGAAACCTTACTCTACAACCAGCCCTTCATCATCTCCATATCTTCCTTCCTCCCTTCATTTTGTCCAGCATCCCTATCCTATTTCTGCCCGTTCCTCGTTTTTCCTCATTGCCAATAAAAATGCCCTGCATACATGTTTTCTGTCTCCTTATAATATCTCCCAACAATCCTCTGTCCTCGCCCACCATGCCTAATACTTCGTCATTCGTCTTCCTTTCTCTCCGCTTCACTTTTTCAATTCTTCTCCACACCCACATTTCGAAAGCCTCCTATCTTATGTCTATCCTGCTTCAATGGTCATGTTTCCGCGCCGTACATAATTACGCTCCATATTGTTAATGGTAAGGCCTTAATGAGCCTTTTCTTAACATTCTTACCCAACGTCCATGTCATCAATTCCCTCCTCCTTGTGAAAACCTCTTTGCCGAACGCAATTCTTTTCTTTTTGTCCCTACCATTTTGATCTAAAACACTTCCGAGATACATAAACTGTTCTGCTACTCTATTTTTGCTCTCCTATTTTAATGCTTAGCTTAACCTTTTTCTTTCTGGGAAATTGCATAACCTTTGTTTTGTTTATATTAATTCTCATCCCATATTTATTGCACTGAACCTCCAATTTTTTTGGAGGTTCAGTGCTTGGCCATCAGCAAACCTGACTGATTTTACGAATTCCCCTCCGACTTTCATTCCTACCTCCAGTTTTTCCCATGCCTCTTAATCATTTCCTCTACATACTATAGGTATGCGTTGAACAGCACAGGTGATGATGGATAACCCCACCTCACTTCTCTTCTTAGCAATGCCCATCTGAACTCTCCGTCCCCCTGAGCAGTCTGAGGTACAGGTTGCGGATTAGTTTCCTAAACCTCCAATGTACTCCCATTTTCTGAAATGAATTCCTTACTTTTTACCAATTGACTTCGTCAAACGTCTTTTCGAAATCTACGAAAGAGGCAAATACGTCCTATTGGTAATCTGTGTTTCTCTCTACAGCCTGCTGATACTCCTTCCTTGTCAATTCAGTTAATGCTTCTACATTCCATTTCCCGACCCGTCACCCCTGCTTTATAATTTTGAATTGGATGCTACACTTCATTAACACTAAATTGTGGTCATAGTTCGCATCCGCTCCCGGGAAGCTGTGCGAATTGATCACACTTTTCCTAACCATGACATTATCTTACTGATGCCTTTTCGAGTAACCTGGCATTTTCCGTGGATACCTACGCCTTTTGTGGTGTCTAAACCAAGTGTTGGTGATGGCTAATCCCTGTCTCCCGCAGAACTGAATTGCTTTCTCCCCGCGGTCATTCCTCGTTCGTAAATCGTAGTTCCCACCTCACCACCACCTCTTCTATCGCCTACCGTCGCAATCCAATCCCCCATCATTATGTTTGATGTTAGTAAGAATAAATATTAATATCGAACACGTACAGCATATCAAGATAATATATGCGAATAATAATTTAAATAATATGTTTAATCGTGAATAATACGTAAAAAAGACCCAGAAGCTTCACTGGTGACCCATTGCTTCCGCCATGTATCAGGCTACTTACAGCTGTTTAACCGTCTTAGAATCACTTTGTTCAGGGGGCGACTCGTATTACGAAGCGATTACCGCCTGCGCATTTTCTCCGCCAGCAGTCTGATGCCTCTCGAAATGGGTCTCAGCTCAGAGCGAATGCGAACCGACCACCGCCGAAGAAGAAACTCCGCCTGGCAGTAATACTGTATGCATCCGGAATCGAGACTTACTGCCCAGAGCGATTACGAATGAGTTTCGGACGGAGTTATATCACATTAAGAGGTCGGAAATATGCTAAAGTAAAATACCACATTACCTTGCATTTCCACCTGGATACATTTTCAATTTGGTGACACCTTTACATCGCTGGTGTTCAGCTGACGTACATAAATCATTAAATTTGATGGTAGGAGGATGTTAAACACCCTTATTTTGCATCAAATGTGAACGTAACTGTTGAGTAGAAAACAAATGAAGTGGAAGTTGTAATATTGGTTCTTCGAAAATATCTCGTAAGAAGTACGCCGAACTTCTCTATTTTATCGGTGCAATTTAATAATTTATTTTGTGTAGCGATTCCTCTTATTTTACGCAGCATATTTTTATTTAATTTCAACATTATGTTTTTCAAATTTTTTAACGTAAGCACTTCATTTTCAATTGCATATGTTCTTTGAAAAAAATCTGGGAAGTGATGCACGAAACAAAACGTTTATGCTTAGATCGTGTTCCGGTATGTGATTTGTTTGGTGAGTAGTTATCATCACTAACTCTATCACATCTCTGGATCTCATCAGCGCGTTCACAAGGCCTTTCATCATGTCGAGGTTGTTGTCCATGGGGAGAAAAAATTGAGTTTAAAGTACATTTTTTACTGTATTAGGTAATTTACCAGTTAAGGTTGGTTTTGGATGAACACATGTTACCAAAAAATTCTCTCCTCTCACCAAACAAAACACAACCCAAAACCCTACTCTTCATCTCCGTGTACTTCCTCCCTTCGCCCGCCCAACACCCCTATTCTATTCCTTCCCCTTCCTCGTTTGCCTGACATTCTCCCCTCTATCACAGTTTTCAACATCCCACTGCCGATGAGTATGCCCTTCATCCATTTTTCCTGCCTCCTTATCATATCTCCCAACAATCCCCTATCCTCGCCCACCGTACCTAGTACTTCATCATTTGCTTTCCTTTTGGTCAATTTCACCTTCTCTATTCTTCTCCACACCCACATTTCAAAAGCCTCAAATCTACGTTTATCCTCCTGCTTCAGTGACCACGTTTCCGCGCCGTACATAAAAAAATATAAAAAGCGCCATATAAAAATGTTTACGAGTTTTTTCTTAACCTCCCTACTCAACGTCCCCGTCAACTCCCTCCTCCTTCAGAAAGCCTCTTTGCCTAGCGCAATTCTTCTCCTTACGTCCCTACTACTTTGACCGTGTTGGTCCAAAACACTTCCGAGATATGTAAACTGTTCTACTTGCTCTATTTTTTCCCTTCCTATTTTAATGTTTAGCTTAACCTTTTTCTTTCTGGTAAATTACGTAACCTTTGTTTTATTAATATTAATTCTAATCACATTTTTGTCGCACTGACTTTCCAATTCACTCAGCAATGCTTGCAATCCCTTGGCTGACTAACTAAAGCTTGGTCATCAGCAAACCTAACTGGTTTTACGAATTCCCCTCCGATTGTCATTCCTATCTCCAGTTCTTCCCATGCCTCCTTAATAATTTCCTCCGCATATACGTTGAACAGCAACGGCGATGATGGACAGCTCTGCCTTATTCCTCTTCCTTACACTGCCCATCTGGATTCCCTACCCTCACTCGTACCTAAACAGTCTGAGACATGCACAGGCTGCGGATTAGTCTCCAAACCCTTCAATGTACTCCCATTTTCTGGAATACATTCCTTCCTTTGTTCCCAACCTCGTCACCATCTCTTCCTTTACTTACCGTCACTTTCCAATCCCCATCACTATCAATTGTTTCCCTGCAGGAACACACGCTATTATTCGATACAGTGTATCGAAACCATGGTCGGCAATAAAGTTTTAACTGTGGAAAATTGCAACAAAGTTTTCATTACACGCTATTATATCCCCTAACGGATCGTATATCCGTTCTGACTTCTTCCTTCTTATGATTGCTCGGTGGCATGTGTGCCTGAGCAATGACCAAGTTCGACGGTTCTGCTTTTATCTCTACTAGTAATATTCTATCCGTTGCTAGTTCTATGTTGACTACGCATCTTCCTACCTTTTTATTAAATATTATGGCAACCCCTCGTTGGCTCTCGTCCCCTCCACCGTATATTCTATTGCTATCACTCCAGTAATCCCCGTTATCCTTCCATCTCACCTCGCATAAACCTAAAATATTCAACATTTCCTCTTTCCATCTCCCGCTTAATATTATTTGATTGCCCTGCCCCCAACATTGTTCTAACATTCCAAGTTCCTATTCTACCTAAATTAGTATTCTTCTTCTGCGTCTTCTGTCCTGCTGCTGTCGGTCGGTTTTCTTTTGTCAGTACGAAATGTATGAGGCCCGTCCAGAAAGGTTCCAGCCTTGCAATATTTTGAGAAAAATAGTCTACCTAGAACGATGAGGCATTAGTACCCTTCGAAGTACTCCCCTTGGGACCACGCACACTTGCCCCAGCGTCCCTTCAACTTTTCAAAACAATCGACAAAATTCTTTTTCGAAATGGTCATCAGCTGACTCGTCGCATTTTTTTTTGATCTAGTCAACAGATTTTTGGGAAGAATGGGCTTTTGTATTAGGGTCATAGCCGTAGAACCATAAGTCATCTCCAATTATGCCCTTTCTTTAGGAAACCTGGGTCATCGTTTGCGGCTTATAGTAAATCTGCTGCAACTGCAGCGAGAAACTGTTGACATAGACGAGTTAAAGGAGAATGTGATTAGGCAGCTGATGACCATTCCGTAAAAGAACTTTGCCAATTGATTTTGAAAGTGAAAGAGACGCTGAGATAATAAGGGTGTGAGGTCCCAAGGAGAGTACTTCGAAGGGGATTAAGGCCTCATTGTTCTAGTTAGGCCATTTTCCTCAAAATATTCCATGACCCGATCCCTTTCACATTTACATTTTAAATCGATTTCCCAAAATGTAAACACATCTAATTATCTTCTTTGGAGTAGTCTAGCTGTCAAGGGTGATTTTATGATCCAGGGACTGAACTCAGCTACGCATCTAAGCCCCCTGTCTGATTGAATCCTGAGCATCGAGAAACAGAAAGTGGAACAATGATAATGAAGTGATGCTATTAAAAACAAATAAAGGTTATCATTTAAAGTGCATCGGGATGCTAAGAACTATTTATTGCTCTAAGCCCTGTGAAAACGTGAAATCGGGCGAGAAAAAAGAAACCAAACGCAAGCTCAATTTTTAGGGGAAATTTGTTTTTCTGGTCGCCTAAACAGAGAAAATTCTCTCTGGTGATCATTTTTGACAACGGTTTGGACCAGAGCTCATGGTCCTGATGTTTCTAGAGATAGGCGATAGAACTATCAAATGCAAAGCTAGGGATTGGGTGGGAGTGGTAGTCCATGTCAACAGGATCTTATCGCTCTTTGTCTGTTTACTATTTGCATGATAAGATAAATAACTTAGCAGGATGGCGGCTTCTAATCGAGTAGTCAGCAGTATTTTAAGCCGTGTACCAACAGTATGGTTATCTTTCAGCTGGATGCTCAAGGAAACTTGAATAGCGAGTGGAGACTACTTGGAAATGCACCAACTCATGTAACAATCCAACCACTGGATCCATGGCCGAGGCATGAGTTGGAAGGGTATTTTAACGAACTGGGATTAGCTCAATTCGGAGCTGGAGCAAGGTACACCAGTCACTGGTGGGATATTTTCAGCTTCTTGTTTCCATGTATTAATTCTTAACAATGCACTTGGGGACGGCAGCGCCTCAAAGAGTTTCAAATTTTGGTAGGATTCCGTAAAAATATGACGTTTTCTCTTCATGGTAATAGCTCTTGCCGGTAGTTTTCCAACACAGCCCTATTATTTGATATAGTTTATATCAAACGATATATATATATATATGTATATATATATATGTATATATATATATATGTATACATTTATAGTATAGTTAGTTATAATATAAAAGTATATAGAATACATAATAATATAGTTAGTGAAAGGTAGCAGTTTCACCATTAGGCACTGGTGGCGCAGACCGAGTGGGTCGGCCCGGAATCAACTGCCACAGCTGCAGGTGAGGGTGAAGTTCATGGTATCGGCTGCAGTACTGCGATGTGGAAGGCAACGGGAAACCACCGCATTATTCTCCCTAGAATATGCAACCTTGTCTTGCATTCAAATACAGTAGAATGGAAAGATATGTGCTGCAGTAAACCAATCCTAGGATTGACATACTAAAATATTAATAGTTTATATCTAGAAGGGGTTTTACAACCCTTTGTCACTTCCGAAAGATTCATGCTTGCGATTTCGTTTCTACAGCGTTCGTCCGGAAAATAAGTGTTCTGAGCTCAGGAAAAAAAATTATTACACTTTTACATATCTTAAGCTAATATTCCTCAAAATAGGACCCTTGTAAGTCGATACACTTGTTCCAGCGGCGTTCCCATTCCTGGAACGCTCCCGCGAAGGCATAATCGGGAACCTCTCGAAGACACGTCGTCACGGCCTCTTTGACGGCGTCAAAAGTCCCGTATCGCGTTCCTTTCTAACTCCTCTTTATCTTCGGGAACAGAAAGAAGTTCGGTGGTGCCAAGTCCGGGCTGTAGGGCGGGTGCGGCAGCGTTGCCACGCCGTGCTTGGCCAAGAAGTCCGACACGACAAGCGGGGTGTGAGACGGCGCATTGTCGCTCAGGTTGTCAGTCATACGGTTGATCGCTGGCCGGACGCGGGCGACTCGTTTTCGAAGCCTGTCGAGCACTTGGACGTAAAATGTAGCATTTACAGTTTGTTGTTCAGGTACAAATTCATAGTGGCCGACTCCCCTTTTGTCAAAAAAGACAATGAGACAATGACATTTATTTTCCGGACGAACCCTGTATGACTCCTAAAGCTGCACTGGCGGGAGTTTTGAGACCTGTTCCATCTGGAGTGAAATAAATCGATGGGTAGGGGCATGGCAGTAGGTAGGCCATGCTTTTCTGTTCTCCAGCGATGCGGGTGAATTGGCGTCTGACCCCAAAGAGATGAAAACTAGAGAGATGGTTTAGACCACGTTATAAATACTGTTAAGAGATTCAACGGGAAAGCGCCCATTATTTTTTCCATGAAATTTGTATGTATGGAAGATTTCATGCTCTACTAATTAAAATACGAAGTACTTGTACAACCAAAGAAGAATCTGAAAAGTATGGCAAATGTAGAAACAGGAAAAAAGACTAAAAAGAGACGTTTCAGGCGTGATATGGTGGAATATCATGATTAATTAAAATTGGAAATTTTCCACAAATATTTTTGTAGAAAATTGCCAATTTTAATTAAAAGAAAATAGACTGTTAGAACGATGATGATAACAGGGAAGAGGACGCCTCGACAGCTTAACTGGCTAAACCACTCGGCCGGACGTCGAGGGATCCGGGTTCCCGGTCAAGGTGAATTATTTTCAAACTCTGAAATTTTTGGATTGTAATCCATATTAACAATAAGTTTGATATCCCACGCAGCTAAAGTTATTCTCAGGATCATCAACAAAAGGATAGAGAGTAGAGAAAATGATTACTTAGGGGATGATCAGTTTGGGTTTAGGAAGGGAAGAGGTACGCGTGATGCCATTGCAGTAATGAGATCACTAATCGAGAGAAATATAGAATACAATCAGGACGTTTTTGCCTGTTTTGTAGATTTCGAAAAAGCGTTTGATAGAGTGAATTGGGAAAAATTAATGCGTGTATTGCAGAAAATAGGAATGGATTGGAGGGACAGGAGACTGATCCGCAACCTGTACATGTCTCAGACTGCTCAGGTGCGAGTGGGGAACGGAGAGTCCGGATGGGCAGTGTTAGGAAGAGGTGTAAGGCATGGGGTGTCCATTGTCACCGGTGCTGTTCAACGTATATGTGGAGGAAATGATTAAAGAGGCATGGGAAGAACCGGAGGTAGGAATGAAAGTCGGAGGGGAATTCGTAAAATCGGTTAGGTTTGCTGATGACCAAGCATTAGTTGCTCAGTCAGCCAAGGGATTGCAAGCATTGCTGAGTGAATTGGAGGGTCAGTGCGATAAATATGGGATGAGAATCAATATTAATGAAACAAATGTTATGCGATTTTCCAGAAAGAAAAAGGCTAAGCTAAATATTAAAATAGGTGGGGAAAAAATAGAGCAGGTAGAACAGTTGACATATCTCGGAAGTGTTTTGGACCGATACGGTCAAAGTGGTAGGGACGTAAGGAGAAGAATTGCGCTAGGCAAGGAGGCTTTCTCAAGGAGGAGGGAGTTGATGACGGGGACGTTGAGTAGGGATGTTAAGACAAGACTCCTAAAAACTCTGATATGGAGCGTAGCTATGTACGGCGCGGAAACGTGGTCACTGAAGCAGGAGGATAGACGTAGATTGGAGGCTTTGGAAATGTGGGTGTGGAGAAGAATGGAGAAGGTGAAATGGACCGAAAGGAAAACAAATGAGGAAGTACTAGAAACGGTGGGGGAGGAGAGGGGTTTGTTTAGAGAAATCCTATGGAGGCAGGAAAAATGGATGAAAGGCGTATTGAGCGGTAGTGGAATGTTGAAGAAGGTTATAGAGGGGAGAATGTTGGGCAAGCGAGGTAAGGGCAGGAACAGGATAGGGATGTTGGACGGGATGAAGGGAGGAAAGAAGTACACAGAGATGAAGAGGGACCTGGTATAGATTAGTTTGCTAGGTGGGTAGTCACAAAATGTTTATTTGACAGTTGTGTCCATCCAAAAACCTACCTTAAACGGTAGATTACCTAATAATAATAAATCCATATTAGCTGAAGACTCCGTCACAAGTTACTGTTGCGGCATCTCCCGCAGATTTTTGGAATTTGAGAACAGGGAATTTAGGAAAGCTATAAATGATCTTAAATACATGATGGTAGTGGTACTTGCATAATGTATGTGGCATGTATAAGTGGTAAGAAATTAGTAAGGTGATAGCCATATAAAAAGAGAAATTTTCAGGAGTGATATGTTGGAATATCATGATTAATAAAAATTGGCACTTTTCCACAAAATGAAATTTTTAATACGACCGGTTTCGATGTAACTACATCATCTTCTGGTGACTACATCACTAAGTTATGACTGTCACCAGAAGATAATGTAGTTACATCGAAACCGGTCGTATTAAAAATTTTATTTTGTGGAAAATTGTCAATTTTTATTAAAGTGATAGCCTAAGATAGCCACAATCAGCATGCCGTTCTGCCATTCGAATTGATGACGATGGCCTTATTTTAATGTAGATATTTAGATTTTTGTACATTTTCGATTGGGGGATTTTCCTTATCCGGCCTCTCGTTCTCGACTCCAATCTAGGTCAGCTATTTTAAGTAACGTCACTTGCCGCGTTTTTATTCAATTAAGAGACTTGAGCTAGCTCTCTTTTAACCAATGCATGACTATCAAGATTATTTCGTAGGCCCATAATCTTGACGCCTTCAGTAAGCATAGTGCTTTGTATGCCATTGGATTCCTTCAAACTTTCGGAACTCCCTTGCATTTGGTGAACCTTCAGTGCCTCACGATCAACACTTGGAACTTGCCTCTCGTTTATTTGCCACGTTTCCATTCCGCTACTGCTCAAAATTTCTTTATCTTAAGAGTGAAGCTTGACGTAAGAAAAGGACGATTGATTATAAACCTGAATTTATCGTTCTGAATGAATAGTACATTATCACAGTCACCACGCTACTCAAATTTGAGACTTATCAAAGAAAGTAGTCGCTTGGGGATTACTACATCCGTGCGAAGATAACTTTTTTATTACAGGTTCGTGATTGAAAATATTCATCAAAACATTTCGATCCATCGAATTATCATAAACGAACGTGTTACTCTGAGATAACTCTAAAAACATATAATTTTATCATTCAATTCGAATATTGGAAGCAGTTACTGTTTAAGGAGATATATTTTTGAGATTTGAGTGGGCGAGTTCAACACGCCTAGTCGACAGACAGTGCAAGACTCTTCAGGAGGAAATGGGTGTCAGAAAGTCCTTAGTTTGAGTCTCACTTTAAGAATATATATTCACCACATCGAAATTTGCAAATGACTGAGATTCCGTTGAAATATCCGACTTTACCCGAGAATAATTGACTAAGACACCTTTGTGTAATCGGAAACCATGCGCTTTTCCTAAGTGTTACGAGGTCTTCTCAAAAATCCCCAGGAATTTTGTCAAGGGAAAAAAATAGTATGCATTTCTCTTAAGACTAATTCCTTTCCGGTGATGCTCACCTATCTCAACCTTCGTACCACTGAGAATCATTTCTGAAAATCTTCAACTATGATGTTTAACTCTGAGAGATCAGAGACAGCTCCATATTTTGGTTCCTGGTAAATAAGAAAAAAATGTTAAGATCAATTTTTGAAAAATATCTGACATTAACATTCATACGTGTAGTTCAAATCAGGTCCGGACCGAATGGGTTTATATATATATATATATATATATATATATATATATATATATATACACATACATATAATGTTAAAAAAATATCCATGCCTAAAAATTGATCCTTAAAACCCCGAAACCACCATATAAAAGTTTGTATTGCCGAGATGGTAATCTGGCGTTCGCCGTTTTCAATAAGCACAAAGGACAAGATCAAATTACACATAAATATTTTGCTATGCTATTGGTTATGAACCTTATACCATGTTTTCATGTTATGGATTTTACTTCGAAACGTTTATGGAGTGAAATGACGCTAGTCACCATTTAAATAATAGTTAACTTCAAAATCTAAAAGTCATTTTGAAAACCTAGTTTGGATGATGTTTAAACTTAGTGATGAGTTCATATTGGACTAAAACGGTAAGAAACCGTTAGAGAAAGTTTCAAAATTCTCTTCTTAAGACCCATCATAAATGAAGATCTCAATGATTACTTGTTTAGGCAGGCATTATGTGGACTTTCAATATTTTTAAATTTATTATAGATCCTAAGTCGACGAATTTTTCAGGCTCATCAATGATATAAGGTATTATTGCCAATGGAAGTACCACGGAATCTTTTTTACTACTTCTTTTCTATAAAAGAGTATTCTTCCTCTTCTCAATTTTTAAACGAACCGTTTCGTAGGCGAAATTTATCCAGTGGCCATGAAACCTTCCTTTTATATGTCAGTCAATGGTATTCTTCAAGGTCGACAGCTTCACGTCATTTCTCTCGTGGCTTCGCATTATATGATCATATTTTAAGCAGTCTTCAACGTTTTAAGATATTTTTCATTGAAAGGGTGTCACAGCCATCTTGCACGAGCAGTTGATTATTTTGGCGATTTAAAGTTATAAGTAACGAAAAATATACAAATTCGAATTGAAATTACTTCCATTAATTTATATTACCATGTGGATGGGTCCCAAAATCAGTTTGAAAGATGCAATTCAATGTAATGACTAGTAGAACCTACCATCACATTAAAATAATATTTGACAGAAGTAACAGAAGTTATCCAGCTTAAAATTCAAGCGGTTTAATTTCTCACGCGCTGCGCATTTCGCATCGAAAAACCTAGTTTAAAATAGCAGTCGACAGTGGTAAACAGGACGTGATATGGCCGTCGTTGGAAGGTTGTTAACCAAGAAAAGCAAAGATGTTTTGCTGTCAGGACTTTCTAATTGTCGTTCGCAAAGTACTTACCGACATTTTAACAAGTTAAAGTATAATGCTGTGATATGTACGTGTGTTATTGGTGGCTCTGCTGCTATTTGGTACGGGTATAAATGGAACAGAAATGCTACAGTATATGCATTAAAGTTAAAAAAGGTATGTTTCCCTTTTGTTTGTCCGGCTTAAAATTCTATATCGTGCGTAAAACCATCATGTCTGTATGATTTGAACTCAAAGTTCCAAGTTTAGTTAGTAATATGTTGTTACATTACATGCTGTAAGTGGATTCTTGTTTTTATACACGCTCAAAGGAAGAAGCATCTAAACCAGTAAAACTCACATCACGAGAAAGGCGGTTCATTAAATTTGCTTCGGTTGAATTTGACAATCAAGTGTATATGACACCTCAAGATTTTTTAGAGTCTGTGGTTGAGGCTGAACCCAGAGGTAGTATATGGTATCGATAAGTTTTGCGAGTTTCCTAATAGAGGTAATGTAAATGTGTATAATTAAAACCTGGAAAATTTATTACAGCTCGCCTGAAACGTCGGAAGCTAACAGCTAAAGAATTGGAGTCCATGAAGAATACGACACCTTCCCTCAAGGAAGGTTCCAGCGAAATGTTTCGAAACTTGCGTGATAAAGGTAAGTATTGAAAACTATACTTGAATATTTTCCTACTATGATACAAATGAATTGATGCAAATGAAATTTTTCCGCAGGAATCATTTCGTATACAGAATATCTGTTCCTGCTGTCTATTCTCACAAGTAAGTTTCTAATGTCAATAATGACCTTTAAAAAACCTACATATGTAATAAAATGCTAAATATTTTTTGCTATGACATAGATGTTGTGCTCTATATTTCTTCTAAAAAACCCTTCTTGTGTTAATGATCTTTTCAGAACCACAGACTGGTTTTCGCATAGCTTTCAATATGTTTGACACCGATGGAAATCAGAGAGTGGACAAGAATGAATTCCTGGTGGTGAGAAATTATTCTCCTTTAAAACATCTAAAGTTTTTATTATTTCACTCCCCATCAAGTGATAGTGTATTACCCGTAAAATGAACTGCCTTGAATTTTCAGTTCACGATAAACTCTTAGTGGTCTCATCTCATCATTTTGATGGGATGATAGAGGAGACAGAGTATTCATCAAGTTGGAAATTTATTGAAAACAACCGGGTAATTATTGATCAACCGAGGTTATTATTCAGAGTTTTTAAAACCATACAAGCTCTGTATTCACTTAACATTTCTTCCTTTTGTATTTTATTAGCGGTATTGGCCGGTATAATGCTTTCGGGCTTATCCGTAGGTTATTGGTTTAACAACTGCTTAAGACATTTATTGAATATCAGGTGTGCAACCATGGCTTTTCTTGGGGATTCATATATTTAATGTCATTACAACTTTTTTCATGAAACATTAGAAAACTATTCATTGCTGGTGGTACCAACGTTTGATTTATTGGCATAGACTGGAAGAGAGACACTTTTGCATGGGAGCAGCAGAATATTGGAAATCTGCTTGGACTGAAATGCATCATAAAATGTACTGGCATGGCAAAAATCTTACGTGTTGTGCCACCATACAAATCACAACTGCTGGTTGCATCCCTGATAGTAGTGGATTTAGTCAATAAAATCTGGGAAACTCTTGAGCTTAGGTGCCGCTCCAGTGGATTTCAGCCACAGTCCAATTCTTTTGCTAAGAAGTGAAATGGTGCGCTGATGCCTTTTAAATTCACTACAGTATTGATATTTCATTTTCCAAGAATAAAATGTCATATTACTCATTCATGGGGTATACATTTGAATCAAATTGCACTTTAACATTTGAGGCAGCATAAATATATGTACTGGGAAAACTCTCCCGGGAATACTGATTTTTATTAGAGTTGTAGTCTTCCAACATTTTTGGTAATTCTTAACATCAATGCAATGCCACCTTTAAGCAATGAGGATTCTGGTTGAAAGCCATCATGCTAGTAACTAAATGGCTTATGAAGGGTAATTGCTGTTCAGTGGTTAATCTGAAAATTATTTTCTAGATTTAATCCAATATGATTTCAGGTCTGCTTTTAAGCCTCTCTCAACAAGAGAGACCCAGTAAGTAGTTAATTTATTGGAGCATCAAAATGGCTACCTAAGTTCAGTTTTGTAGCAGTTCTCAATTTATCATGGTTGCTATTGTGCTTATGATTAATCTTGACATTTGGTGTTGGTTTCGATTGATTATTTTCCGTTTCAGATTAATGTACCCAGCTGAAAGAGCAACTCTTGTGGGTATTACACCCACTTACCCACCCAAGGGTTGTGAATTTGGGCCCCCATATGAGATTAGATATAGATGCTTAACTTGAATTGCTATACACATGAGAAAATTAATTCGGAGACCCTTAACCATTCATTGGGAATCCAGCAGGTAAACAGCCACTAGGAAGCTATCAATCAAACCATATCTGGGTGATACAGTAGCCGTCACTGTTCCAAGCATAAAGTGTTTGTTGGGGTAGAAGGATTCATTTCGATTCCAGGATGTTTTAACCTTCGACTTTCTCTTAGCATTAGGAATTTTTTTTACCTTAATTTTCCCTATTTAGCTGCTCTTTGTGTCTTGACGCAAACTTTGAATGAGGACTGTTGAAATATTTACAAACCTTAAAAAAAATATCCTCTTTAATTAGATTCGCAGGCTGATGGCTGGAAAGTTGGGCAACATAAGGCCTGAATTGAATGAAGGAACAATGAAGAGGAGAACAGTGAGTGGTTGTCTGCAGCTTAAATGTTGATCATGAAGCCATACTACTACTAATGGAAGCTTTTTTGTGTTAATTGCAGCTAACATGTTTATATGTGAACCGTAATGAATTACATTTTTTTAAATGAGGTTAAAGATTTAGCATTAACACAAGTTCCTATATATATATATATATATATATATATATATATATATATATATTTGTCTATACCTTCCTGTGCATAAGTGCTGAAGCTATAGCATTGTGATATCGTCATAGCATCACCATAACATGAGGAATTAATTTTTTCCAATTGTTTTTTCTGGTATTTTGTGTGCATTTTAACTTTGAATGATTTATTTTGTTTGAAAAATATCTGTATCCATTGACAGTATCCATTTAAACTAACCAAATTTAAAGAGGGTGTATTTGAAACCCTATGGAAATATTTTATCTTTTTTATATTTTTCCTTTTTTTGAGGAATAATGTGGTGTTTTCAGGTTGAATGGTTGGATATTTTGTGCCCTTAACTCCATTCCACCTCAATCTTTAATTTTTTGTGACTCATGTCCTTGTATCTCATTATTCCTCTGTTACCAATAAAAGCTATATGTATAGGGTTTCAGTTGCGAGTTAGATTGCCACCAACTTATAATCAGGGAAGCCACTAGTTAAATTTTTATTTTTAATGGGTTACTGTCCTATTTTTGGCCATTTATTTACCTACTTAATTTATGGGAATAGATGAACAATTTTATGGGATGAAAAGTAGACTCACCTATTAAATTAGAAAATTAATTACAAGTCTCTTGGATAAAGCTGTATCCAAAGATTTGGTATCGATTGGTATAGGTGTTTTTTGTTGTATATTAACCAATTTACCACCTTTTGATTCAGAAGTGCAGCATAGTTAATCTAACCCATGTGGTGAGGATACAGCTATGTACTCCTTAGTTTGTTAATTTTCCTCATCAAACAGAAAAGAGGCAGTGAATACATTTTTTGTTGTGGAAGCTGAGAAGAATGAACTTTGATTAATTCATTGTTATCAGTAATGAGGTACATTAGGTTCCCATGCATCATCAGAAAGGCCAAATTGCATGGATTCAAAATTTGAATAAAGATTAGTCAATATTTTGCATAGGCAGCAGGGAATATACTTGTCAGGATGGCATAGTTTGAAGTACTAAGAAATAGTGTTTTGCCTTAATCCGAAATGAGAATCCCACTTTTCAGTTCTAAAGGCAGATTTAGTTTTTCATGTATTTTGAGACTTTATTAGAAGTAAGGAGTCCCAAGTTTATGCTTCATTGAACACAATTTAGATAGTTTTCAGTAAATGGCAGATATTATTAGCAAAATTTAGTTTTTTGGTCTTAGTAAATGATTTTTTTTGGTTATATTCAATGAGATTCAGATGTTCTAAAATTAAAGTTAGTAATGCTTTTTGGAATAATCCAGCCGTTAATATTTTCAATATGCAGTCACACTAGATAATAATTGATGAAAGGTGGCCTTTAATACACAGGGATGGCTTTAATGTTGGAGTTATATTGCAGTGTTTTAATTACATATTTGTTTTTAATGAGATAAAGGATACCGCTGTTATTGCAAGTAAAGCAAGGTTCCCTGATTACAAGGATTAGTTCCACCTCTTTTGTTATACTTTTTGGCTAATGAACATTGCTTATATTGCTGATTTCATAATTATATTGATAGCATCACTTTTGTTGCAATAGATGAAGGAAGAAAACTGTTGTTAGTCATGTAAGCACAACATATATTTAATAGCTGCACCTACCAATGGTTGTAGAAATAAATGCCTCTACTTATATGAGACATAACCTTTTCTTCTTTTAGTATGATTACATCGTTTAACACACACCCTGGAACAAATAAACAGCTCAAAGCATTTTTACATCGCCTTAGAATTTATCTAGTTAGCCATCTACACAGTGACTGATTAAAGATAAGAAATGCAATTTGAAATAGCAGTTTATAGCTAATAGAAACTGTCAATATCCTTCAATGTTCTCAATTCAAATTGGTGGTGAGGCACTATTGTACATTCATGACATTTGGCAGTGGTTTTGCCCCCAGTCGCATGGCTGAGGTGCTGGTACAAGTGTTCTGTTTCATCTGTTTGGGCGTTGGAGTTTTGAATGCATGACTTGAGGGTAAGCCCTCAGGTTAGCTCTGTCAAGTATCAAAACTGTGTTCTCCTACTAATGTTTCAACAATGGTCCCCATGTAGTCCTTACATTTGTGCCAACTTTGCAAGTGAATTAGACATGGTGTGCATCTGGAAAGTTAAATTAATTCATGATATGATAAAGGCAGAGTATAAGATATCTTGATTAATCAAACATTTTAAGCGAAAATGAAAAGTAGGACTATGTTTCATAAAGATCTGAGCTGGGAATCTTTTGTGTTCATAAAATTTATGACTAGCATGTAATGAAATCGGACTTAGGTACACTTAAGGACTAGATTGGCATCATTGAAAAAATTTAGACTGGATGGACCTTGTCCTGGAAACTTTATTTATTGCTATTATTTATGGTGCTACCTGTTAGTATTTGCTGATTAGACTGCGAATGTATAAAATCAGAGAGATAGATGCCAAAAATAAAAGATTCGGGGAATCATATTTCTTAAAAACTGAAATCAGTGACTGGTTTCTCCACTCATTATCCAATATCTTGTACCATCCACTTTTAAACTGCATGTTGAAAGTCAGTAGAACATTATGGATTTGATTTGGCATCAATAGCAAGATTTTACACGTGATTACTTTGGATTGACTGATCCAATAGCAGGGATGCTTCTGTCTAAATCCATATAAATCATCAGTCACAACAAAAGCACACACAAACTCCGTTGCCTATGGTATCATTTAAGCATACTTTCATTTACCAGACTCTGAATGAAAGCGTCATTGACCTAGTGATTGTAAAATCAGTGTGTGGTCATATGGTCACAAGGGATGTTCAGGTTCTGAGATGATCTAATTTTTTTCTGTCTAGTTACTTACGGTACGTGTAAAGTTGAAACTTGCATTACTCTTCAACATAATTTCCTCGTAGACCTACACATTTTTCCCAACGTTGATGCCATGATCCCATGGCCATCAAGAATGCTTCTGTAGGGCCCTCTTTTGCCAACTGGAAATTACCAATAGGGACTCATTGTCATGTTCATTTGTCACATGATGTTTAGCCATCTTTGGGCTTTCGTTCTCATGAGTACACAACATCCATCCATCACACAATCATTCCAAGTCTCACTCGATGATTAACTTTGATGAGTGTTAAGCCATGAAAATGTGGAAAATAGTTGATTTCTCAGAGTCCTTGTACACTAAAAAATGCAATTTTAGATATTGAAAATGCTTCTCACTCTAGTGGCAGCTGAATAAACCCTTCTTACTCAGTGGTGAATCAATCTATATCTTCTATTCCTTATGAGTGTCCTTTTATTTTAAGTTCAAATTGATATTTTTATCTACTACCTGTCCCAAGAAAAAGATTGGGTGACCTTAGAACTTAGAAGCACCTTGTATACACCTGGTAGATAACCCTTGTTTGTTCCCTTGGTGTAAGATGTGCCTTTCTAGAGAGAAGAAAACTGTGATGGCATTCATGGTACAATTAATAGTGTACTTGTATGGAAAAATCCTGGTGTTAATGAAAAGTAAGGTGTTCATTGTTTTGGTTAAATTATTTGATAGAAGGCTATTATTTTGGTTTATGATCAATTCACAATTTAATAAATCTGATGTTTGCTTTTTCTATTGCAGCATTGGGCCAATTATTTCATAATGCATGCAATTATTAACTTTACATTATCTTTTCAGGCTTGCTTTTATTTACTAACCTTAGACTATAAGTTTTTGCGACAGTATACATTTGCTTCAATGATGTGCCTGGTTTGGGAGAGAGACAGTCTCGCTATTCATGCATCAACTGAAACTAATACAAAAAAATTTTCCTTATTATCAATTGGTGGAAACTTCAAATGTATCTGTTTGCCCAAAATCCTTCTCCCTGATTCCCTCATGTCTTCAATTAAGAAAGTGAAGAAAATTTTAATGAGATATTTTGGTGGAAGGATTACATTTGCATGCATCATTGTGTGTTTTTTTCCTAATCTATTCTCTTTCACTTGTAAAGTATGGTGTAATATATCTATATGACATGAGTGTTTCGTGTACATAACCCATTAATTCTATGTGAATGTATGTGATTTGAGAAATGATATAATCATCGTAAATATTTTTGGGTGGCTCTAATGAGTATAAATTAAAAATCTCCAAAATAAAAGAAAATTTAATTTTCCATAGTGATTTATTATATAAATTGCATTTCAATGCCAGTAAATCAGGTGCAAAATAAAAGTTGTTTAAAATGTCTGGAGTGGTTATGTGTGTGGGAAAAATTGGGCTTCATGGGTGATTAGTGATCATTCATCGGCAGTGAATTGCATTATATTTAAATATTTTGATCCAAGAAGTTTTTGAATCCTATAACATTTCATTGAACTTACATCAATACTTTACTTGTACTTAATGCTCTCTTTTTCTGAATCAGTGGTATAAGGAAATGTTGTCGATTATGAAAAGGCTCTTGCACTGAAATTTCTCCCAGTTATCTAGTCGCTCATATGGTTGTTGTTTTGGGGGAATAAGTGTTGCCACTATAGATGAGATTATCAAGATATTTAATCATTAGCTAATGTCCATTATTCATGAGGATAATTTCTTCATTTGCATACATAATATTTCACCTACTTCATGATTAATAATGATACCTTAGAGCTATTAATATAATAATATTGCTTCTGTTTGAGATTTCCTCTAAAATAACACTTTTTGATGATGTGGAGCATGTTTTTTTACTGGAGTTTCCTGAAAAATGTTTAAAAATAATTTTACCTTATTATTTAAATTATAATATATTGTAAAAATTGTGCTGGCTGCTCTTTTTTTAACAATATTATGGGTGTTTTCAGTAGAGGTCAGAATTAGTAAATCATCTCACAATTTTGTCAACATGATAAGTCCTTTATGGCATGCAAACCACAAAAGGGTTTCTTTTTCCAGTTTTTGGATATTATATGTATGTATCATGTTTTATTTTTTGAAAATAAGTCTCCATTTTGTTTGAAAATTTTGGAATTTAAATTAATACATTTAATTGGCAGCATGTAACTATTGAACTCCATATTTCAATGAAAAATTTGAGCTGCTTTTTTGATATACATGCCCAAACTAGGAGCCAGCATGACAATCAAGAAATTTGTTCTGTTAATTCAGTGGATGTCATTGAAAAAAAGGGGGATTTTGTGAAATAAAAATAATTTAATGTTCGAAGAACCTTCATTTAGTAGCACATTATTTTAGGTTTTTCTAATATGTTCATAATTTTTATTCTCACTTAGTAATTAGTTATTAAATATCATTTACCTGATTGATGCAATAATAGTACCAAGAATAACTGGAGTGTGTTTAAGTGCCCAATGATAACACAAAGTTGTACATATTTTTGCTAGAAAAATAGAAATTTTGGTTTCAGTAATTGATTTTTTTTTGCTCTGAGAAAACAAATAAATGTAATCCTTGGTTAATAGTGACCCCAGCTCTTTCATTTAAATAATGGAGACTATCTATTTGTGATATTATTAGTCTTGAATGAGAAGTTTGAATATACCCGTAAAGAAAGAAGCAATTACATTTCGTGTGTGATGAAGTCAATAAACGCATGTAGATATCTCTTTACTTTGACGTCAGTGTCAAAATCTTTTTGAAAAATACATTGTAAATGTATGGATATTCACGGGACTTTTAAATGCTACCATTAATATAACTAACTAATAAAACTGTAGAGACAGAGTTAAAGCATTGTTTGAGCTTTACTGTAAAAAAATAAAACATACATTTTGCCATTAACATTCTTAAATTCATGCTTTTGGAACATGATGTTAAATACCCTACGAAATTTTAAGTAAAATTTTTAACATTATTAATGATATGTGAAGGGTGTCATGTTCAATGGTTCTAAGTACTCCATACATTATCCTACTCCTTTGGGGAAACTAATATAAAGTAATAAAATTTCCTATTTGAAAAAATTCATTGATTCAGACCTTTTAAGTAATTATTTCCTAAAAAACCATAAAATCCAATTATTTTTTTAGACCTTTCTAATCAATGTATTTGGAGAGCAAATTTTTAAATATTTTTGCTGTTGATTCAGATGGAAAAAATATTCAGCCATGCTTGGAGAGATAAAAGAGGGTTGCCAAAGGATGAGACTAAGAAGGAAGTGGAAGAGAAGGAGAACTCTGAGGGGGAACCTGTTGAGGAATATGTTGACGATGATCAGGGACTTCAGCGAAGACACCAAGTGGACACAACTTTACTTGTTCACTTTTTTGGCAAGAAAGGCAAAGAAGAACTTCGATTTGAAGGGTTTCGCAGGTAATTTATCATTTATATTTTGTTGAACAAAGGAACAATTTTGATTATCTTGAGATTTTTTCAATGGAATAAATGTGTAATTTTTCAAAGAATATCATAAATCAAATTCTTCGCTAGAGCACAGACCTCTTCAAGGTTTCATCTACATCTACTCAATACCCTGCAAGCTGTCGCAAGGGCGTGTGGCACTGTTGTGGGTGTTAGGGCACCACCGGTAATTTAGAAAAAAAACCGCACGCAAAAGCCACAAATTTATAGCCCACAAACCAAGCATGGTAAACATTCATGCACGAACCCTTTCACCCCAACCCTTTCACACACATGCAAGCCCACAAACTGCCAACAAACACACATGCACAATCTTTGAATTTTTAATATTGTTCCGACTTGTAACTTAAATGTTTTTAATATTTCTAAATGGACTTCGAATTCTTAATATTATGATTTCTGATTGTCCTGGGGAAGAATGAGCATTTGAATCTATCTGTATTGGAATCTATCTCTCTTATTTTATCTTTGTGGTCTGGACTACCTAAGTAGTGCGGGGCCATTATAATTCCTAGTATCGTCATTAAACTCGTTGGTTCTGTATCTTTCTAAAAGTTTTAAGTCTCACTTGTTCTCTTCATATTTCCAGGGGCTCCCAGCCTAAATCCCCTAAGAGACCTGTTACACATGTGTTCTTGTCATATATATTTTTCACAAATCTAGGTTTATAATTTATGGAATCATGATGGTTGCATGGTGAAGCATGGATAATTGAAAAAGTGGATAATAGAAATAAATGGAGACTATGGTCAGTTCTTGTTAATCAATTAAAAAAAAGCATGACTGTGATGAAGAAACAAATGAACTCTGGTTTTTGATTCCTTATGATTTATTGGAGATTTTTATCAATGAAAATGCAATTTTTTCCATTTTTCAGCCATTTTTATAAGAGTTTAATTTTAATTTTACAAGAACACATAGCTATTATGAAGTCCAGATTAGCATAAATAGCAGCAGAACTTATTGTCAGAAAGATAAACCAATCATGTTGCCAGAAAAAAATGATTGGCAGGGGACAAATATTGACAGAGGATCACTGATATGGATTCATATTTGCCTTGTGAAACTGATTATTATAATTCAGTGTAGATAGTTAATGACATATTTTTTGCATAGTTAAATTAAATATTTACTTGCCCTAAAAGAGAATATGGAATAATCAGGGCTAATGAATGTGAGGGAAACAACAATGGGAAAGTGCGGATAATATAAACATGTTTAAATGACTACATTAAATACTAGTGACAGCTTTTGATTTTGTGATCAACATTACCAGCTTTTAAGAAAGCCAAGGCACTTCAAACTTGTTTTTTTTTAAATTGTGTCAAAGTTTCAAAGCATTTAATTATCTTTATGATTGTAATTTTATTAAACTGTTGGAATGAGAGGATAGTATAGATGACCCACATATGAATGAGCAAGAATTTGCTGTACAGGTCTACCTGGAATCAATCCAGCCTTTCAGTATGTTGAGAAAAAGAGTCTACTTAGAACAATGAAGCCTTAGTCTCCTTTGAAGTACTCCCCTTGGGACCTCATACACATATCCCAGTGTCTCTTCCACGTTTCAAAACAACCAGCAAAGTCCTTTTTCGCAATGGTCATCAGCTTCCTCATCGAATTCTCTTTTATCTCGTCATCATCAATAATTTCGTGCTGGAGTGATAGTGAACTCGCTCCAACCTGCAAACGATGACCTAGCTTTCCTAAAAAAATGTCATAACTGGGGATGAATCGTGGTTCAACGGCTATGACCCTGAAAGAAAGCCCAGTCTACCGAACGATTGTTTGACGAGATGAAGGAGAATGCGATGAGGCAGCTGATTTTATGATTGTTGGGTAGAAAATCATACAGTGTGAATTTAAATACAAAATCATATTTTGTTATTTGTTTATCTTTTATTGCCCCTTGCAATTATTTTTTTTGGTAAGCCATTCATTTGTTGTATACCCATATGGGTGATAACAGTGATGGCAAGAATGGAGTATAGAGTTTTGGATGGGGGAATGGGGTGTTATAGGTTGCTTTCTGTTGACAGTACTATGACGCCTGTTAGCTCTTTGGAGTAGGTGCCTTCATGTGTTGCTCTAAATCTTTGGTTTTGTGTTCAGTTCCATTTTTCAGGTATAAAAATTATTGTTTTTGCCTAGTAAAATAACTCTAATTACCCTTTATCTAGGGGCATTACGATAATACTTACTTCTGATATTATTTTAAAGAGAATTTAATTGAATTAATATAATGCAACAATTTCAGAGAGTAAAAATCATTTGCCTTGACCGGGATTCGAACCCGGATCCCTCGATATCCGGCCGAGTGCTTTAACCATTTAAGCTACCGAGACGTCCTCTTACACTCTGAAATTTTGGGGGCTTTAAAGGAACAAGATGTTGTGACGAAATACCGTACATACAATGTCACAGGCATTCGTAGTCGTGCGCGAGGCGCCACAGTCCACGAGGTTAAAGCCAATTTCAAACACTTAGGCTGTTCATTTCAAGAAACTGCGGGAGATGCCGCAACAGTAACTATTAACGGAGTCATCCGCTATGTGTGTATTATAATGCAACAATTTCAGAGAGTAAAAATCATTCGCCTTGACCGGGATTCGAACCCGATAGTATTAAAACTTAACCTTTGATATAGCAATTATTATATAAAAAACCATAAACACAGTAATCAACCCGAAGGTCGGTTTAGTAGGTGATGGTAGAGCTCACCCATGTACCAAGCCCGACGGCGTGTGAATATTCACACATCAGGGTAGGGGGGCCAGTTCCTTTCCCTGTGCCGGTTATGGTTCCCCAGGAAGATCTGGTACCCGAAAAATCAACTAGCTTGGGTGGAGCTGCAGGTGCCCAAAGTGCCTTGCCCGGGAATCGAACCCGGGACCCTCCGGTCAGTAGTCCAACGCTCTACCCACTAGACCACCGCGACCCGCAATTATTATATACATGATACATATATATTTGTATTTATACATACATATATATTTGCTCATTATGCTCCATTGTTTCTTAAGGTTTATGGAGAACCTTCAAACAGAAGTACTTGAATTAGAGTTTCATGAATTCTCTAAGGGTCAGGATACAATAACAGAGGTGGATTTTGCTCGGATTCTTCTTCGATACACTTACCTGGACATGGATGAGTAAGTTTTTAAGAATTTTTTAATACCTTTTTATTCACTCATATCTTTGAAATTATTATTGATTTAATATGAGAGAATAAGTGTGTTGATTAGACAAAATTGCAGTTGAATAATTTTTGATACCAACTGGCAGTTTTCCGTTAAACGTACAAATGTGATTCAGAGAAATGCTTGCTAATGTTTCATCTGAAACATAACATTCCTCAGTCTAATTGTTAATATTTGTGTTGTACTAAAAAATAAAAAGAGTATTATTATTTTGGTATTGTTTTGGTTATTGGTATTGTTTGGTGTTTGGTATTGTTTGGTTGTTTGTTATTAAGGTATTGTTTTGGAAATATGGTTAAAACTGGATTTGTATTTATTCATCCTTGCCTTCTTGAATGGTCTCGGTGTATTGACTGCATTATTTCTCTTTCTTTCACCTAAGGTATGATCGATATTTGGAACGATTACTGGACAGGATACGAGAGGAGCGTGGAATTTCTTTTGAGGAGTTCAGAGTCTTTTGTCAATTCTTGAACAATTTAGATGACTTTTCCATTGCAATGAGAATGTACACATTGGCTGATAATCCAATTTCACAAGGTTTGTGCAGCTTATACTGATTGCATTCAATGTTGACATATTTTAAAGGGTATGGTTGAAACTTTAGGCCTGTTTTATGCCATGATTATCTTTCTTAAAAATATCTTATCACTTTAAATATTGCTTGGTTTGTTTATTTGCTATGTCTTATGTGTATTTTTCTGTCATATGGTAGACTATGTAATTTCTGCCGTAATTCTATGTCGTCAGCATGGAGATATTTTTGTGAAAATTTTTTGGTAATAGGAAATTTTGTGTTTTCAACCCAAATTCCTGAATTGGTATATTTTTCTTTGTTAAAATATTCCATGCTTAACGTATTAGTTATACCTTCTAATTTCCAATATTTTTTGAGAGACTTTTATCAGTATTCAGCCTACTTCCATGGCAAGTAGGCTGGAGTCAACATGCTGCTTGTGTATTATTTGTTTGGTTTTGACTATACCATGATGTTTGTTCATAGCCTTCAAATTAGGCAAAATTTTGTGTACCTTATTGAGTGTACCAGACACCATTCTCCCTTTGTTCTTGTCATGTATGTCCATCCAATTAAGCATAGAGAAATGTGTAAATTGTTCTAATATTGTATGCCATTTACTGAATTTCCCATGGTGTTGAATTATTAGTCAAGGGTTGATAATTTTGGCATTCCAGTGCATAAAGATATTTTATCATGGTTTGAGGTGCACATATTGCTTATGTAGAATTGCTCATATCCATTGCTTTACCCAAAACCTCTAGATATCCAAATGTAAATGAATTAATAATTGGATAAATTAGAGAGAATTTTTAAACACTTTTTGCGGCTATTTTAGGAAAAAATTTATAAATTAAAATCTTAGAGCATGAATGCTGAATTTTCTCTCCTTATTAAGTGAGCTTATTATTATTAGGTAATCTACCGGTTAAGGTAGGTTTTTGGATGGACGCAACTATCAAATAAACATTTTGTGACTCCCCACCTAGCAAACTAATCTATATCAGGTCCCTCTTCATCTCTGTGTACTTCTTTCCTCCCTTCATCCCATCCAACATCCCTATCCTGTTCCTACCCTTTCCTCGCTTGCCCAACATTCTCCCCTCTATTACCTTCTTCAACATTCCACTACCGCTCAATACGCCTTTCATCCATTTTTCTTGCCTCCATAGGATTTCTCTCAACAAACATCTCTCCTCACCCACCATCTCCAGTACTTCCTCATTTATGAGCTTATTATATAATTCCATTGAACCAAAAATGTTAAACACTGTCATCAAATCAAAATGGGAAGGGGATATCATAATCAGAAATTTCTGTTTGAAATTGCAAATGTTATGTTTTTTACAGTGTGCAGAGTTTTTTGGCTTGCTGCAATTGTATCCTTGTAGGCTTATCAAAATCAGATTAAATGAGGTTTGGGGAATGTTGGATCAGAGGGTTAATTTTTGTTTTTCATATGAAATATCTTATATTTTACTATTTTAAAATAATGAGATGAAACAATAAATAAGAAAAAGAGGCCAACATGTGACCAAAAGCTGGGGATTATCTCAAAAGAATTGCCCATTGTCAGAATTTTGTCAATGCAGATGAAGGAATTGAAATTAATTTTTTGTAACATACTTATCATTTTTCCAAGTGAGGAAATATATAGGAGGAGATGCTGAGTTTAAGCCAGCCAGTCAGGAACTCTATTTTGTATATTCCAAAAAGTGTAGATATTAGTGAGAAATAGGGAAGGAAAATGACCTTTTGTGTGTTAATTTCCATATTTATGGTTTTATCTCAATCTTAATAGGTTTCAAAGTTTGTTTCAAATTGAGTTTCAAGTTCTAGTTGTGTATGTATATGTATTGAACTTGGTTGGTCTATGGAACTGTTTTAGCTCGTACTTGGTGGTATTTTTCCCTTGTAAGGATTACATGAAATATAGTGATTCCCCTATTAATATTTATTCTAAACCATTTAGAATAAATATTAATTGTGAAATTGATGTCCTTTGTTTTATCTGTATGATGGTAGATCAACAAAAATTTTGGCCTCTGAAAAGTTTGAAGCTGAAAACATTTAATATTATTCTGCAAGTAAAATTTTATACAGTTTTTGTCGTTACATAGTAACTTCATAGGCCACCGATTGTCTGTTTTAATGTGTGTGATGATACAGGCAAAGATTAGCCATCTTTATTCGTATACAATACAAACTAGTGTACTGGTTTAATGAAACTGTATGTGTGTATGTAACTTATGTTTCTTGAGGAACCATTAATTGGACAATTTATATGATTTACCACTTTTTGAGAAGTTATTCTGGAAATCATTATATTTACCAACCTTCAATGTAGTATCATAGCATGACATTACATTGAACCATCTCTTTATTTTTAACTACTCCTCAAATCATAGAAATGCATGAAGTTCGATGATGTTATCCGTAAAATAAGCTATGCCATTTGATCAATCCTTATATCAGCATAGATATTACATTTATTATTCCAAAAGTTTGTATGGAGTCATCGTTGTGCTGAGAATTGACAAAATCTGAAAATGTCCATTTGTTGATATTGATTAGCTGGCATGTGCTTTGTCTGCTATGCATTGATGTCGCTTTGAGAGGCTGGAGTGACTGCTTATGATTGAGTGCCAGCATAACAAATATTTTTACCTTTTCCCAATCCTTGATGTACCAGTGACTGTATGCAGACTTTTGAATATGATTTTACATTTTAGGTCAATGCATCATGTCTTCAGTTTAGCATTTCTTTTTTTTTTCTTCCATGCTGTGAGCAGAGGAATTTGAACGGGCTGTACGCATATGCACGGGAAAGAATTTGTCAAAACATCTTGTACGCACAGTGTTCCAAATCTTCGATGAAGATGGAGATGGTCGTTTGTCTCATCGGGAATTCATTGCTATCATGAAAGACCGCCTTCACAGAGGGTTTAAAGTGAGTGAAATTATTTTAACTAATCCTGGATAGCAATATCTAAGTGTAAGGTCAACAAATATTGGGTTGAGTGAAACTATTGGAATATTTTTGCAGCTAATAGTCGTTTCCTATTCTTACCTCGGCATTCTCCAAATAATTTTTAGCCATCTGTGATCAAACATTTCTAAATTTATGAACACGTGCATTATGTTAATTAAATTTACTGTTATTACTTTGTTTTTATTTGTCATCACTACTCTAGAGCATTTTGTGCCATTGAGAGTAGCAATTAGAATTGTC
The DNA here is from genome assembly GCA_037158775.1 of Hetaerina titia. Lineage (NCBI taxonomy): Eukaryota > Metazoa > Arthropoda > Insecta > Odonata > Calopterygidae > Hetaerina > Hetaerina titia. The sequence continues at coordinate 43,371,631 of CM073772.1, read as the reverse complement.
TTAAACATAATTACTTCATAAAAGTAATTGTTATAACCTTAATACCAAAATATTAATGAAGTTTAGCTTAAATAATGAGTCATTAGATTCATTTTATGCTTATTTATTTTCATGTACTCTTAATTGTCTTAAGTAGGCTCAAATTTAAGAAAGAAATGGACAAGCAATTGAAATATTAGATTCAATTATGATTTAACCTCCTAAAGATAAAAATAAAATAGGTTATCTGTAATTTTTGGCTTGAACTATTTTTCCGAGCTGTATTTTGTGTAACTATTGCCATCTAATAGGATTATTGATTCTCTTTTCTTGTTATTAATATGAGACTATTGGGGAATTGATGCTATAGATGTCTATAGTCTACAGCCTAGTCTTTTGGAAAAAAATGAACGAGGTCACAATTGCATCAAGATCTTAATTGTTCAGTAATGTACCTAAATTGTAATATTATTTGTCAGTATTTTCTAATGAATAATATATATTTAATCTGTGCCTAGATAAGTTCCAGTAAATATTGTCCTTTTTTTTACTATAAAAAAATAAGTGTTTAATGGCTAATAAAGAGCAATGGTTTGTTTAAAGAATTTTTTTATAGCATTCGGAAATATTGTTTGTACACGTAAACACCCCAGTATTTTCCCAGTGGAGATTTAGAAAAATTAAGTATATTAATAAAAGGGTCCTACAATTTCTTAAATTTAAATTCGATTTTTAATTTTAGAGGCTCTCAGTTGGCCTTTGCCAGAAAATTTCAATGCATTTCACATGAAAAAATTTCATTCATCTCAAAGTTCCCACTCAATATTAATTCTAACAAAATTCAACTGTAAGTAATTGGTGGACATCAAGAAAAATGCACCCTGTGCCCACTTACTTTTGTTGATTCTTTATATAATAAATGTGGGTATCAATGCCAGACATGCCAACCCTCCCGATTTAAGCGGGAGACTCCCGATTTTTCCTTCTTACGTTCTTGATGAACTGTTCAAATTGTGTACTTAGCTTAACATGTTAATAAAGTGTGACATTCATTAAAAATTGGCAAAGTGTCATAAAGGGATTAAGGTGCCATGCAAATATTGTGGTAATTAAAAGTGATTACTTCGTGATACACTTCTAAAAATCTCCCGATTTTTCATTTTTGAAAGTTGGCATGTCCTCCCGATTTTTCATTTTTGAAAGTTGGCATGTCTGCAATGCACACAAGTTGATCTGCATACTGTTTCATAATTTCCTGTATCAGTAAAAGAGTTACAAGGTTTTTATTAAAAGTATCAGGAAAAGTTTAATTTTTCATTTCACTTCTTCTAAGTACATCATTTGAGCATACATACACTTTTGTCAGTGGCTTTTCCACGACTCTAAGGCTCCCTGGTAGGTGGATTCCAGAAAATCCTTAAGGGTACACGTGCAATCTTTTTTGATGGCACTTGGGGTCCCATGTTGGTGTCCGTTGTGAGAGGATTTCACTTTTGGAAATGGGAAATAGTCTGCTTGTGCCAAGTTGGGACTGTAAGGGGGTTCGGGAATTGTTGCATTGCCCTGCAGAAGGTCTTTACAAGCAGACACTAGACACTGCTTTTGGTCACACACAAAGACCTTTGGGAAGAGTTTAGGGCAGACCTTTTGCATCACCAAATTTTCAGTGATAAAGGTGTGAAGTGTCATCTTATCAATGCCAACACAATCTGCCGTTATGCACATACTTAACCGACATTCTGAATTCAGTACTTCAATACACATTGTGACGTACATTAATGTACATTGTTCTTCTTGTACATCATTGTTATTCATGTACATTGTTCTGGACGCTGATAGCCATCCAGCACAGGGCTTGTCCTCCACACTCTCTCAGCATCTTTGAAGAGCTTATGCCACTAAAAAACTGTAGTTAATGACATGCTTTCATCCTTGGGCACTTGGCCAACATCTCCGTATCCAATTTCCCTAGTCCAACACAAAATTTGATGGTGTACTGTTGTTCAGTCATTCACTGCATTTTGTACTTGCACACACAACCTACAGTCTGAATTCAGTCACCGAGTCACTTGACAATAGACCACGAAAATACCACTATCCAGCCTGAATGAACGCTTACAGGTGATTCGCACTTGGTGTGTATGTTGAAGGTCAGACTCCTCACTGCTAAGCCTTTGTGGTGCGAGTACACGATGATGTACAATCACAAGAGGAAAAAATTGTTCCAAATACTTTTTATACAAGCCTTGTACTTTCATTCAAGATATCCTTAGCCTATTATGAAACAAAGCCATTGGGTTTTCAGTTGCAGATTGGGAATTATAATTGGCTATGCTGGTGTTTCATTCCATCTTTTAATGTTAATTTTTCTTTTTATATTTAGACACTCCAATAATTAACGGTTTTAAATATTAATTGTGGAATTGCTCCATGATGAATAGCATCAGAATAAAACTTTGTAATTCTGATGATGGTGCATCTTAAGGCCTGATGATGCTGAACCATAGTGAAACCTGGGTCGCATTAGAGTTTATTTCATATGTGGAATTGCAAAGTTGTATTTTGACGTTATTCATCGTAGACACTATTAATTTTTAATCAAGAGTTAATGATGTTTACTTTTCTCATTGTAAAAAGCTAAAGTTGTAAATCTTAAATTTTAAAATGCAAGCAGTTTCAATTTATAATTTAAGAATCAATTGATAAAGAAGAATTTAACTTAATGCTCATCATGGAATCTTTTTCTCTCAAAATTTTGTCTCTGAAATTATACCACATGAGACTTCAACCATATGGAATTACTGATGTTTTTATAAATCAAACCACTTTACTTTTCCGCATAAACTTTTTAATTTTCATGACCCAGGTTTCGTTATAGCATAACATCATCAGGTTATGCCTGACCATCAGACCTGATGATGTTATGCTATAACGAAACCTGGGTCGTGAAAATTAAAAAGTTTATGTGGAAAAGTAAAGTAGTTTGATTTATAAAAACATCAGTATGAAGTATTTCCACCAAGTTATGCTGGAAACTGTTATTATTATTAGGTAATCTACCGGTTTAGGTAGGTTTTTGGATGGACACAACTATCAAATAAACATTTTGTGACTCCCCACCTAGCAAACTAATCTATATCAGGTCCCTCTTCATCTCGGTGTACTTCTTTCCTCCCTTCATCCCGTCCAACATCCCTATCCTGTTCCTACCCTTAGCTCGCTTGCCCAACATTCTCCCCTCTATTACCCTCTTCAACATTCCACTACCGCTCAATATGCCTTTCATCCATTTTTCCTGCCTCCATAGGATTTCTCTCAACAAGCCCCTCTCCTCCCCCACCATCTCTAGTACTTCCTCATTTGTTTTCCTTTCGGTCCATTTCACCTTCTCCATTCTTCTCCACACCCACATTTCAAAAGCCTCCAATCTACGTCTATCCTCCTGCTTCAGTGACCACGTTTCCGCGCCGTACATAGCTACGCTCCATATCAGAGTTTTTACGAGTCTTGTCTTAACATCCCTACTCAACGTCCCCGTCATCAACTCCCTCCTCCTTGAGAAAGCCTCCTTGCCTAGCGCAATTCTTCTCCTTACGTCCCTACCACTTTGACCGTATTGGTCCAAAACACTTCCGAGATATGTAAACTGCTCTACCTGCTCTATTTTTTCCCCGCCTATTTTAATATTTAGCTTAGCCTTTTTCTTTCTGGAAAATCGCATAACCTTTGTTTTATTAATATTGATTCTCATCCCATATTTATCGCACTGAACCTCCAATTCACTCAACAATGCTTGCAACCCCTTGGCTGACTGAGCAACTAATGCTTGGTCATCAGCAAACCTAACCGATTTTACAAATTCCCCTCCGACTTTCATTCCTACCTCCAGTTCTTCCCATGCCTCTTTAATCATTTCCTCTACATATACGTTGAACAGTACCGGTGACAATGGGCAACCCTGCCTTTACTGGAAACTATTATATTCATATGGAATTATTTTATAGTTTTGGACAAAAGTTTGATGCTTTCTGGGAATCCTAGATCCATCAAATAAGATCTTATATGTATTTGGAGATTACATTTTAATTCATACTCAGTTTTCATGCAATGAAATAATATCTGGCCACACTTCAGATGGCTGGAGGTATTACTGATGAGGCAACACTATTCATTTACATGCCCCTAATTTCATTGTAGTTCCTCATCAGAAATATGGTAATATTAATGTAGTGCATAAACACCGGAAGAAATAATGTGGTGGGTCTCGCTTTTCTCTTTCAGTCTTATGCGAAGAATGAAGGCTGGGAAGCATTTAAAAGCTGTGTAAAACAGGAAATGAAATCATTTGTTTAAGGTATATCCCACTAAGGATGTACATAGAGAAGAGCTATATGTTCGATTAGTTAATTTTTGAGTCAATGGAATGGGCTGTGCCTTGTTGTGCTTGTTTTTGGTGGCCTAGCCATTTTTATGTGAAAACGTTGGGTACTGGTTGCCAAGCATTTGCTTCTACAAAAAATTTTATCCTCAGTGTTAAATACATAAAACCTATTTTATATATACTCCCAAAATTAAATTATCTTACATGTTTACGTGATTCAATGTAAGAAGGGAGGGGTAAATTTGTTCTTTGGTATGTTGTTACATTATTGAATTGTTTATGAATGGTTGCTTATATTAATAACTATTGCTTACGATTGTGCATAATGTGGTGCTTTAGCCAGGAAATTCATTTTAAATATAAGGGTTTTAAATTCATCAATAGTCTAAAATGAAACCTCTTTATGATCTCATGAATTAACAAAACAGTTCCATGATTGCAGCTCTATTTTGTGAGTAAAAAGTATCTTGTTTTATTGAATGAAATGAGAATGGATTAGCATGTGGTTGGTAAACAACATGATCATGTTTAGGAAATGTTATTCTCTTATTTGAACTCAGTTCAATATGTGAATTGGATGCTCTATATTATATACCTCCTCTTATTATTTTTTATTGACAAAAAATGAGGGTTTTATTTCTTATTTTGTTTACATAATTTTTGGCATTGTAGATCAAATTAATATTCTGAAGTTTTCTTGATCAAATCTTAGCTCTCTTTCAGACACTGCATTTACAGGGTCTGTCCCAAAAATAAGTAGATTAAATCCAGGGAAAAATTATGCAGATCAAAGTACAAATTACTAAAATTCTTCAAAATACCACCTTTGTGAATCAACACACCAATGTCAGTACTCCTGCCTGTCTCCGTACCTTTCCTGGAAGGTGTCGTTGTGAAACTTGTTCAGGCATCTCATCATGGATTTTTTGATGCTATGTGGTCTTCCAAAATGGTTGCCTTTCATGCTCCTTTTTATTTTTGGGAACAAAAAGAAGTCCAGCGGGGCCACATTGAGGCTGTAGATCACTTTCACAGCAGTCCAAGAGATCACATGAGATTGGCTCACAAGCAGTTGGCACACACCTTTCTCATGGCTAATCTTCTGATAGATTGCGATATACTGTGGTTTTTGAAATGGTGCACTCTTCTGCTAACATTCTGACACTGGGGCAACGATTGGAATTGAGTGTGTCTCTCTTTTTTTGCACATTTTTATTACATTGTCAATGATAAACAACCAAGAAAGGCATTCCTTATCATCAACCTCCTCTCTACCCTCCTGGAACATCTTTTGCCACTTAAGCGGATAAAATAATACTTTGTAATTCCACAGATTTATTTCACAAACACACGACCCGGGTTTCGACGTACAACGTCATCTTCAGGAGATGAAGATGACGTTGTACGTCGAAACCCGGGTCGTGTGTTTGTGAAATAAATCTGTGGAATTACAAAGTATTATTTTATCCGCTTAAGAATGAACCGATTCCATAAAATAACGCCTGAAACCATCGATTATCTTTTGCCACTTTAAAACTATTCCTAGGGACTTTGCTTCATCTCAGTAAGCATCCTTAACCATGGTCATGGTCTCCGAATCCAATTTTCTGAGCTTAATACAGAATTTTATTGTGTATTGTTGCTACAAGTAATGTGGCATTGTGATGAGACCCCTCAAGCAGGGGTCTAATGTAGCGTCAACCTGCACATTGTCATGGCCTGCAGACAACTGACGTGGGTCACATTGCTGTCCCGAAGCAACCCACCGCCCTTCCCACTGCAAAACACCACACTCCAGCCATCTGCATAGGCAGGAAAATATTATTCCATTTCTTTTTGTGACAGACCCTGTGTATCTACTTTCAAGGTGATTTGTAGTTTTTCAAGGATTTTCAAGTAATTCTCACGAACATATGTGTTCTCTCTATGATGTGGGAAGTTTTTCTTTCTATATACTATTATCCCTCCACCTCAATTTTGTGATTTCGTCCGGGTGATAAGCAGAATTTGTTTAGTCGAGTGGTATAATGCAGAAATTTTACATTTATGAAAAGGCTTTAAATGAATAGCTAGCACATGTACCTATTGTAATCGAACAACTTCTAAATGGGGCTCTTCTAAAAAAATATTTTCTAATCAGATTGTAATGTACTGGGTGATTTTTGAAAAGTGCTGTGGATTAACTGTTGTGCTTGAAATTTCAGTTTAAGCTACATTATGGAAAAGCATTCATTGCTCCTCAGTGGGAAGGTATCAGCCTCATGATTTGCTTTCGCTTTGCTTATTCTTGTCACTTTTTTATGAAAATCTTAACACAAAATGGCATTGGTAACATTTTTAAGAACGAGTTAATTATGTCATCCTGTAAAATAAGTACACATAATTATCAAGACAATGAGTATAACGTACAAATGAATTTAGGGGGATCTTTCTAGCTACTGACTAATTCACATTGGCTGATGGCATTTTTATGAAAAAATAGCTTGTAATATTTTCATCATTTTTCAAGCAGGAGAATTTACTGAGAACTATAATTCATATTAATAACAGTGGATACAGTAGCATTAAACAGTACGATTCATCATTGAATATATACTACATGAATAATGCAAAATCATACATGACAAGATTGTAATGAGCCTGGTATTTTAAGTTGAAGACATGAGATAAAGCCAACTGTATTAGTTGAATTGGTTATCTGTTATAGTTAATACCTAACTCTATTGTTTTGCCTGAATAATGAGTGGTAGGTTATGATCATTGAAGAGCATCAGCTCTCATTCAATCGTAATCACAATCATATTGGTTAAATTATTTACACTGGTGAATGTAAAAATTACTCCAGTCACTAGGTCATACACTTATGGAATACATTCATTTTAAGGGTCTGGTGGGTTAAGATCATTAAAAGTATGTTGTTTGACTTCTAGTCAACCCTAGTCTTCGATTGCATTAAAAAAATTAGTGCTCAGTGATCATGGGAATTGAAGCTCCTTAAAATGATGTACCATTTACTCTTATTATCCAATTATAATTATTACATAATTCAAATGAAAAACTTGTCTTTTTGTAACTTTCAGCAGATGGCTCTTTGGATTTCAAATGAACATGATTAAGAGTAGAAAATTATTTTGCGTTTGTTGTTTTTAAAGAATGCACTGGATTGGTGGATGGGAAGTTTTACGGATGAGTTTAATTTTGGAAGACATCTTGCCAGGAATAGCAGTCATCTTGCCATAAATTATGAATGGATATCATATTGCCATATATTTGCAAGACTGCCAAAATTATCATGACCATTCAGTGATGTTCTATTATGGTTTGGTGATATTAATAGTGTGTTCTTTGCATGGGTCCAACTGTAAGTTTTTATTACTTGGCTGCTGAAAGGATACATATTCCCTAAGATGGCTTTACTGTTTTGAAGCTCTGCGTGCATGACTTGTGAGTGTGATGAAACAATAAGAATTGACCGCGATTATGTATTTGTGATGTTTGCCATGCAGCTATAGTTCAAAATTTATGCATTTGTGCATTAACAGCTGTATCTTTCAGCTTTCAGGTTTGGTGCTATTTTTATTTAACTTGAGTACTACAAATACTTTTAACAACTTGATTTGTTGATGTTTGGTACACGAATGTAAGGATTTTCTTGATTTGTAATATTTTCCTAACAAAAGAAAACCGGTATGTTCCTTTTACATTTACAAACCACCATTGGTTGCTCAAAGAATAAGTTTGAGAATATAATGTAAATATAACTATGTATGCACTTAAACTAATTATACTAATCTTATCCCCCTTTCAGTCAAAATTATTTGATGTTACCAACTTGTTTCCCTCTGCCTTATAAAATTAAAAAAAAAAATTGCCTGGAGAGGAAAATGGTTTTTAAATTGTAAAGCCTTCGTGAAAATATAATGTTAACCATAATTTAATATATAATTTATGGAGGTGTTTTGGAAATAATGGTTACTTAAATTAGTTGATAATTATCTTAATTGCTCTCATGTTGATGTTTCTAACAAGTTTATCATTAAATTGTTATGTGATAGTGCTTTGGATGAGAAAATTCTATAATTCTGACCTATTAGTAGACACTAGAAGTGATAATAGGAGCTTATTTCCTAGTAAAATATATATATGGAGTGAGATAAGTGAGAAATTCAATGCCAGAGGCATTTTTTTCTGTTGTTGTGTTAGCAATTGTGGTGCATTTCAAGATTTTCTTTTATTTTCCATAAGTGTTTTTCCTCTTGTTACTTTTTCATCATATCCAAAAGAATTTACTTATCCACCCAGATTATAAATCTATTTTATTGATGTTATCTAATGTACACATTTATTTGCACATGAAGTGGTCTTTTTTTCTGTTGTGGTGTTCTGATTAGAGTCCATCCATTAAAATTTTAATAAAGAGTAAAATTTTCCTTTGGACATTTGTCTTGGCATGCAGCTTTTCACTACCTGGTAAAACTATCGCTTAAAAGTCAAATTAGTTACTTTCAGTGTTTGCTGTTAATTGTGTGAATTTTATGTAAATTGCTAATTAATCAAGTATGTACTTTTATGCTCCAGTATTATCTCCATTGCTTTGGATTGGGATTTGAATCCTTATGTTTATTTAATATGATGACATAATTTTTTGTCTTTGTATGTGAATACTTAACGGCTAACCTTAATGGATAAATGTAATGCATGCTGAATTGGGGAGATTTTCCAGTACACAGTAGGTTAATTAACCAAGGCACTCATAAGTAAATGAGGCATGGATTCAAATAGTAGTTTATTGTATGTTTTTCATTCATTCTTAACAGGTGCTATATAAAAACCTACTAATTGTATTAGGAGTGGTGTAGATAGAGTTTATGATGCTACAGGCCAGTGTATGATTTTACTATCTCCCTTGAGATTTTCAATACCTGTGAAATTTCCATTTTTACTGTTCACAAATCATATTTTCACAATTTTTCCATTTGCAAATTAAGCATATCATACACATTTGTTTTGTTTGTGTGTTCAGGGATGTAACTTAAAATTCATTGACCTCTGCCAAAGTTAGCCCAATAGGTGGTAAATCAACAAGCAACAATATAAATTTGCTCATGTTCATTTGTTAGTGTGAACATACTCTATTGATACAAGTAGTTAAGGCCAACTCCAGTTTGTGGAAATTTGACATAATGATAAACATTTGTGGTAATTTCCCACAGAATGTATCGCACACAATGCACACTCACCATCTTCCGGCACAAAATAAAATTCTGTGCCAAAATTTTGCATTTTGGTGGAAAAATTGTATTTTATTTCAGTCAGTGTAGACTGCAAATGGGTAGCTAAAAAATTCAGGTAAATGGATTTGGTGGAATTCATTCAGGTGAATTTGTTGATTTATGTTTACTAATGTTAACTATTTCTCTTCAAAAATTTAACATTATTGTTGTTGAAATGTATAACAATTATAAGTATGTGCCCTCTATGTGGTATTGCCAATTTTTTATATAATGTAAGTGACAAAAATGACAGTTAGATTTTTCCATTACAGTGTTATTCTACTTCCATTCATGCACACAAATTGTATAATTCCCATTGAAAAATATTGTTGTCAACTTCATCAATTTTGTGATTGTTTTATTTTTGAAGGATATCTTAGTTTGGATTTAATTTTAAAATGTTACACTATAAAGACACAAAGAAATTAATTTTATACAGATTGGTTACTTCAAATTCATATTATTTCATATGCATGTAACCATAACCAAGGTGATCAGGATGGTGTGGTGGATAATGTATAAGCTTCCTACCGAGAGGGCCCTGGTTTGAATCTGGTGACAACAAATATTTTTCAATGGTATCCTGTCACTTAAGGTGCTCTGTGGAGAGTACTTTGAGTGAGGACGATGTCCGTTGGATGGGACATTAAACTGCGGACCCTTTGGTGTCTTTCGACCAGAGTAGACTAATGCCGATGCCGGGTTTCTCTCCACCCTTCCCATCCATCCCTAATGGCGCAAATGACCTTAGTTGTCGGTCACCTCCCTCAAAAGCTATTACTACCAATGTTCCGCTATACTATAAATGAATGTTTCTACCTTTTTATTTTGTTGTCATTAATGTGAATTGCTTTAATGAGGATTATTAATCACAATGTTTTTCTTTAAATTATTAAGGTGCTTCTTCTGATAGCATTTGTATGCCATCAGTTGTGGTTTTACATAGTCATGTTGATTTCCTGGCACAAATATGACATTTAATTGGCTTGAAAACGAAACATTTGATGATGTTATCTAGTTGTAGTGGTAATACGGTTGAATTAGCACATTTGAAAAGAGTATTTGTAAAAAAAACAACCATTAGTCCAACCCATAATTGGACTGTTTTCATTGTATTTCGTAATTAATAAGAGTTGCAAGTTTTTGATTGCTTATTGGGGTGAAGCTAGTCAATAGAGCTGAATTTCATACAGGCCAATGTTGATAAAAGTTGTGACTTATTTTGAAATGTGAAATAATTGTTAATTCTTTTATGAATCTCTTTTTGAGTAAAAGTATGAGTTGTCTCATTGTTTGTTTTATTTGCTCAAATTAACGATTCATTCTACTCTCCATTAACTAATAATGCATTGCATTATCCTGGTACATTATTTTGAAATGTACAGTGATTAATGTAATGAAAGATAGAAAGAGGGTGGTTAGAAATGTATTTTAGGACTTGTGTGGAATGATTGCCAAATAATTTTGTTCCACACATGAAGTTGGATTGAGGAGCTTACATAAATTCGAGACCAAGAATAAAAAATCCTTTCATTGCTTAGGAGACCATTACATTCATAGTAAAATAGGAATGCATTTGATACATTTGAATTTTGGGCTGGAATAATTCGATCAGTCACTCAGTTTTTTTTATAACTTACTCACTCAGTGGTGTACTTACATAAATATTTGGTTATTTCCATGATTTTGTTTTATATAAAAAATTAAACGTGAGCCAATGGGAAATTTTAAACGACATTTTAATTTAAGGCAAAATCAATATGTTATTGTGAGACTTTTGAGTGCTGTAAAAAATGGAACATGCTTATTCATGTCACTGACATCTTGGTAAACCTTATTAAAAAATTTGGATGAATTAAAATCCTGAAATTCTCTTTTTGAGGATCCCATGGTTTCAATTCCAAGTGCCTATTCCTTAATGCATCACTTTATTTTATAACAAATTACTTTAATTAAGCTTTTGAATGTCTTCCAGGTTATGCCATAATTCTGTTAAGGATAAAACAAAGGGGGATTATGCGTTTCAAGGAATGAAATGAAAAAGATGAAAGAAAATTTTAGGATGAATAAGATTTCATTTTTTAATTATCTATCTACCAAATTGAATCACTCCCAACCACAGTGGATAATATTCCAGGAGGGAGTATATAAATCATAACAGGTACTTTAGTTAAACGAGTGAAACAGCACCTCGTGCTGTGCTTGTGACAATTCTCCTTTACTTAACAATGTGGAATACTTAGACTCATAGTGGATTTTACTGAGTAATATTTGTTGATTCTATTATGTAACAGTTTATGGCAGTTCCTTTTATAAAAGAAGAATCTGTAGTGAATGGATCCCGATGAATATTGCTAACAAAGTGGAGAGAAGTGATAGAAGGGAATTATTTAGTCATAGTTGATATGAGAGTCTAATTAGAGGAAGAATTTGCATATGGCCTGTCTGCCTTGGGATCCTGATAAACCAACCCTGGCTTGTTATCAAGTTTTTCAAGGACTCAACTACCAGGGTTAACAGAGCACCCATGCCCTGGATGGGGTTCAAACCTGTGGGTTATCAGGTGGGTGCATATTCTACCTGACAAGCCTAGCTGGCTCATTATTATAGTTATGGTGTTCTATAATATTTAAACATAAACATAGCAATCAACCAGAAGGTCAGTTTGGTAGGTGATGGTAGGGTTCGGCCAATATTAAGTCCAACAGTATGTGAAATTCACACATTAGAGTAAGGAGCCAGATCCTTTATGGAAGTTAAAAAAATGAGTGTTTTACAGGTTAATTAGATTTTCATACAACTAATTTTACTATACTGTAGTAGCATATACAGGTAAGTATCTTGTGTTCCGCCAAGTAATACCCACTTGAATATGACTCAGTGTTGCAAAACTAGAATACTTGAAAATTCTTCATGCCTGTGAATGTCAAAATTTCCCATAGAAGTGGCTTACCACAAAATTCTCACTTTATATATTAACTGAATCCTTTAAAATAAACATAAACTGAATTACTTTCAAAGAAATCAATGACGTGTTAGTATGCAGTGTTTTTGTTAAGGTTGAACTTTAAAATCATTTTTAGCATAAGCGTCTCAGCCTTCTGCTGTATGTATTTACTTCAAGAACCATATTTGATGAATTTGGAATATTGATGCATATGTTTTTGTAAAAATCCAAGACTATACATAGTTAATTATTTTTACTTGACAGACAAATACATCCTGAGTGTATTCTACTTCCTCTCTCTTAGTGATATCATTACTGCAATAGCATCAAGCGTGCCTTTCCCCTTCCTGAACAGAAACTGATCTAATCATCTAAGTAATCATTTGACCTGCTCTCAATCCTCATGTTGATGATCCTGAGAACTACTTACGCTGCGTGCAAAATCAGCATTATCATTTTGTAGTCCTGACATATAGTATTGCAGCCTTTACCTTTTTTGTAATAGGAACTAACATTGATTTCCCAAAGTCTTACGGGCAGAATCCTTCCTCATAGATGACACAAATTAGTCCATGTAGACTCTTCCTCCCGCATTTTCCTAAACCTATTAGTAATCTCACAGGAAAGTTATGTATACCCACAGCCATATTTGATTTCATCTCCCTTAATGGCCTTTCTATCTCATCGTTGAGTATGCCTGGAACTAAGCTTCATTCATGTCATATTCTCTTTCTCTGTCTAACCTTCTTGGCCTTCTTTGTTTTCCTAGTTCTTTACCCTACAGTTCTTTTATATGTTCTTTCAATCTCTCTTGGATCTTTTCTGTTTCCACTATTATGTTATTTGACTTCTCTGTAACTGTTTACACTGATCTTCCCGTTTTACTTCCTGATAGTGTTTTAACCTTCTTGTATGGTGCTCCAATTTCATCTTTCTTCTGCAAACTTTCCATATTCTTGCCCTGGATCTTCCACTATGCTGCTTTTGCTTTATTTGTTGCCCATCTCAATTTATTATTTAACTCTTTGTACTTCCTTCTACCTAACTCCGTATTTACATTCTTCCACATCCATCTCTCATCTATCTACCTAATCATCTTGTTTGTAATCCATGGTTTCCTCCTCCTTTTCAATTAATAATTCTTCTAGTTTCTTTTGCGGCTTTTGATATTCCTTTATTCATATTTTACTATTTTTTCTTGATAGTACCCAGCTCCCTTCTCTCACTCATGATTTTTTCTACAGCCTGCTGATACTCCTTCCTTGTTAATCCATTTAATGCTTCTACATTCCATTTCCTAACCCGCCACCCCTGCATTATCTTTTTGAAATCTCTCACTTTATTTTTTCTAATTTTCTTGTCTTCAATTTTCATCATCTGAACTTTCCTTTTCTAGTAATTCAGTCCTCTTCTGCATCTTTTGTGATGCTTTCACTTTTGCCGTGAAAGGATTTTGTGAGATAACAATATTGGATGCTTTGCCTCCCCATATAAATCATAACAGGTGACTGATTCGGCCAAGTCCTGCATTTTCCAGGAATCATTTTCTCTATATTTACCATCATGGCACCCTTGGGATGAATAATTTAGGTGGTGTCCTGTTGCCTTCCTCAATAGTGTCTTTACCATGAAACCATCACTCAAATCTCACCCTATTGGTGACGGATGCCTTGCAGCCAAGTCATTGAGGAACAGCGACTGCATGGACTAGCTTTCATCTAGCTCCTAACCTTCAACCTATGGGTTACCATACTAGGAGCAAACATTATTGCTCCCACCAGTACAGCGCTAGAGGTCATCTGAATTTATGAACCCATTTAACACCTCAAGGTTGTAGGCCATGGGGAGGGAAATTATGGATTTTCATTATTAAAAAATAACTTTGTAGTTTCCTCATTTTTATTTGATGTAAGGTGGAAAAATTTTGCTACACTCTAGCATTTTCCTATTCAATGCATTAGAATTGGGACCTGTAGTAGAGTTTAAATGTTTATGGGAGTTCTTTAAATAGTGGTTTTCACAGATAGTGTTGCACATGAATATATTATAGTGTAGTAATACCTCCAATGAAAGTGTGGAAAAGACAAAAGTTATTTTAAAATTATGGTTAGATTCCCATTTCGTGAGAAATTTATTACTTTCATTTTTTCATGATTTACCTTCATTCCATATTGCATGTGGTCATCCCATAAGTGCATGTTTCAAGATGTTGCTTCAAAGAGTCTGGCACATTACCCCAATTTTCCCTTGAGGTCTTTACCTGCAGATATTTGATTCCTGTATTTCATCTTTCTCAGGAAAGGAGCTTGGTTTGGATTAAAGTCAGGATCCCTGATGTAAATTAGGTTTAGAGCATGCAGTAACAGGTTTATAAAAAATCAAAATAGAATAGAGGTTTTTTTAAGGTTTTGGACATAATTATTTGAAATTTAAAACATCAAAACTTTACAATTTACTGGAAAATCAATTTCAATTTGGTGTTTAAATATTTTTCACAGGTGATTAATATCTAGGTTTTATTATTTGGGGAAGTAATAATATTTTAATAGAGAAAAAAATCTTTTGATGTTTCTATTCTAAGGAGTATTAAAAAAATATACAGCATTTTATTAAATGCAGGATGGTTTAATAAGCGGCCTGATGACAATAAATGTAAGATTAAAAATGACATATGTAGGTATTTTTTATTTGACCTTGCTATTTTTCATAAATACATATCAAAAGACTTAAAAATTTTGTGGTCAGTAACTGAATACATGTACCAAAAAGAAATTTATCCAGATTTTGCTGTTGCATTGCAGCTTTGATCAGTTTTACTGGCCAAGTTTATCACATGTGGAAGTATAAAATGCTAAATATTTACATTTTTTAATTAATGCTTGCCAATTTATGAAGCATGTGTTAACATAGGATTTCCAACATGTGAGGATTGGTCATTTTTATGTTGAATTATAATTATGAATTATTTTCAATTGATTTGACAAATATTTAAAAAAATATATAATAATATTTTAAGGAATGTAAAGTAGGAGAATGGAATCAATAGTTTAACACCACCAGAGTTCCACATTTCTAGTTGACACATCAGGAATAAATTCTTATGTGCTCCATTATAATTCTCTTTCACTCTAATGTTCTGTGATTCACTATTTGATTCAAGTGAAGCCCCTGAAGCAAAAACTTATCAGAGATTTTACACATGTAGAGAATACTTCTCCTTTACTCTTGGGATATGGCTCAATGCAAAATGAGAGGTAGGCGTGGTTCCTCTTCGGTGCGATTTGTGGATTTGCTTTTTTGTGTTATGATTTTATTGCTGTATTAACATTCCTTGGGCAGGTAGAGGTAGAGAGGTGCTGGTGCATCTTGACTTCTGGGTCACTGTGGCCCATGGGCCATTTAGTTTGTTGATACATAGGGAGTGCAGTTGGTGTGTGCTCTTGGTGCTTCATCCAAAGGAAGGTAGTGATGCATACAGCCCCCATGCTAGCCCAGCCAGTGTGCCAAACAGTTCTGCAATGTAAGTGCCGATGGATGTGGGAGTCAGGTCAACATCCGAGGCTGGCTTCTCCAACTCTGGAGTGTCTGCTTGTATTGTGGCATCTTGATCACCCTTGATGTCTGGTGAATCCTCTGACTGTGGAAGATAATTAGAATTGAATACATTTGGAGGCATGAATGAATAAATGGTTATGTGAAAGGATTTTCAATTTTCAAGTAGATTCCAAAGTGTGGCTTGTGACTTGTTGGATGAGCATGGAATTGAGTTAGGACAGGTGTTAGACAAATATAGTGGATAATAACAAAGGAAAAAAATCTAAACAATATCATTTAATATCCTTCTTCAATTCACATACACTTTGATTGCTGACTGAGTGCCCTTCATTTTACTATTTCTGTCGGTAAATTTAGTTCATGTGATTGTTTTAGTTTAGCTTAGTTTAGTGTTCGCCTATCAACTATAAAAAAACCATAAACAGTATTCAACTCAAAGGTCGGTTTTGGTAGGTGATGGTAGAGCTCACCCATGTACTAAGCCCGACGGCGTGTGAATATTCACACATCAGCGTAGGAGGGCCAGTTCCTTTCCCTGTGCCGGTTATGGTTTTCCAGGAAGATCTGGTACCCGAAAAATCACAAAGATTGGGTGGATCTGCAGGTGCACCGAGTGCCTTGCCCTGGAATTGAACCAGGGACTCTCCGGTTGGTAGTCCAACGCTCTACCCCCTGGACTACTGTGACCCACCTATCAACTATGTGGTATAATCGATGGTTTCAGGCGTTATTTTATGGAATCGGTTCCTTCTTAAGCGGATAAAATAATACTTTGTAATTCCACAGATTTATTTCACAAAAACACGACTCGGGTTTCGACGTACAACGTCATCTTCAGGTGCAGACATACAGGCGACCAACATATATATACCCTTAGACCGGGGGGAGGAGGAAGGAAAGATAGAAAAAGGGGGGGGGGCTGGGGAGGAGGAGGGTGGGGGAGGGGGTTGGGCAAGGCGCGCTTGTGGGTGGAGAGCCAGGCGGAATAGAATGAGTGGGTAATGGAGGGTCGTGGGAGAGGGGGGGGGGGAGGAGTCCCTACCGGATTATCCCTTTACTGGGAGTCCCCAGCAGGGGGGGGGGAGGTTGTGGAATTTTTAGGTTCACTATGAATATCTCGGAGGGAAAGATTTAGGAGAGGGGAATGGGAGGTGTACAATAGGTCATTAACAATAATTTTTTCCTTGGAGGGTATATATATATTGGTTGCCTGTATGTCTGCACCTGAAGATGACGTTGTACGTCGAAACCCGGGTCGTGTGTTTGTGAAATAAATCTGTGGAATTACAAAGTATTATTTTATCCGCTTAAGAACTATGTGGTACTTATTTTCACTGAAGTACTTAAGTCAAATTTTAAAATCAAAATTTTTGAAAATATAAATTTATTATTTATTTGTTTTTTTCTAGATATTTAGTTGATTACTGTTTTTTCTATGACTATAATTTGTCCAGGGAATTGAATATTTCTTATTGCTTTAAGGAATGTTTCAACATTTGGAAACCTTGCAATAGGTAGCCTACACAGTTCAGGTTGGTTGGTTACAAACAAGAAAGGTACATTATTGAGGAAAAATATGCCCAAGACTTAATTAAGATTTAAAAAAAACCCACTTAAAAAGGTTAAATAAATTGTGGTTTTTGGAAAAAAGCCTACTTTATCTTTGAGAATGCAGTGGTTCCATCAAGTGGTGCCTTACAATGTTTATTCTTTAAGAAAAGAATGACTAATGTCATAAGAAAGATTGAGTGGTTCTCTTTTGCAATTCTTCCTGCTCCCAGTCAGCATGGTTTCGTAAACTTGTTTTTCTCGGGTGGTCCTCAGTAGATATTTCGTAAATAAAAATCCAGAGTTTGTCTGTTTTTGTGTGTACAAGTTTTATCAGCAGTTTGATCAGGTATAGTAGCATTTCAACGAAAATGTATTGTGTCAATGTATAAAACTGCGACTTATTATACACATTTCACTACAATTTCACAAAGAAATGTAATTTTTCAGGATTTCTTTCATTAAAAAAATGAAACTGCAAAGAAATCAGAAAAAAACTAATGAGGATAGGTGAAAAGGAGAGAGTATGTATGTGTAGTAAACTCAAAGAGATAAGAATAGATTCAAGCATCTGGGGTCAGAGATGAAAGGGATTTGGAGAAGCGAAACGAATTATGAGAACAGTGGTGAAGCTAGTAAGGTACTTTGTGATAAGTTGGATATTGATCTTGGGAAAAGAATTTGCCAAGTGTTTTGTCACAGGAGTAGTGTTTTGGGTGTGAGGCATGGATAGTACTAAAAAAAAGCAAAGAAAGAATAGAGGCTCTTTAGATTAGCGTGTGAAGTAGAATGCTAAACATAAAGTGAACAGATGAAGTGAAATATAGACACTTGGAGAGGTAAGAAAAAGAGGTTGGACATGTCATGTATGGAGAAATGGGAAGGCCAAGTTATATAAAGACAATTGAAGGGCATAAACTGGAGTTAATAGAGCTGTTTACTTATCTTGGAAGTGTTTTGGATGAAAATGGTGAAAGTATTAGGGACTCAAGGAGAAGAACCATTACAGGCAAAGAACCTGATAAAAAGGGAAGAAAGTTGACGGACAACTTGAACCTTGAGTAAGGACAAGAAAAAGGAGTATTGGGAACTGAAATGAAGCTTAGTTTTGTACACTGAGGACACTTGATCATTGGGGCAAGATGACTGGTGTTGTTGAGTGAGGATTTAGAAATGTGGATGTGCAGGAGAATGGGATTAAGTTTAATGGAAAGAAAATAAGAGAAACGAGTACTATGCATGGTAGGGGAGGAGAGAGGATTGTTTAGAGAAATAATGAAAGGCCAGCAAATCAAGCAGGGAATTTTTTGTGACAATAAAATATTGAAGGTGGTGCTAAGTGGGGGAATGCTGGACAAACGAGGGGGGAGAAGGAAAAGAATAGACATGTTGGACGGAGTGAAGGGATTGAGAGGGCAGTAAAAATTGAAGAAGGGTTTATTGTAGTGTAGCATGTCTCATCATTTTATTGCGTTAGGCAAAGTCTAGAAATATAACAGTGTGTAATGAGTGTGCATACTATTAGTAGCTGGACTACCATTAGTAGACTTACCATTAGTAATAATGAAAAAGTTTAGTGTTATGAGAGACGTAATGGAAAGAGTAGAAAGAGGAAAGTATGAAGAGAAGATCGGTAAGAATGAGCAACTAGATAGGTTGTACGTAGGACCTGCAGGAGCAGATTAATGAAGAAGAAGATCTCATCCATCAAATTTGGATTAATTTTCCCATTATCGCCATTCGGCTTCTAACGCCCTCAATCTTCCACCGGTTCGACTTAACCTCTCTTGGATAGTTTCGTTCGTGAGTTGTGTTTTTTAGTCGAGAGTTTTTGGGGTCTCGGATGCAAGCATAGCCGTCACTCATCATTACCGAAGCTGATCTCCGCGGGTCAGTCGGGACAATGAAGTGAGTCGACATTGATGGCGTGCTTGGGCAACAGTTCGCTGACTTTGTCAACTACTCGTAGCTTCTAAATTCATACCTTACGTAATCCTCTCGTGACCTCTCCCGCGCGGATATTGTGGTTTGCGAGACGACGCAACGGTGCCATTAAATTTTTTTCTCTGGGTTGCTCTGAGTAAGGGATCACTTATAAATGTGTGTCTCCACCACCTTTTATTTGGAATGTAATGGATTTTCTCATTAAATTATTACACATTCCTTGGCTAACGGATTCAATAGTCTCGTTTGAATGTTAGCTGTAGCTTAGATTATGGCGCTATCGACTGTGTTGATCGATTAAATTAATTTTATCTTTTAAACAAGTATCGTAAACGTATATGTAATTCATTACATTATATCCTAATGGGTAAAACTGTTCTTAAGGTTCAACTAATTAAATAATTTCAGCTAATTTTTTGCCATAGTTCTCTTTCTCTAGAACAACTACGTGTACGTGTGTAACCGATAGAGCGGTTTCACATAATTTAACATTACTTTAGAGGAAAATTGTATTGAGAAAAGAAGCATTTACAAAATTGAGGGTACTGATTTCAGGAACGTACACATGATTTTGTTGAAGATCCCAATACCGAGCGTAGCACTGCATGAATCCGAAATTGGGTCTTGGAGGCAGGAGAATGAATTATAGACAGGAGGAGAATCAGAAAATAAGTTGAACGAAGAGGTAAATCTATCGGCAAAGTATTTAGAGGTTATTGAGATGCATGGAAATGAGTTGAACAAAGAGGAAAACTATCAAGGGAATGTTAGGTTAGCGGAGAAGAGGAAGGGAAAGAAAAGGCTTTTTTAGGAAATGTGGAAGCGGGTAGAAGTTGGAAGAACTGAAGAAGGAAATACGTGGAGCTCTCAAGGGAAGGATACACAATATGTGACAGTTGTTAGAAACCGTCCTAAACGACCCTTTGAATGATAGGATATTTATGACGATGGCCTTACCAAATGACTGATGGGGGGATCGGGCTATCGCAATGGATAGTTTAATGGCTTCTTACCCTGAGGTCCCTAGAGGCGGGAGAAATTTCACAGTGGTATTCTGATTCCTACTGAGTGAGAGCACTTCAAATAGAGTGCGCCGCCCATCGGGTAGGGCGTCTAAAATTGTGGATCACGTCGTTTAAAGTCGGCCGATGCCGTCTCCGGGCTTTTCTCTTTCTTCTCCCATTTCTTGACAATCATACCCTAAAAAATTACTTACTTATCCCAAAGTACGCGAAAGACATTAGCTGTCGGTCGCCTCCTATGATTACTGCCAATACGTGTGCATTACTAATTATGTTCTTTTTCTGACCGTAGCGGCGAAGTATCATACATATATTTAAATATATTTTTTTATTGCATATATTCTTGATAGCTCAAGTGGTTAGAGCATCCGGCCGGCAAGTGGAGAGATTCGGTGTTCAAGTCCCGGTCGAGGAAATATTTTTAACTCGTTGTCTGCTTGATTCCATCTTCCCCACCTCTCCTGTGTTCGTCCTTCATGTGTGTTCCTATGCCCATTCTTTATATCTATTTCTATGTGAATGAATATTTGTTCGCCGTATGGTGGGATTTCGTGTTTGAATGTGTGTGTGTGTATATGTACACACACATTTCTTGACTAAGTTTGTTGTTATGAGATTTCCCATTTGTGTGTTCTAAGTACGCTGCTGGCTTTTCTACTTATTTAGTTTTCGCCTAAAGTATGAGGTCAGGAACTGCGGATTGATATTTTGTGTTTTCACTTCATGATAGATTATCAGTTCACAGAATGATAACAATTGTTACTAGAAACTGCGGGAGATGCCGCGACAGTAACTTATCTCAATTGTCTTTATTTTTCAAGTCGAAATTTGAGCCACTTGGAATTCTTTTAGATTAAACCGCATTACAAATATTATTGAAGCAATAGACACTCAAAAGCCCAAAGGTGGATGAGAAATTCTCTTCTTGACGGGAATTGAACCCTAGACCGTTGGATTAGCAGACGAGAACGCCAGACATGAGGGAGAGAATGAATGAGAGTGCACGGTCAAAGTTAACGAAGTTAATATTTTGGCATTGTCATTGCGTTCTTCATTGCTATAATGGCGATGTAAAGGTTATCAATGAGTTGGAAACGGAGAATTTTGCCTCAATACGTTCCATACTCTGAACTAATCCCTTTATGGAGTATTGACGACGAAAGAGTCCCGTAAACGTAATTACGACACGGCGATACCTTTAAGTGAATAGACCGTGGAATGTTGAGAACTCTTGTTTAAATAAAATAACGACTTCCCCATAAGGATCAAATGCGCACGCACAAGTTTCCAGTTTTTGCGTTCTTTTTTCCCCCGTGCAGTTTCCACACATTTTTCCAATTCTTTTTTAGTATTCGAGGCCATCTATCGAGATGACGATCATGACATACTGTCATGAGGAAACGTACGGGTAAAACTGTATCAGCGCGGTGGAGGCCGCACATTCCTTGGATTTCCAAATAGTTCAATCACGTCGTTTAAAATGGAAGGAAACCCGTTGAGAACAGATTTCACGTGAGTTCTGTGTTCTAGGAAATTTCGTGGGGATGTCACGTACACCGTCATGTTTGCTCTCGCACGTGCAACAGCGATCGGGAAAAACGGCCGACGAGACCGAATGCTCCGGGGGTCTCACTCGAGATGTCGCCAATCCTGTCGGGGTTATTTCATCACCGCTATTCGTAGGGGGGAGTCGGCTTGGAAACATCTCGTCCAATCGAGGAGATAGAGGATTGGAGCATGTCTCCGATTTTTTGAAGTACAATCATAGAGCTGTAGATGTTCTGATGCTCAATGAAAGATTAAAAGAATAGGCTGGAGTTGGGACCTCGGGCGAGGACTATTAGTTATAGATACCTCTCCAAGACTAGAATTTCAGGTCAACATTTGAATGTTTTCAAAATCACGACAGTAAATCTGTATTTGCTAAACTTCCTGTATCTGAGTTAAAACTGGAAATTTTATATATATTCGTGGGAAAAGTAGAAAACTGACTTTTTTAAAGAACGCTATGAGATTTTTTTACCATGCCAGAATTTTTAAAAAATTGTTAAATGACAATGTTCCGTCAACCCCATCACCACTTTTCAATGTATTTGTTCTCCTTTCCCCTCAACTTCACTCCACTCCTCTTCCCGCCCCTCAATTAATTCCTGAGAGTTGACCTTCGTTTTACTCTTATGTCTTATACATGAATTCTAACCTCTCCTTTAATTCTACCCCTCCCTCCTTTTCCCACCTGTTTCCTCCTATAATCTCAAGGGTGCGCAAGGTAGACGTCATTGAATATTAAACGGTGTACTTTTGATATCGACGCGAGAGTATAGAAATCGGTCAAGTGTTTTCATAAAAAGTGGAATTTTTCAAAACTTAAAAAAATAATTTTTTAATTTTGGTAAGTATGAGGAAGTTTAACTTTTAAATGGAAAGGTTGATAAGACTCTACAATCCCTCGAATCCCTCGGGGTGGGTACGAGCTATTAAGTGAGGAGATCGACAGCTAATATTTTCACCGGCAGAGTCACTTTGGCACACAGAGGCATTTTGGTGGTGGGATTTTTTATGGAGTCAAAGGGCAAGTCAACCAGCGCCGCTTTGACCAAACACTTTGTCGAAGCGTGCCAAAAGGAACACGGTGTAACGTCCTTTAAGAAGTCTGGAGTACGTGATCGGATTAGTTTGGTGGTGTATGTACCGGCTTCCCACCCCGAGGGCCCGGATTCGGAGGTGGCAGGATTTTTTCGGTAGTATCCCGATCCCTACTTAGGGTGCTTTGTGAAGAGCACTTTGGGTGTAGTATGCCGTCCGTCGGTTGGAACTTGAAACTGTGTACCCCTCGGAGCCTCTGGTGAAGGGCAGGCTAATGCCTAAGCCACCCTTCCACCGCTCCCTAAATATTCTACCCCTTCCAAATAGTGTTTTTCAATAGTTCTTATTTTAAAAACATTTGTTATGAACGCTTGTGCGTGGTCAGATTTTGGATGATATTCGTTACATTAAAAAATGCTGTTGCTATAAATTTAGTGTTAGTGTTGATTTTGCAATTATTTTCCCTTAGGGTTTGCTATAGGAAAAGAAAAATTTCCTAAGACCCGACTCCCTCCGACTTCGGCCGATGTTTGAATTTTTTCTTTCCCAGGAAAAATGCTAAAAGTTTGCCTAAATATATGTGAATTAGATTTTAATTTCTGAATACTTTCTCGGAAAATACATACGTGATAACCGAACTGAACAATAGGATAATCCGAAAGGCCAAAATAAATCGTCAGTAATACATGGAATTCATTTTCTCTTCACTTTGGTCACATCGTTGCTGCGCCGAGCCTGTATTTCGGTAGCATTATGATTGTACGCGCTCGGTAGAAACCAATAGCCTCTAACAGTCCTATTCCCACTCTTTTGGAGAGAGCATTGGTAATCTATCATTAGCGTTACAGTTGATTTTATCTTAATTTTTAAATTCTGTTGAAACCTAGTCAAAGTATATCCAAGGCTATACTGTTAATTTATCATGTGGAAACCATGTGGAATTAAATTCTCACGATATGTCCGTACTGGTAAGAATGAACTCGATCTCAACGGAAAAGTAATGTAAACCGAAGTGAAACTGAATATTGCTTGTTAATTCGGTTTGAATGGACACTATTTTTATTTAAATAAAGCTTAGGAGTTAAGCGGCTTGGCAACGCAAACGTTAGTGTCGTTCGGGAAACTACCTTGTTTTGCGGCGAAGTAAAACTAGTTCGGGTGAAGAGAAATTAAATTTGAAGGGAGTGCTGAAAGAAGGGTCATAATTACGTTTCAAAACTTTCGGTGAAAGTTAAATTAAACTGTGATGTGCAACATTAATATACATAATGGCGGCATTATTATTATTTGTTTTTGTGTTTACATATAAATCTGTTTCGTAGGTCCTCATTACGTAGACCTGCTGTATTTTCGTAGTTATAACACTGCTCTGAGTAGACTCTTCTGTATCACAATCGAATTACTCAAATAAAAACATGAGTTTGACTGCTACACTCCTACCATATCGTACACTACCGATCATGTGTAGAGGGAGGAAGTTTATCTCCCATCAGCGTTATTAGCTAGTTGAGATTATAATGCTTGACATAAAATAAGAAGTGAAACAAATTATATTCAATTAAAAATTAAACGATCGTCGAAATGGCAACAGAAGTTGATATTGGTTGCAAGAGTAAGTGTTGTTTTTCGGAGGCGATAGGCGGATTCCTCCATTATGTCAATTAATCGACTCTTGAGGTATTACTAATATAGCTGAGAAATTCAGCGCCGAGTTTCCATCGTGTTTTTCTGAGGAAATGAGTCGTTATTTTAACATCGTTAGTTTAAGAAAGTCTGGAACGAAACATTATAACATCTGTAATTTTTTAAACCAGAAATGTAGTTAAATGCCTCTCTGCGTAAAGATTTAGCTCCATAACAATATTTCTATGCCATTTGGATTTTGCCTAAAGATGTGTTTTGAACAGAACCGTAGGAGAATCCTCGTATATCATTTAATTTGTAAAAAAAACTTTACGCGCCTACAGGTGAATTAATTGTACTACATATTTCCCTTAACTCGAGTGGCTGTATCATAGCTGGTCGATGGGCAGCTGGCCGAGAACAGAGAGGCATGAAAACTTTCACTTGGAATATTGGATTAAATGATTACCGAGGCAATTCAGTTGGGAAGCTGTCTTTTTACTTCCAGTGAAAGTTTATGTGCCTAATGGAGTAGGATATTCAGTTGCTGCAGTAGTTTAAATTTATTTCACTTCAGATGGAAAATCATTTTGGTAAGCTCGCTTACCTTTTATTCAATTTCACTGCTCTTGGGCTTCACTTAGCGCTTAGGTTACGGCAGTGACTCCTGCGTTGTGGAGTATCGCGGCAGAGAATACTGTACGTGTCACGGGTGCTTAATGCAAAGGCTAGTGACTATACCTTACATACTTTTTTATTTATCAGATCCCCGAAATTCTGGGACTATTGAATGCGAAAAGGCATGATAAGATCTAGAAGTGGGCACTAAAGAAAGACATTTATTTTTATCAATGAGATGAGCTGAAAGATTGTAATGAATTAATTTCCTCGACCTCATTTATGTATGCACATTTCCGTTTGTTTTCCTCTGTATAGAGCTTTCTTTTTAAATCCTGCTCCAAAACCATTTCTCAACTCCTCTGATCGACGCTCGTTCTCCCCAAATGAAAAAAAAAACTTAAGGTTCAACTTGTAATTGAGCCCTTAAAAAGATTTTAGTGACGATATATATTTATTCAATTGTTTCAGGTTCAAATTTTTGGAAGTTTATGTTCATTAAATGAATAACACAATTTATTTTTCCACTGTTCTTTGTTTTTGTACTACTAGTTTCATAAAGAAGTTTAAAAAGTTTAACAAAAAACAGTGGAAAAATACATTGAATTCTTCATATAATGGACGATACGTATCGTTCGTGTGGGAATTATTGGGAACGAAAAGGCTACTGACTCTGTGGCTCAAGACACCCGGAGAGATATCACCCTTTCATCCCATCACTGACCCCCGTGGAGGATCTCATGGATGCGTTACCAAACCTAACCCTAGAGATTCATGGGATTCATTAAATAATACTTAACTCCGAAGCGTATATCCGTAATATCAGCGTAACATGACCAAGTCCACTTCCTTCGGGAGTAGTCGGAGATTTTGCTCGTTTGAGAATAGGGCGATGCAACCCAACCCACTCATATCTCTTTACGGAAGAGAAAATACTGTCTCGATATTGATGAGTGCGACTCTCTCTTGAATATAAGACATCTCCCAACCGAGTGTAATAACTAGTGGGTTGTGTTTGAAAGTCCGAGGGACGCAGTACTAGTGGATAGAGCACTGGACCATGGTCTGACCAGAGGGCCGTGGTTCGATTCCGGAGGACGATTCTATGCACCCTCAATTTCTTCCAAATGTATGATTTTTGGATGACCAAATCTTTTTTGGGAAATCACAGAAGGCACAGAGAAAGGAACTACAGCCTGTGTGAATTTCAAACGGCTGAAGAAAGCACAGTTGCACTTAATGAGGATGAGATCTATAATCAACTGTATAACCAACTAATCTTCCGGTTGATTACTGTGTTAGTGGTGGTCTCCTCTCTGATGTGTCCGTCATTAGTGGTTCGATAATTTTTTGGATTCTTGTTTATGTTTCTTGTCTTCTTATGTTTATTGTCTTGTTTTGTTTATGTTTCTTGGCTTCTTGGTCTCTTCGCCAGATTATCTCATTAACTCAACCTGCTAATTTTGCTCACTTTGGCAACCTGTCGCCGCATTCCGTCTTCAACGTTTCCGTAGCCTCCCTTTATGTCTTATGTTCACAATATTCCCAAATTGAAACTCATTAGCTGCTGTATTGTTTGACCGCCCCCTCTGAGCTTGCACCTCGAAGCTGTATGTAGACGTTGTTATACATATTATTTTTTCGTCGATGGTGGCAATCTTGCCTTTTTCCGTTTGACTGAATGCTTTTAGTAATCTTCAGATATCGCTTTCATTTTCTTCACACATCGCAACGTCTTCGGCATAACGGAAAGGCTTAACTTCTGTATCGCCCATTTTATATTCTCCACAAATCGATACCTTTTTATTATTTGATTCAAAACGGTATACAAGAGAAACCGACTTAGTGAGTCTCCTAGTCTAATGCCATCATAAACAGGAATGAGTTCATCTATTTATTTCATTTATGCGTGTCTGGACTAGCACATCTGAAGATATGTTTTCGATTGTATAGATAGTATCAAAAGACTCGTAAAAACTCTGATATGGAGCGTAGCTATGTACGGCGCGGAAACGTGGTCGCTGAAGCAGGAGGATAAACGTAGATTGGAGGCTTTTGAAATGTGGGTGTGCAGAAGAATGGAGAAGGTGAAATGGACCGAAAGGAAAACAAATGAGGAAGTACTGGAGATGGTGGGTGAGGAGAGGGGTTTGTTGAGAGAAATCCTATGGAGGCAGGAAAAATGGATGAAAGGTGTATTGCGTGGCAGTGGGATGCTGAAGAAGGTAATAGAAGGGAGAATGTTGGGCAAGCGAGGAAAGGGTAGGAACAGGATAGGGATGTTGGATGGTATGAAGGGAGGAAAGAAGTACACAGAGATGAAGAGGGATCTGATGTAGAGTAGGTTGCTGGATTGGGTTTTGTTTGGAGTTACAAAATATTTATTTGATAGTTTCGTCCATCCAAAAACCTACCTTGACCGGTAGATTACCTAATAATAATAATATAAATATATTTGCAACTATTATGATGAGGACGACTATTTACTGGCAGCTGGTTGAAACCAGAGATTTTATAAATAAAATCTCCAAATTTCTCAAAACATTTAGAAAGCTAGATAGTTTTCCAAACCAACCAAGAGACGCCGTGGCACTAATTAGGTGTTCCGAAAAAGCCGCACAATAGGGTGAAAGAGGCTATCCATACAGCGGAATTATAAGATTGCGCCACTATTCGTATCTATTTGTATTTTTTGTTCCAAGAATTGAATACTTACATTTTATGGGCTACTAATCCTTCGTAGCATTACAAGTAAACGCTTATAACTACTTTCTAGAATCATATATGATCGTTTCCATTAGCGTCAGCTTTTTTATCTGGAAGAGCTCTGCTTTAGGAGACTGTTTACACTATAGTTCAAACAGGAGACTATTCCAAAGGAGTAAACAAAAAAACGGCGATAAAACTAAAGGTTGGTTTTTATTAACGAAGTTAGGGTTTGGACTAAGCTCAATGGGTTGTGAAATTACATATTCAGGACAGCCAGGGTTGTTCCTTTCCCTGTGCTGCCTTTAGTTTTATACTTATTTCTGGAATCCAAAAAAAAAAGAATTTGCTTATATTTTAAATTATTTTCAGTGGGATTGTCCCGCCCAGGATTAGAACCCGGCACCAAACTGGTTAGCGTTTAGACCACCTACAAACCTCTATCTCGTTACCAAGCACCTACCCCTACTACTACAATATTTTCAGGAGACAAAAAAGAACTGTGTTAAAAGCAATTCATGAACACAGACTTGATTTTTAAACATTGAAAATGAACTGCATTAGGCGAATTTTATTTTCAAAAAATCATTTAGTGTTCCTTAAAATAAAGGATTATAAGGGCTTGTTCATAGATGCAGCTTAGCAACAACTCGGCATTTAAATAAAATAGACTTGACCAGTTTTTGCATCAATATCTCCAATTACAAGCATTGTTTAAATTTATGCCTTCTTTCAACCAAGGAAAATCTAGGATCCTCGACAAAGTGTTAATTTATTGTTCCATGTATTTTTAATTATTTTGGTCTCATGGGAATTGTGCTATGAATCGAGTATGAGATGGAAACAACGCATGAATTCATTTCTCGTTTTTTCCGATGAGCCGTAGATGGGTCCATAATTACCTAAATTGAAATTATCCCTCATTTAATATTGTCCATTCTAGGTATCGCTCTATATTTATTTTTTTCTAATTCAAGTTTAATAATGTTAACGATTGAAAATATGTGCCAGTCAAAGGTGCGTAGGAAAACGTAGAAAAATGATTGCGGAGTGTAAGTACGCTGTAATTCTGGAGCTATAAAAGTTATTTCCTTTTAATTAAAATCTCATCCAAGGTCAGTCGTCCATCTTTTCCCCATTGTAGACAAAATTTTAAGATTTATGGTAGCCACATCTTCTCAAGTATGAGCGCAGAATTACTCGTAGTGGTATGCACACAGAAGAGAATGGACCGATAAATAAGTTTACACCTAGTTCAAAATCTAATTTTTGTGAAACGTGAATTTTCTATTTGTTGAATCGATTGATAAAGATTCATAAATTATTTAAGGAAAATGGATCAAGACTGCACGCATCAATCTTTGTTCACGAATGGTGAAATTAATATAACACCCTTTCATGCATATTTATTTAACAGCTATGATTGTATTATGGAGTTTTTAAGTAATCTAAGAGGTTGTTATTAATTTTTTAAACGTGCTCAAAAACTTATTTTGGATGATTTCGGAGGAACCAATTTTTGAAACTAAGGGGTTTCCCCCACAGACTAATTAATATCATCAGAGCAAACGGAATTACATGATTTTATGCTTATACTATCAGGAATACTACACGATTACGCACATTGTATAAGTTTTTCGCAAAAACAACATGAATTTCTGTGAAATTAATCCGTAACTTTGGTGCTAGTAGCCTCTTTCTACCATGATATCATTTATCTGGGATTTTTTCATAAACAATCTGGGATAAAAAAAATCTGGGATTTTTTAAACTATCAATTTCTATAGAAATTAACTCAGTAATTTTAGTTTTTTTTTTAATTTTAGCTTATTTTAATTTTAGGTAATTTTTATTTAATCAGGTATTTTTTTTCAAAATTATATGTACCGGACATGTTGATGCAACCTCCTTAAAAAAATAAAATTTTATTGCTCAAGTTTTTTTTTACATAACTCTAGGCTTGATCATTGAAGCAGAATGTTAGGCTTAAATTGGGGGCATTTGAAATGTGGGTGTAGAGAAGGATGGAGAAGGTGAAATGGAACGAAAGGAAAACAAATTAGAAAGTGATAGGTACGGCGGGGGAAGAGAGAGGATTGTTGAGAGAAATCAAAAGGAGTCAGGAAAATTGATGCAGAGCACATTATTTGGCAATGGGATGTTGGAGACTGTGATAGAGGGGAAAATATTAGGCAAAAGAGGAAAGGGGGAGGAAGAAGATAGGGATGTTGGATGGAATGAAGGGAGGAAGTGCACAGAGATGAAGAGGGGGTTGTTGTAGACTAGGATGTTGGGTTATGTTTTGTTGGGAGAGATAAGAGAATTGTTTGGTAAGTTTTGTCCATCCAAAACTTACCTTGACTGGTAAATTACCTGTAATAGCTCAAGACACTGGTGCGAGGGTATCCCATCGCATCCTTTATCTATGGCGTCTATTTACCCGAGCGTCGCATTCCATAAGACGTTGAAGGTTCCTTATAATACATAGAGATCGCAAGTACGAGCTCGTATTTTCGCTTCTCAGAGTCACTCACCTTCCTGACTTCCACATCGGTTTCCTTCGATTCGGGAGCCAATGGAACGACAACATTACCTTAATCAGCGTGATTTCTTCCCCCCTCCTCCCATCCCTGTTCCACCCCCTGTCTCACCCTTCCTCCCTCTTCCTTTCCCTCTAAAATCCTTACTCCCCGTTGCGTGCGCACGTCTGAACCTCTTGATTGCTGTTACCTCAGCCGGAGTCGGGAGGCGACGCGCTCTAATCACGTTCCAAATATTTTGGAAAGCATCGCGGCGCGAAGTGGAACAATGCTCAGCGGGACATGACGAAACGTTGTGTGTGGGACGGAGAGTCACGAAAGGTGATATTCGGCCGAAAGAAAAGCGCCCGTGTGCGTGCGCACGAGAGGGAGCGGAAGCGGCGTGATGTCACACTTTTTAAATCTCCGCGAGCGTTACTGATTATTTGCGACCACTGTTTGTTGTCTTACCGTCGGCCGGGTCCCACGGCGAGGAATGGTGGACCACCGCCATTCGTCACAGCTCCCAGAAGGCGGAGGTTATGCTCGCAAATGATTTGGCGTCCCCGTGATAGAGCTTTGCGATTTTCATTTGTCGATTTCAACCGCCCATAAAAAGCATATGTGGTGATAGTGTAGGATTTTTTTCAGTACCCTGCAATCCTCCGCTAGGGTGTGTGGCAGGTAAATAATACACACCAGACTAATTTTGAACCGAATATTCCCCCCCCCCCTCTTGCGCGGCCTGACAACGTTATTTTGATCCCTTATCATCTGTCGGAAAAATGGCATCTTAAATCTTTCCGTTCTGCACTAAATTTCCATAATTTTATTGACATTTCACATACCCTAGAACTAAGGGGTTATTATGCGCAGAAGTATCGTCATATCAAAAATATCCTCAATTTAGACCTATTGATATTTCCGTCCATTAAGGCTTATCGACAATAACCTGAAATTCGTACGGAGACGATTATGTTCTTTCGAATTAATCATCATTTCAACCCTAAAGTTGGTTGGCCTTAGCACTAGGTGAGGGTAGAGCTCATCTCGTGTTCTAGTGACCAACATCATGTGAAATTCACGCATCAGGGTAGGGGACCAGTTTCTTTCTCTGTGCTGCCTATGGCTCCCTGAAAAGTTCTGGCAATCGAAGAAAAACATAGATTGGGTGGAGCTGATTATGTCTAGAGGTGTGACCCGGAATAGAACCCGGGCCCTCCAGTCATTTGCCCATCTCTCTGGACTACCACGTTCCCTCTCTTGATATACGAGTATAAGTAACAAAAATTTATCCATATAGGCCCTATAATTAAGGAATAAATATCTACATGGTGTCCATATATCCTCGTCGTCTCATCTCGCGAATTAACAGTAGTTTAACACGATACTATGCCCTTAAACAAGCAGTCGAATATTCCGAAAATAGGAGATCTTTCCTAAAGTAATTTCGATTAGCTTCCATTGTTCCTTAAAAAAATAATTGACTCTGTGAATGATTTGCCTTCACCAGTAAAAGAGACACAATGTACGTATGTCTAGTCTTTTGGCAACAACTTATTAGGTCACTGAGGCCTTCCAGGTTTTAAAATCTTCCTTAAATCCACACTTTAAGGCTTCCTGGAAATAGGTGCTCTATGAAGTTTCATTTTTTGGGCGACTGCTTTTAACATAATTGCCGAAGAAAATCAAGAACAATGTGTAATTTTTCCTGGGTAATTTTACACTAAGAAATCAACCGTTATTCCCACTTTCCTTTTGTGCCTGAAACCTCGACACAGAAATTATCCGCTTATGAGTTACATGTATGATCATCATCTCAGAGAAGTCGAAGTATTTGCCCGAAAGCGCGATTGAGTCACTCCACATTTTAAATCACGAGTGATTCAGTGATTCAAGTGTATGCTGTGCTTAGGTTCTTTCAGATGGTCGCATTCGTTCTGTAATTCTCCGGGTGCAAACTTCTTTTAAAAAAAGTGAAAAGTCCTAGGTATAGCCTTGAAAGAGCCCTAAATCAGATGAAAAACATCATTTCACTCTCCCGAGAATGAGACACGAAAGAACCCTACTAGTCCAGCAGGTTTGATGACCGCTCGACCCAGGGAAACGTACGAAATCACACTCCCTCCATTCTATTGAGACTGGCAGCACACTCACGGCCACTGCTCCTGTCTACTCCCCCTCCCGTCTCTCAATGTCGACGGTTTACCGGATGTGCTTATGGCTCGCTGGCCTTAGAAGAAACGGCTGGCGTTGTGTTGCACGCATTGCCAGATACGAGCCAGTGATGACATGCCGTCTTGGTGCGTGAGTGCGTCAATCTTTCCTACCGTTGAAACAAAAACAACTTCTTTCCCTCTAATCCGCGTTTTCCGCGAATTCTGTGGTTGTTTTCATTACGCCGCTATCATAATAAGCACTTTAGGAGAATTTCAGAGTCACATGGGGGGCGCGGTGCATCGGGAGCGTCTGAGATTTCGACTAACGTTGGCCGTGTGAAAAGACTTCGTAAGGTTACTCAAATGCAACTTGTCCGAATAAAAATTACCAAGTTTTTGACATTAATCCCATGATAACTCGCACAACGTCAGGAGAAATGCTTGTTCGGGTCGTTCTCAAGTTAGAGACGATGTTGTTTTTTTTTAGTTTTTAGTTGTATTTAGTTTCCTAAGAGGGTGTGTGCCAGAGGGTGATTGCACAACAGACTACCCTTGACCTAAAACACCTTTCCCTCCTAGCGCGGTCGGACAAAAGTTATTTTATTCTGATCCCTTATCGTTCGCGAGAAAAATTATATTTTATCTATTTGCTCTACACTTAATCTCTTGGATTTATTGACATGATCTCTCCTGTCGTAAAACGACGAAACTAATAACGCATTTTCAACATCATTGCTAAAGAGACATACTTCCAATTTATGCAAGAGATTTAAGCTTTGATTTATCGTTCGCTCCGTGAGGTATTCCCGACCTATATCCTCTTATAATTTTGATACGCTACCCAGTTTGTTCGCAAATATAGCTTCTCTGCGCTGCACGCTTTCCAATTCAGCAATCAATCCAACTTCATGAGGATCCCATATACTAGTTGCATATTCTAAATAGGGTCTAACGAGCGAACTATAACATTTCCGCCAACCAGCTAATATTTTCACAAACCCGGATAAGAAACGAATGTTATGCACTAAACTCTGTAAAATAATAAAATGTTATTGGAAGGGTCATTCAGGTAAGTGGCAATCCCATCTGCCAACTCAAAGGAGGCCGATGCGAAGTGCGGGTTCGGGGCTCGACCATGAGCGTTTGGCGAAGGCTTAGCGGTTCGGTCATAGGGGAACCAGACGCGAAGGGAGAGAGACCTTGTCGTGACCCTCTCTACAATCTTCTGCGATGCGAAAAAAAAGGGAGTCACAAGGAGAAACGAAATTGGGCAAGACCTGTAGCAAATGGCATCGTATGGATTGAAACCTTCATTTTCATGATATGAAACAATTCCCTTTTAGATCAACGGTAACCGTTACATGTGCAAGAAGTATCAGTCAAAGATCTACCGACATTTTGTGTGAAACACTCGGAAATAATATGAATAGAGAAGTATAATATCCAGTACGGTTACAACTATTTACATGGCGGAATTGGCGAATGCACCATAGGGACTACGGCGTCAATCATTGGACGGATAAAAATACGTAATATTTTAAACTTCTTGCTCTCCCACGGAGGTGTACGGAAATAAAGCACACGCAAAATATACTGGATTCACCGAGTTTCTACGCACAAGTGCTGCAATGACTCATTAAATGCTCATTTAATATGCCATAATATGGTATTAATTCTTTTTAATTTTTCGCGTTTTAATAATATAATTGTAATTTGTAATTTATTCATTCACCATAAGCATAGAATTATGCATGGCTTTGTCAATACAGTATGATTTACTGTAAATCTTTTAACTTGTACTCCCAAGGACAATTCCATACTACGCTGCTCCAGGTAAATTTTTTGTCAGGCCAACATACTGTCTAATTTACTGTTAATCTTTTTACTTGCACTCCTATGGACACGCCGCTCCAGGTATATTTTTTTGTCAGGCCAACACACTGTCGTCCCGTTCGCGGGCAGCTTTGTGTCAGAAATTAATTTGCGTGCAATAAATATGCAATTGTAGAAATATTGTCCGTTTCATAAATGTTTCCAGTAATGTTTTGTTCATGTTTGTTCTGTAACATTGTTTTCGCGGATATTCTTACAAATGATTGCAGACGGATTGAAGGCGCGGTATTCCAGTTGATAGAACGCTGTGATACTGACGGAGTAGTCAGTTGAAGTCCGAGTGAAGATTTCGGGCACCATCAGCTTTACTCAAGCTTTGTTTTTTTTCGGGTCTTTTCGGGAAGCCATAGGCGGCACAAGAAAAAGAGCTGGGCTCGCTGACCCAAATGCGTGAATTTTACGCGCTGTTAGGCTTAATATTAGGCAAGCTCTACCTTCACCTAGCCAAACAGCATTCGTATTGATTACTGTGGTTGTATCTAAGTGGACTTGTTTAAAAAATTATATTCTTACGTCAATAACAAGAGTTTATTTTATTGCATAGCTAGGTAATCAGCCCAA
Source organism: Hetaerina titia (assembly GCA_037158775.1). Taxonomy (NCBI): domain Eukaryota; kingdom Metazoa; phylum Arthropoda; class Insecta; order Odonata; family Calopterygidae; genus Hetaerina; species Hetaerina titia. The sequence goes on along the minus strand of CM073772.1, from coordinate 43,336,317 downwards.
TGGTTAGTTGGAGAAAGAGCTTCTGACACTAAGCCCTGCAGCGTGCTAAGTAAATACGAAGGAGTATAGAAGTTGCTTTCCCTGTAATGTGTCAAAGGAAGACCCTGGTACCCAGAATACCGCACAACTAGGGTGAAGCTGCTGAGCCATGACAAGGAATCAAACCTGAGGCCCTTCATTCAGTGACCGAGCATTCTTCCCATCAGGCCCGCATCATAATGTTATGCCAAGACAAGGTCAGTTGTTACAAGTAAGAAATCCCAAACCCACCCGCTATCCCCACCTCTCTTGTGTTCGTCCTTTATGTGTGTTCCTTTCTCATTTCCTTATCTCTATTTCAATGTGAATGAATATTTATTCGCCGTATGGCGGTATTTCGTGTTTGAATGTGTGTGTATATATATATAAACCATAAACACAGTAATCAACCCGAAGGTCGGTTTAGGTCACCCATGTACCAAGCCCGACGGCGTGTGCATATTCACACATCAGGGTAGGGGGGCCAGTTCCTTTCCCTGTGCCGGTTATGGTTTCCCAGGAAGATCTGATATATATTTATATATATATAATTAGGTAATCTACCAGTTAAAGTAGGTTTTTGGATGGACAAAACTATCAAATAACTATTATGTAACTCCAAACAAAACCCAATCCAGCAACCTACTCTACATCAGGTCCCTCTTCATCTCTGTGTACTACTTTCCTCCCTTCATCCCGTCCAACATCCCTATCCTGTTCCTGCCCTTTCCTCGTTTGCCCAACATTCTCCCCTCTATTACCTTCTTCAACATTCCACTACCGCTCAATACACCTTTCATCCATTTTTCCTGCCTCCATAGGATTTCTCTCAACAAACCCCTCTCCTCACCCACCATCTCCAATTCTTCTTTATTTGTTTTCCTTTCGGTCCATTTCACCTTCGATATTCATATATATATATATATATATATATATATATATATATATATATATAAATTCACTGATAAGTCATAAAAAACACAGAAACCAAAACACAAAAGAGGAAAAACTCACTGGTACTCGAATTTTCGGTGGTCCCACCACCTTTCTCAAGAGGAATTAGGAACAGAACTAGGAACAGGAATTAGGAACAGTTCTGTTCCTAATTCCTCTTGAGAAAGGTGGTGGGACCACCGAAAATTCGAGTACCAGTGAGTTTTTCCTCTTTTGTGTTTTGGTTTCTGTGTTTTTTATGACTTATCAGTGAATTTACATTACACGTTTGTGGGTTTTCCAAAAAAGTGTATATATATATATATATATATATATGTATGTATATATAGAAGGGTGAAATTGGTGTTCTGTACAGCAAGGTTAAGTTATTATCGGGAAGTAAGAAAGCAAGATCTGTGCTAACAGTTAAAGATAAGTGGGGTAGGATAATAGTTGAACCAGGAAAAATCCAAGAGAGATGGAAGGAATATATAGAAACACTGTATGGCAAAGAACTTAGGCCGACAAGGTTAGACATAGAAAAGGAACATGACGTAGAAGAAGATAGCTTAGGTCCAGGCATACTCGACGATGAAATAGAAAGGGCATTAAAGGAGATGAAAGCAAATAAGGCCGTGGGGGTGGACAACATTCCTGTAGAAATGTTGAAATGGTTAGGGAAAGGTGGGAAGAAGGCCATATATGGACTGATTCGTAGTATCTATGAGGAAGGAATCTGGCCGGAAGATTTTGTGAGATCGGTGTTAGTTCCTATTCCAAAAAAGGCAAAGGCTTCGTCATGTGAGGATTACAGAACAATAAGTTTGATATCCCACGCAGCTAAAGTTATTCTCAGGATCATCAACAAAAGGATAGAGAGTAAGGCAAATGATTACTTAGGGGATGATCAGTTTGGGTTTAGGAAAGGAAGAGGTACGCGTGATGCCATTGCAGTAATGAGATCACTAATCGAGAGGAATATAGAACACAATCAGGACGTTTTGCCTGTTTTGTAGATTTCGAAAAAGCGTTTGATAGAGTAAATTGGGAAAAATTAATGCGTGTATTGCAGAAAATAGGAATGGATTGGAAGGACAGGAGACTGATCCGCAACCTGTACATGTCTCAGACTGCTCAGGTGCGAGTGGGGAACGGAGAGTCCGGATGGGCAGTGTCAGGAAGAGGTGTAAGGCAGGGTTGCCCATTGTCACCGGTGCTGTTCAACGTATATGTAGGGGAAATGATTAAAGAAGCATGGGAAGAACTGGAGGTAGGAATGAAAGTCGGAGGGGAATTCGTAAAATCGGTTAGGTTTGCTGATGTTCAAGCATTAGTTGCTCAGTCAGTCAAGGGGTTGCAAGCATTGCTGAGTGAATTGGAGGTTCAGTGCGATAAATATGGGATGAGAATCAATATTAATAAAACAAAGGTTATGCGATTTTCCAGAAAGAAAAAGGCTAAGCTAAATATTAAAATAGGCGGGGAAAAATAGAGCAGGTAGAGCAGTTTACATATCTCGGAAGTGTTTTGGACCAATACGGTCAAAGTGGTAGGGACGTAAGGAGAAGAATTGCGCTAAGCAAGGAGGCTTTCTCAAGGAGGAGGGAGTTGATGACGGGGACGTAGAGAGTAGGGATGTTAAGACAAGACTCGTAAAAACTCTGATATGGAGCGTAGCTATGAACGGCGCGGAAACGTGGTCACTGAAGCAGGAGGATAGACGTAGATTGGAGGCTTTTGAAATGTGGGTGTGGAGAAGAATGGAGAAGGTGAAATGGACCGAAAGGAAAACAAATGAGGAAGTACTAGAGATGGTGGGTGAGGAGAGAGGTTTGCTGAGAGAAATCCTATGGAGGCAGGAAAAATGGATGAAGGCCGTATTGAGCGGTAGTGGGATGTTGAAGAGGGTAATAGAGGGGAGAATGTTAGGCAAGCGAGGAAA